>CM076980.1:31940508-32185508 GCA_039105355.1 Benthosema pterotum | reverse complement strand
GCTATATTTATGTTTGATGTTTGTGAGCTCTGTTTAGTAGTGTTTGATTGTGATGCCACAGGGAAAACATTGTGTTATTTAATATACCTTTACGTCTACAGTACTTCATTACAGTTATTTACTTGGTTTGTGGGCCTACTCACCGGGGGGGACGCACCCATACCATTTTCCGTTACAGGACTTTTATTAGGCAAGTATAACCATAATCAGTTGTTGAAGTTGCAACAGGCACGCAGCGTGCATAAAGCTGAAGGTCTGACAAAGAGAATTTTCTGTTTTCAATGATGGAATGCTGTTGGTTTAGTGGTGCCACAGCCCACAGCTGTAGTTAGTAGCAGTGTAGTAGTAGTGTTTTGCATGCCATCGTGTTTGCTGGGACAGACTGGGCATTTAGGGGGCACCCCCCCATGCCAAGCATAGATCCTCACCTGGCCTACGACATATGACATATGTCACCATAAAAAAAGCACTCCTTGGGATGACAATGGCTGTAGCAGTATGGACTTTTCAACTGAAAACTGAATCCAGTGTCTTGCTTTCATGTTATGTTTTTATGTTCTATTTAATATTACAACATGGTCAAAACGGACAACTAAGCAGACTTACACAATTAAAAATGGAGGTCAAAAGAAAATAAAGATATAAACATGAAATCATAGCTGAACCAGAAACATTATCAATATACAGCAGGCTTTCAAAAAATGAAAAACATTACCATATTGACACATTGACACTTACTCAAAAGACAATAGAAGGATGTCTTCAGGCTACTTTAAATACAAAAGTAGCACTGACTCGTTATGAGGCTTTAATAGTTTGACTTATTATGAACCATGCTGATTCAGCATTGAGAGGTCAAATGTTTCAGTGAAACAGTGGCAATCAGTAAATAAAATACCTGCTAAAATCAAAGGTTTTTGTCTGCTGGCGAAACTTCTAATAAAAGCTGCAGAAAGACGGTGAGCTTCTCCAACAAAGTGGGGCACAGTTTATAATGGATGAAAGGCACATAGACCAGTACTCCACTAAAAATGAATAAGGTCACATACAGGTATTCTATTTGGGGATCGTCTATGATGGGTGCCAGCACGAGAAAAACTGCTGCAATGACCACCAGTATGGGGAGTACAATTGGCACCTGCAAAGAAAAATGAATAATTAATATAACACACAGGCTATACGAATCTGTGCTATTACTTTACTTCTCTGCATTGTGTTCACATTTGACGCAATAATGCATTTACAATCAAGATCATTTTAGTGCTTTTAAATTTCTGAGCTTGGTCCAGACTCCAGAGCTCATTGTGTTTGCTTTCTCCCTAGCATGATCACTGATCAGAATTGGATTATGCACTGGGTACAGACAATTTAAACGCCCTTAATGAATGAGTAAACACAGTAAAACAAGGAGGTGCAAAGCACATCCACACATCTCAATGAGTGTCGGATCCCAACAGAAAGGAGAGAATTGATCCACACACCGTTTTTAAAAGCTCTCAAAAATGTACTGACAACAGAGGGAAACATGCTAGATGTTGGTAAATGTTATACTGTATCAGCACGTCTAGAGTCTTTAGCCCATGCTCTTTGCATATGATTTTTGTCAACATTTGTTGGACTCACCCTGTATGGCCTGGGAAGCTCTGGTTTCTTGATCTTGAGATAAAGGAGTCCAGACAAAGTGATTGCATAGAAAAACCAGGCAGTGAAACTGAAAATATCAGTACAAATGGCTGTGTAGAGTGTATATACAAAGTAAAATACAAAAATACACCATTTTGTAATATAATCCAAAGCCTAAAAAACTATTTCTTATCCTTACCTAAAGAAGTTGACAATGCTCTGGAAGTCCCCAGGGATCAATACTAGAAGGGAAATAGTTGTGGTAAAGATGAGTGCTGGAGAAGGAGTCAGTCTGTGGACATGAGCCATGGCCAGTATACCTGGCTTTGAGGAGAGGCAAAAAACAAAGTTAGTGAACTATAACAAAATAAAAGTAGCAGTTAAAGTATGCACATACGATAACTATAGATTGTTATGGCATGACAGCATGACATAAAAATGGAAAACTACATGGACACATGATGTCAGAAGTTACTGTGCATGCCATAATATGGCATGCACTCCATTTTGTTAATATATTATATTAACAAAAACAACAGCTGTGTGGATGGATGGCGACAGGGCAAACACACTGTTGGTTGCATACAATTTTACTGTATTTGGGTGTTTGATTTTGAGCTACTAAACACTGGTCAAGCAGTCATAACACCAAAATACGCCAAGAGTGCAGCATGTTTCTGACTGCAGATATAGAGGGAAATGAATGAGATGTATACATTAACCACGGCAGGGCAGATTAAGTTAAATGGCTTACTCTAGTGACATAAAAACATTTCCCACAAGTTGCTATAAACCAGTGGTAAAATCATAGAACCAAAAGCATAGAATTATGTAAAAAAAAATCTAACCATGTGTCCTTCCCTTGCTGCAACAAAGCATACACGACCACCACTGAAGAACGTCCCATTGAGAGAACCAAACGCAGATAACGCTGCAGCCACTGACATGATCCAACCCCAGCTCCCTAGAACTTTGTTGCTGTTAAAAAGAACAAAAGTGTAGATTGAGATATACTGATACCATTTTATCACTCCCTATTGGGAGTGCACATGCATGATTTTTCCACCAGGACACCCTCCTTCATCCTCTTCATGGGACTCTGTCCCATAGACAGCCCATTCATCTACACTGAAAAGGCCCATCTACCTGTACCTGTAGTTGTATTAATCTGTATCAATCTCACCAACACTGCAACCTTATGGAAAGCTTGAATTGTCCTCTTTCTATCTGCAGTGTGTTTTTAAAAAAATCCACTGTAGGCCTTGACATGTTTGCATGTCAAGGCAAACATGGCAAACATGGAGGCAGCAGGGGGTTGCTTTACTGAAAACGAGTGCCTTAAAACTTCTATGGCGGATTGTTATGAAACACCAACTTTAAAGATCAAGCTTTCCGTTCAGCTGCAATGTTGGTGAGTTTAACGTTGTTTAGCCTCGACACGCAGGATTTCATTTTCGTTCTTTATGATGTGACGTAGAACAGTAGTGGACGGGCGCGGGAGGGGCCGGGGATGACGACACGTTCGTGAGAACAAATCAGATCAGCTCGACCTGCCGTGTGGATCCCACGGCACCCCGCCCCCCCAAGGCCAAAATCATTGCGGGTTAGGCCAGGCTACACGTTGTTTAACACAACCAGATATCTGTTTGGATGTACGGAATGGGCTGTCAAGGCCAGATCATAGTTTTTTGCCACTCAGTGGGCATCCCTGCATAACTTACGGGTATGATGATGTCACATTATGCAAATTGATTTAGATTGGGTTATAACGTGACAACTTATTTTATACAGTACAGTAGCTATATAGAGAGGATTTGGTAGCCACTACTGTGCTCTAAAAGTGTATTCCATAAGTAGATGCTATACTACTGTACATTAGATGGAGAACTGCCCTCTGGTGGTGAGATAAACAGCTGGCCTGTCTGTAGTAGCACATATGAAAACCAGAATTTGGCTGGAGCCTGGAGGTCTACTGTTTTGGTTAAGTGGTATATACTGGTAGATACACTGATATTTTTCTTGTAGGTGGATACATGTTTGAAGGGCGTTTATATGATAAGATAGTTATCATGTTGAGGGTTGAAAACAGGGTTAGATCACATTACTAGAATTGGTTGCTAAATTCATGGAGCTAAGGACCAGCACGAGAGGTCACTTAATGATAACAATGAGGTATGGATATGTTATAAACGGGTTCTGTTTGTAAATTGACAGATGTTCCTGGTGTCCAGCAGAAAGGGGAGTTGTGTCTTACCCCCAGGTAACTGCTACTGCACTGGAGGACATCATCTCCTTGGGCGTCAGCACTGTCAGGTAGCTCACATTCACCAGGAGATATAATACTGTCACCATGGGAACAGCTATTAGAACGGCTCTGGGAAGGTTCACCTGATGCATACAGAAACCGTAGTTAGTTTACAATGCTCAGTATTACATACGCTCATAGGATTACTCCTATTTAGATGGGCAGAAAGGAATAAATCACTATTATTTAGTAGCTTATCGTGTGTGTGTGTGTGTGTGTGTGTGGGGGGGGGGGGGGGTGGGGTGTGTGTGTGTGTGTGTGTGGGTGTGTGTGTGTGTGTGTGTGTGTGTGTGTGTGTGCGTGTGCGTGTGCGTGTGCGTGTGCGTGCGCATGCTCACAAGTTAAATCAAAGTTAAATCAAATTCTCACAACAATTTTGAATGTAACACCAAAGAAATTTTGTTTCTTTGGTGTTACATCTTGTGGCCGTCCGCACAGACACAACTGTTTCATTCAAAGTTTATCCATAATATAATAAAACAATAAGGAAATAAAATGCACCACCCAAAACATAATACGTAATGAATAATCAGATAATCTAGGAATAGAATAATGGCCATATGAAGCCATTTTCACCTTTTGGTATGGTGTCGACCCATATTTGTACTCTTAACGTTTTTTTTTTTTTTTTTTTTTACAAATTGATTCATTGATGCAAATATCTTTAATCTCTAATTAAGTCCCGGGATGCAGGGAGGGTCTTTAGGATGAGTCCCTGGGACATTTGATGAGTCCCACTTGCCGGTAAATGATGCTAGGAGTCATATTTTGTCATTTTTCACTAATTGTAGCATTTACTAATTGCAGCATGTTTATAATGTGTTCATATTCATGTAGAAATCTAGGATTATCTGAAATAAATTAATACAATTTCAATCTGGGATTGGAGGTAGGCAGTGCACAGGCTCTGGCAGCTCAGGTAGATGTAGGAGCAGAGTATACTGTCTGTGTGTAAAGCTAGTGAAATAAACTACAATAAAATCATTGATCGATCACTGATTGATATTGGCCAATGAAATATATAATAATAAACTGTCCCAGTTTTAACTTAATACTGTACATCTTTACATTGTTTTAATTTTAAATACATAAAACACAAAGTCTTATTAACTAAACTGTAGGCCCTACAGTAGAAGTAGCAGTTAGGGGAAAGCTTTGTTCTGTGCCAAACAAAGCTTGTTTGAACATTCAAAAAAGAAAAATAATCCGGGGCAAAAAGGTTTTTTTTCAATATTTATCAAAACAGTTGATCTACAAGCCCACATATGCATTGCAGCCTGGTGTTCAGAGCATGTAGATCTGTAGATCCACTCGACCGGTGCTTGATTCCAAAAGGACACAGAAGGAGTCGGTGGAACAGGTCTCTCAATTTACACCTGCGTTAAAAGATGCAGATGCGCGGCTATCCCCATTTCTGTTGATTGAATGATTTTTCTTTTTTCCTTTTATAAAATATCTCGTAAATCTTTGCTAATCGTGGTCTATGACTCTTCAAAATCGGGAAGAGCATCATAATCTGGTAATTTTCAAGTATAAAGGTATATTTCACTTCCAAGCATGTTGGAGGTAATTTTAACATGCTTTTTATGAGAACCGCAAACCATTTTTAAAGCTCATAATACATTACTAGCCACTAGTAGTGAAAGTATATACTATATAGTGCTGAAGTGGTTAGAAATTAGAATTACTCAAAACTGGACCCAAGTACAGTAATTGAGTATATAGTTTCTTTACACCACTGGTTATTTTTGGCTTTAAATTCTTACCTCTGGTCTCTTCAACTCTTCCACCACATAGTTCAAGTTGTACCAGCCAGCATAGGACCAGAGTCCCTGATAGAATGCCATCCCTAATGTGCTTACACTCAACTGAGTGCCTTCAAAAGCATTTTCAGTGTTCAAATTTTGTGCTATCATATCAGAACTCTGCGCAATGCTGACAATCCCTCCGAGAACAATTATGATCAAGCCACACACTTTGGCCACCAAGAACAGCACTTGAATTCTGATGGCAACGCGCACATTCAAAACATTGACTGTGGATACAATCAGTATTGCTCCAACTGCGGCGCACTTCACTATCATTTCAGGGGGTTGGCAGCCGGGGTAAAAGGGTGCTATGACATATTCTGCAAAGCTTAGAGATATCGCTGCTATGCCCGCCGGCCTCACAACCAGCAGGAAGGTGAACACACTGAAGAAAGCAGGACACGGGCCATAGATCCGCAATATGTAGATGAAATCCCCACCGGATTCAGAGATGATTGTCCCGATCTCTGCGTAAGAGAGTGCTGCAAGCATGGCGACAAGGCCAGAGAGAGCCCAGATCACTAAGCTTGCTCCTGGGCTTCCTACCATCGACAACACAAACTGTGGAGACATGAATATTCCAGATCCTATCATGGTTCCTGCAACCAGAGAGATGCCGCCAGGCAACCCCAATGATCGCTTCATTCTCAGTCGTTCAGGTTCTTTGTCAGCCATGGTGGACAGAAAGCACTTGTGTTCCAGTGCCACCGATGATTTGCAAGAGTGTTCAAATCACTCGGGAAATCAGACTTGTTTGTGTGACTGGCAGATCAGATATGGCATTGGCAAAAGATGAAACAAAGATAATGTGTCAATCTGTCACTAGGTGTGTGTAAATATTAACTTTTACACAATTGTTTGTTGTATTTTTAGTTAAAGATTGATAAATTACCCCCATCTCATATACAATAGCCTACTGCACATAGTATGGCAGTTGTTTTGTACTCCATTATTGTACTCTGTTATATGGACAAAAGTGTATTATACAGTGTAGTTTAGTACTAACACAAGTATTTGGTCTCATAAGTTATTGTGATTGAATCCAGTCAGTGTATACGACTAGCATTATGAATAGCAAATGTCGAATTGCCCACCTCTGGATTTTTCAGCTCTTCTGTAACATAAAACAGAGTATTCCATCCATCATAAGACCACAGGCCCTGGTAAAAGGCGATCCCAATAGTACTGACACCAACATTCGTTCCCTCAAAGGAGTCCTCGAAGTTCTCTGTGTGGCCTTTGAAAAGCATCACTATGCCTCCCAGTATAATCCCTGCCAGTGACAGCAGCTTGATGCCCATGCAAAACACCTGGATGAACGTGGCCAAACGGACGTTCAGACAGTTAATGATGGTCAGTAACATGATGGCTCCTGCAGCCACACACTTCACCACCAGCTCCGAGGGAGGGCACCCGCCATAAAATGGTGCCACAACGTATTCGGCAGCGCTCAGTGCTATTCCCGTGGCACTGGCGGGCCTCATGACAATGATAAAGCTTAGCACGAACATGAAGGCGACCACTTTCCCTGAAGTGCGCAGTAAGTAGATGTAATCCCCTCCGGATTCGGGGATGACGGTGCCTAGCTCAACATAGCAGAGAGCACCCCCTATGGCTATCAGTCCACAGCAAGCCCAGATCACAAGGCTGGCCCCGGGGCTGCCAATGGTCGACATCACAGTCTGGGGTGAAATGAAGATTCCCGATCCCATCATGGTGCCGGCAATGAATGACACGGCTCCAATAATCCCCACTTCTCTCTTAAGATTGAGTTTCTGTGTGCCATGGTCCATTCTGCAGCTGTTCTATTCTATTTCTACACACCTGTGCTCCAGTCTGTCTGATGAAAAGGACTATCTAGTGAGTCTGTTAATTATTGCAGTATTGACACTTGGCAACAGGGACGGCTGCTGTTAAATATGTCAGATCGAAGCGAAGAGACTTTAGTGTATCCCTTCAAGGCAAGATGCAACACAAGGGGAATACATGCTCCAGGAACCATTAGAATTAAACAGAGTTCAGCCTTGAGCAGCTGTCCAACGGACCCTTGAACTGTCCTTTACGGTCAGGCAAGATTGTAAAACTGTAAAAACTATTTTATTACCCAAGGTCCAGTGAAATGCCATTGACTCCTAATCCCTTGTTTTGCTCTAAAGGTGATTTATCAGAGTTGACATAAATTGCAAACTATGTTGCTCATTGAGATTGCAATAGTACATGTCTCCCCGACTACCTGAGCAAAACACGTAACCTCAAGCTGCTCCCTGAGGTACTGCCCACTGCTCCTGATGGTTTGGCTTCTACACCTTTCATTAGGAGTTCAGAACCAAAAATAATCATAATTTCTATATTGCAACAACACCACCAACACTATACAACATGTGACTATTACCTGGGGCCTATTTCACAAACCTTAGATTAGGGATTAAGCCAGGATTTAACAGGTATCCTGGTTTATTATTTCCTGGATTTTTGATTAGCCTGTTTCATGAAAACGGGTTAATCTTGCCGGATTAACTTGGTCAGCTAACCTGGATATTATAAGACTTGATTTCGGTTTCATAAAAGCAATGCCACACTAGTTACCATGGAAACTAATTCTGTGGATTTTGCCTGCTCCAGACCAGGCTAGCAGCCAGGTTTAACCTAATCCTGATGTCTTTACTGTTCATTAAGCAGCCAATCTAATTACAAACCAATGAGCTTTAACACACGTATTGCCATTAAAGGACTAATTTAATAAAAAAACAAAGGACCATACAGTACAGCACAATGCAATAGTGTGGTACAGTACAATAAGCCACAATACAATATAGTACACTAAACTTTAGTGTACTATACTGTATTGTACCTACTGTATTGCCCTACTGTACCATACCATACGTTAGTGACTAAAGTATGGTACAGTATGGCACTGTACCGTACTGTATTGTATCATAGTTTATCATACTGTTCATAAAGTTTCAACCAAGGTTAATGTTTAGGTTGATATTAGAACAATGGGTGTTATGTTTTCTTTATTGACTGCTTTAGTTTTAGGCTGCTTTTATTGACTGCTTTTATAGTTTTATTCTTTTATTGATTGCGTTAGTTTTAGTTCACAGGATCTACTGAACATGAAGGTGGTGGTACCTGATGTTGATAAGAGCGACATGGATGATGCATCAATGTGTTCTAGGCTCAATATAGCAGTCACATTCAGTAGATCATGTGATCTTGGGTGGCCAGATATAATCTTGGAGTCAAGAAAAAAACAATCTACAAGCTCAAAAGGCTTTGCACTTCAACATGTTTCCAGTAGATTATCTTTTTTTTTTTTTTTCAATTACAGTAATATGCACTGTGTCCCCTTTTGAGTGAGTGTGGAAATATTTATTCTAGCATCAGTATTTCTCTTAGAAGCCTATGTCCTTGTATCAATCTAGCAGTCGTATGTCCTTGTATCAATCTAGCAGTAAGCCTGTGGGATAGAATGAAGATATTATACTAAGATATGGAGAAGGAGGTGGTAATTATTAGTAGTAACTATTAAGGATGCCAACTGCCATAATAGCCCACCAAAAAGATTCAGTCAGCATGCATTCTAAGGGGTCTAGAAATCATTCCCAAATGTGTGTGATGTTTCTATATTTGTTTGACTACAAGATTTGGTTTCAAGCCACCATCTAGTGGCAAGCGTTAAGTCTATAATTTAAAGTAATTTAAAGTCTTCGCCCTCTTCCTAGTTTTTAATGATCATACAAAGTTATGGAAAGTACATGTATTGTTTGTTGTGCATTCTTGTCTTAGGTATGAATGCTCAATTGACCTAGAAAAACACACATGGCAAATGGCCCTTGATTTATTTGTCATTGCATGCTGGTATTTAGACATCCCCCTATTCAGACATCCCCCTATTTAGACATACCCCCACTCAGACATACCCCTATTTAGACATACCCCTATTTAGACATTCTAATTGTTAGCATTAGCATGTTAGCATGTGTCAATGCTAATGCTAGCATTAGCATGTTAGCATGTACCAATGCTAATGCTAGCAACATGCTAATGCTAACATACTAACATGCTAATGCTAACATTCTAATACGAACATGCTAATGCTAACATGCTAATGCTAACATGCTAACATGCTAATGCTAACTTGCTAATGTTAACATGCTAACATGCTAATGCTAACATGCTAATGTATCCAGCGTGTTAGTATCTTTAGCATGTCAGCATTAGCATGTTAGCATTAGCATGTTAGCATGTATGTAGCGTGTTAGCTTATTAACATAATCATGCTATCATTAACATGTTAGCATTAGCATGTATCAATGGTAATGCTAGCATTAGCATGTTAGCATTAGCATGTTAGTATGTACCAATACTAATACTAGCATTAGCATGTTAACATTAGCATGCTATCATTAGCATATTAGCATTATCATGCTATTGTTAGCATGTTAGTATTTGCATGTTAGCATGTACCAATGTACCAATTAGCATGTTAGCATGTACCAATGCTAATGCTAACAGTAATATATTAGCATGTTACCATTTTAACATTATCATGCTATCATTCACATGTTAGCGTCTTATCATGCTACCATTAGCATGTTAGCTAGCAGCAGCATGATAGCCTGCTAGCATTAGCATGTTAACATGTTAGCATTAGCATGTTAGCATGAAATGTTAGCATGTTAGCATTGGGCATTGGCAGTGGTATTAGCATGTTGACCGACAGACCGACCCCCTCCTCTCCTGCGATTTTTCAGTTGCCACCCGAAATAAAGCAGCGGGGTTGGGAAGGAGCGTTTGTTTTATCTGCCAGCTACTACTAGTACGGCGGGGCGAAGGAAGTTTTACTAAGGTTATGGTTAGTAGCTAGGCAGAAAAATGGTGTTTTTAACGCATGATAGTTCATTTGGTGATAGAAGCATGACATTTGGCACAGACAACAACAATAATCAACCTCGGGCCACGCAGAATTCCAAGATGGCGGCAGCCAACATCCAAGATGTCTGCCCAGAAATGTGGTTTTTCCTTCATAACTTGAAATGCATTGATTTTATGCCCCATAGATGTATTGAAAGTTAATACAAAGTTGGCACGTACCTGGTACAGACACGTACCAAGTACGTGTCTGTATCTCCTACGGTTCGTGAGATACAGCATATAGGTACTTTCACAGATTGAGGAGAGCAAGACATTTGTAACATTGATTCTTGTTACAAATGAAGTCAATCAAATGGTGATACAGGCATGAAAATTGCAATTTCTAATAGTACTGCATGCCCTGCAAAATTCCAAGATGGCAGCCTCCAAAATCCAAGATGTCCGTCCAAAAATGTGTTTTTTCCGTCATAACTCGAAATGTATTGAACGTTAATATGGGGTCGGGCATTACAGACATTTTGATCTCAAGTACATGTCTGTATGTACTATGATTCTTGAGTTACAACATATACATAGTGATGAGACACCATAAGTGTAACATTTTGGCACGTTTCACTATTTAACTCACCATATCTTCTATTTTCAGGTAATGGACCTACATGTATCTGCTATCATAAACAACCTCAAGTTTTTCAATTAATGAAACGGGTCGGGAGTTATTAAACCGATCGTGAAGGGCTGTTTCAGTGCTAAATTTGCTGTGTATATTTTGCGAACATAAGCCACCCAGAAATTTCTGTCTGTACATCTGTCCTTCACAATAAGTGTATATGTGACGCGTACACACCAAGTGTAGCATGTGTCATAGTATAATGGTATAATATGCTAATAGGTGTAATAGTGTAATAGGGCTAATAGTGTAATATATGTAATAGTGGTATACTGTAATAGGGTAATATTTGTAATAGTGTAACAGGGTAATATGTGTAATAGTGTAATAGGGTAATATGTGTTATAGTCTCATAGTGTAATTTCTAATATGTGTAATAGTGTCATAGTGTAACATGTGTCCTAGGGTAATATGTGTAAATGTGCCATAGTGTAACATGTGTAAAAGTGTAATAGGGTAATGTATTATAGTCTCATAGTGTCATAGGGTAATATGTGTAATAGTGTAATAGGGTAATATGTGTAATAGTGTCATAGTGTAACATGTGTAATAGGGTAATATGTGTAATAGTGTAATATTTGTAATAATTGCAATATGCTAATAGGTGTAATAGTGTTATATATGTTAATTAGTGTAATCTTGCAATTTATGCAATGGTGGTATAGTGTAATAGGGTAATAATGCTGTTGTGTATTATGTGTAATAAGTGCAATAGGCTAATATGTGTAATAGTATAATGTATGTGCAATAGTGTAATATGGCAATTACACTATACCACTGTTGCATATATCACACTCTTACCCTAATGCACATATTACACTATTACACATATTAGCCTATTACAAAATCAGCATACTACGCTATTACACATGTTACACTATGACACTATTACACATATTACCCTATTACACTATTACACATATTACGCTATTACACATGTTACAGTATAGCACTATTAAACATGTTACACTATGACACTATTATACATATTACCATATTACACTAGTTACACTACGACGCTATTACACATATTACCCCATGACCCTATTACACTATGACACTTTTACACATGTATACCACTGTTGCATACATTACACTATTACACTATTAGCCCTATTTCACTATTGCAATTGCATACATTACACAATTACGCCTATTAGCATATTATACCATTATACTATGACACATGCTACACTTGGTGCGTCCGCTTCACATATACACTTATTGTGAAGGACAGATGCACAGACAGACATTTCTGGGTGGCTTATGTTACGCAGCAAATTTAGCACTGAAACAGCCCTTCACGATCGGTTTAATAACTCCCGACCCGTTTCATCAATTGAAAAACTTGAAAAGGTTTATGATAGCAGATACATGTAGGTCCATTTCCTGAAAATAGAAGATATGGTGATGAAGCGATCTTTGAGTTAAAGAGTGAAACGTGCCAAAATGTTACACTTATGGTGCCTCATCACTATGTATATGTTGTAACCGTAGTACATACAGACATGTACTTGGGATCAAAATGTCCGTAATGCCCGACTTTATATTAACGTTCAATACATTTAAAATAAAATAAATTTTAAATCTTTGCATTTCGAGTTATGAAGGAAAAAAACATTTTTGGACGGACATCTTGGATTTTGGGGGCTGCCATCTTGGAATTCTGTGTGGCCCGAGGCTGATTATTGTTTAGGATCATATGAAGATCATCTGTGCCAAATGTCATGCTTCTATCACCAACTAAACTATCGCATCAAGTTTCCGCTTAGCTATAGCGTTAGGTTAGGTTTAGGCATATGTTTACTGAGGTTAAGTTTAGGGTGAAGTTTAGGTTAGGGTTAGATTTGTGGTAAAAAGACTTCAATGTTTTTTCTCTTACAACATTATGTAGGAGTACAATACAGAGAATGTTTGCATTCGCCATCTTTGTTGAAGGAGTCTATCTAGGTCTGAGATAAATAATCTTAATTATCTTTCATAGTGGTTTAAACCCTGTGGAAATGTTGTATTAAGTTTTAAAATTAGGTTAGGGTTAGAGTTAGACGGTGCTTTATGCGGTAACTAACCCTAAACATAACCTCAGTAAAATTATGCTTCGCCCCGCCCTACTAGTAGTAGCCGGCAGATAAAACAGGCGCTCCTTCCCACCCCCACTGCTTTATTTTGGGTGGCAACTGAAAAATCGCTCCTCTCCTGTCTAGGGCCTCCCTCTCTTCCTCCTTCTAGGGCAGGGGTGGCTAACCCATGGCTCGCAACCCACATGCGGCTCTTTGGCTGGTTTCATGTGGCTCTTAAGGGCCGCAGACCGATTCAAAGTTGACTGCATAGGTGTAAAAAAAAAAGAGGTGTAAAAAAAAAAAAAGAAAAGATTGGTGGAACACTGCCTGCCTGCCTGTCTGTCTGTCTGCCTGTTTGTCTGCCTGCCTGTCTGTCTGCCTGCTATTATAACCACCATTACCATTACATTGAGTTTTAACCTGGGTTACATATGGCTTATTTGTGCTTGTCGCACTGCCATACTGTTAACAACAATGAAGGAAATTATTCAGTCTGGATAGTTCAGTCAGTAGAGTGGCAGTCTGACTTCGAAACAAAATGTTGTGATGTTTCTATGGCTTGTGCATATTGTTCTGACTCCTTATTGCTGCTTGCTTGGTCCCGTCTTATTACTGCTTGCAGCTATATTATTGTTCTTGTTCTCATTGTTCTTAAATTTCTGTTTTTATGATTGTTCCAAGGGCGATTTTTGTTTTGCATTATTATTAAAAGAGTGATTTTGTTGATTTTGTTTTTGTTTAAGAGACCCCCCCCCCCCCCCCCACACACACACACACACACACACACACTTATGTGTGTGACTTTACAAAAGACAAACACTGCCAGTGCAGTCGTACCACAAACAGCCAGTTTCAAGTTGTAGCCTATGTTTAGGGAATTAGGTCATTACTGTTCAATCACAGCAGACAACAATCATGGGAAGCTCTTCCAAATTTGATTAACTATAATAGCAGACAGAAAGGCAAGCAGGTAGACAGGCAGACAAACAGGCAGACAGAGAACAGACAAACAGGCAGCCAGGCAGGCAGGCAGGCAGGCAGCCAGGCAGGCAGCCAGGCAGGCAGGCAGGCAGGCAGGCAGGCAGGCAGGCAGGCAGGCAGGCAGGCAGGCAGGCAGGCAGGCAGGCAGGCAGGCAGGCAGGCAGGCAGGCAGGCAGGCAGACAACAGTGAGAAGTGAACTTCCAAATGAACCAACGAGAAAAGTATCTACTCTGCTGTCCCAACATGCACGACATACGTGGACGGGTGGACAAACACATATACATGCGCGCGCGCTCGCTGCGCTGTAGACGGTAGAACAGCGGCGCGCCAATCCACCAATGTTTTCTTTCTTTTTTTATGGAAGTGCCCCGCATGAAACTATAGCCAAAGAGAGAGCCGCGGGTTGGCGACATGACGCTGTCGCTGGTGATCAGCATACATACAGTACATACATACAAATAGTAGTAGCCTACAAATATAGTAGTCTTGAATATAGTAGAGAGAGAGAGAGAGAGAGAGAGAGAGAGAGAGAGAGAGAGAGAGAGAGAGAGAGAGAGAGAGAGAGAGAGAGAGAGAGATCAACACTGGGAAGTAAATTGGGGAGCATGGAGGGTCTGTCCATATATTCCAATCTGCAATCTGTGCTGTATATTCCGTGGGAGGGGGCGGGGTTGGAGCGCATTTTTGGCCGAGTTGTGTCTGAATAGCGGGACGTCTCCCTTGTCTAAATAGCGGGACGTCTCCCGTGTCTAAATAGCGGTACTTTTTATTTTTTAGAAACGTCCCGCTATTCAGACAATTACAAATCAATGTCGGAATAGCGGGATGTCTAAATAGAAGGCGGGCCCTTGATTTATTTGTCATTGCATGCTGAAATTCAACCCCCCCAGGCTACACGGTCAGGGTTGTCTAATGTGAATTTATTGATGTATATACTGTATGGATGCATCTAGCCAGTACAATGGCTAGATGTTAGATGGGAATCACCTCCCTTGTGTCTTTGTATTTACCTCTGGGCGTTTCAGCTCTTCTGTCACATAATTCAGATTGTTCCATCCGTCATAGGACCACAGTCCCTGGTAGAAAGCCACCCCAATTGGATTGATGCCCAAGTTTGTGTTGGCGAAGGAGTCATCAAAGTTGTCCGTGTGTCCATTGATAAGCATTACCACGCCTCCTACAACGATTACCACGAGAGCCAGGACCTTGGCCAACATGAAAAACACTTGGACCGACATTGCAAAGCGCACGTTCAAGCAATTCACCGTGGCCAGCACGATGATCGCAACTGCGGCCACGCACTTCACCACCTGCACCGGCGGGGTGCAGCCCAAATAGAAAGGGGCCACCGCATACTGTGCAAAACTCAGTGCGATGCCGGCGACACTTGCGGGTCGCACAAACACCACAGAACTGAAGATCAGCATGAAGGCAAGGACCGGACCCGATGTCCTGAGGATGTAGATGTATTCTCCTCCCGACTCTCGAACAACGGTACCCAGCTCTGCGTAGCAGAGTGAGCCCAGGATGGCCAGCAGGCCACAGCATGCCCAGATCACCAGGCTGGCACCGGGGCTGCCGATGTTCAGCAGCACGGATTGGGGAGACATGAAAATGCCAGAGCCGATCATCGTTCCCGCGATGAGGGACACGGCTCCAACCACCCCCACCTCTCGTTTCAGTTTAAGCTTCTCCGTCTTATTGCCGTTCATTGTGAACAGTTAAAAGTCACCTCATACACGCCTTTAAGCTCCTGCCTCCTGGCCAAGAATGTGCAAGTGAAATCTGCTGTCCAAAGTCACTGTGTGAAATTTAAGTTAATAATTATACAAGTGGTGAATCTTGACTGCGGTACAGCAGTCAGTGACAAAAAATGCCACAAGGCCATGTCATAATAGTTTACCCAACTGTTATAAACCACTTCATTAAGTAGGCAATTAACCCACTGAACTGGTTGACAGTTTGCAGAATGCACAACTACTGTAAACTATACTGTTCAAGGAAAGTACGGGTCAATGCAAAACCTGATAAGAGGATAAAACCAGACAAAAAAAAGTTTAGATAAGGGTGTGTTTTGCTAAACACATTTGTAACAAACAACATCCAATGAGCCCTTCTCAAAACCCACCCTTTGGGGTGGGGTTTTCTCACTATCCAATGCCTATCCACATACTTTAGCAACTATTGCTATCCAGGTCGAGGTTTCCTGGTCAAGCTCTCCCCTTTTAACATGCCTATTGGACAAGGCCATTTTTTTTTTTACAACAAAGAGCACAATGTTACACAGCCACACATCTCATCTCCTATTGTTTCTGATATGTTTGACATCAGTGAATGAAACATAAATATCCATATGCACATTTGGTTTATTCAGCGTCAGTGTATGTTGATCTCCTTCTAATAGTGCATTTGACCTGAGGCATCTAAGTCCCACCGAGTGACCGATCCATCCACCCATTAGACCATTTATTATAGATTAAAAGGCAGTTATGCTTACTGGATTATTTGGATGACTATATGACTCATTCATTCATTATCATTTTGAATTTATCATTTGTTTATTTGAGGACATAATCTTGATTACCTGCCCACACTGCAAAACAAATGATAAATGGTGATGATAAAAAGAGTTCTTCTGGTCCAATACATTTATTAAATCATTTGCAGCTCCACATTGGATTGGAATATTGAAACCATATGACAGTTTGACACTGAGTGGATTAATTATGGGTTTCATAGTGTAAGTAGTTAAATCAACCACCTCTGCATTCCCTACTCTGGGGATTTTTGTTCATGAGCTCCTAGATCATCTATTTGTGGATGAACCATTCGTCCCAACATGAACGGTTCTGTTTGTCTTGGTGAGACACAGCCATCGTTGGGGTACGTCACCACTGGTCATCTCCTCATCCGAGTCGTCAAAAGGAATATGCCAAGTGTTGTCACCTCCGCTAGTCTGTACTATGGTGTCATAAGCAGGGATACTCTGAAACATGCACGCGCACACACACACACACACACACACACACACACACACACACACACACACACACACACACACACACACACACACACACACACACACACACACACACACACTTGTTATTGTTATTCATAATAGTTGATAATTGAAAATTGAAGTTTAAGTGGCTCAGTTTTTTCCTGTCTCCTCACCTGGAAACAGACCCTCCTGTTGGCTGCGATGCATCCGTCCACCACCAGCCGATGTCCTCGCTGCCATTTGAAGAACAGTCGCCTGGAGCCTCCGTCGGGCAGGTACGCCTTCACGTGGTCCCTGGTCAGGACGCTGCTCAAGAACCGACAGTGGTCCCCAGAATGCAACGCAGCATAATGGACGAAGGAGTCACCCTCTGAACTGATTAAAAAATAATAATAACAACAATAGACAAGAATAGATCTGGATCAAGTTTAAGTACAGACTGGCAGAAATAGATGTGTAGGTGAGCAGAAGAAGATGGATATATCTACTGAATTATACTGAATATACATTGCTTATAGCAGGGGTTTTCAACAGGTGGTCCGGGGACCACCAGTGGTCCCCGAGAGGATTCCAGGTGGTCCCCAGACTGAATGATGGAAAGTTGGTTAACTGGATGTAACTCTTTGAGAGCGTAAACATGAAACCAAAATGTTGACTGAATTAGCCCAAGTCTACACAGCTAGAGAATGTACAGTAGAAGATTAATGTTCATTTTGGTCTGTATGTTTGACTGTTTTGTGTTGCCTGGAATCTTTAGTTTTGGGGTCTGTGGGGCTAAAATGTCATCAAATGGTGGTCCATGGCTCAAATAATGAATAAACAGTGGGGCCTGGTATGAAAAAGGTTGAAAACTCCTGGCTTATACTGTAGGACTAAAATTAGAATATGGTTCACTTTACTGGAGGTAAAGTGGTAAATGGATGTTAACGTCACTTGTTTCTTACGGCTGACTGGTTTGATTCCTGAGTGTTACTTTTAAAATGAATCACCAATGATCATAACGTGCCTATTGTATATTATATTCTCAGAGGGACTTACCTGTTGTCAGTGAAGAAGCAGTGTGCCTTCTGCTGGATGAGGTTCATATGGTGTTGGTCCCAGGATCTGGATGGCTCAAGCATGTGTTTCCTGCCCAGAACCAACACAACCAGACCCTGGCGCTCCAACTCCGACACCACCGCTAACAGCTGGGATAGAGAGGAAAAAGAGAGGTCACAGGTAGGGTAAAACAAATCCATACAATACAAAGTGATAATAGCATGGTATTTTGAGAAAGAAAGGCCTATTTGATCAGTTCCTCTTATTCATGAATGAATCTTGAAATGTCAAGGGCATCGATTGTTTCTCTCTGTTAGACTGTAGTATGTAAAAGCCTCAACGCACAGGTCTCCACAAGGCTGGGTTACGCAGGGCCCCCAAAATGGGGAAGGCATGCATATAATATTCCATCCCATGTAAGGCCAGGCCAACTTAAAACACTGTTGAGAACGCTGTTGAGTATTCCCAGTATTTCGATGCCCTGGATGGATTGGATGGTATCTAATATTATGATTTCGCTTCTAATCACACTGTATGTCATGGTTTTCTCACCGTCTCCGACTGCTTGCCTTTGGTTGTGACATTGGACGCCTTCAGTCCATCTACGACCACGTTAAAAGCAGGCTTCTGCTTCACAAATTCTTTGAAACTATTAAACTCCTAGAGAGAGAGGGGGAGAGAGAGAGAGAGAGAGAGAGACAGAGACAGAGAGAGAGAGAGAGACAGAGAGAGAGAGAAAGAGAGTGAAACTCTTCTCAGATGTCAGAAAAAATCATAACCCTTAATCATTTGAATGGGCACAGTAGATCTATTATGGTAGCCACAGACATTGCCTCACTCAATTTCCAAATGTGCCCACTGAAACCAAACTTCTGCCTACTGCCACTTTCAGTTTAGCTTTTGCTGTCATGCAAATACCAAATACTACTGCAAACCAGTTTAATCAGTATTCTTGATCAATGCTTAGCTTGTACAATACCTGTATAAACCTTTTAATACTTTAATATCATGTACAGTACTATTATTGAATAGTACTGTATTATTTAAATGTTGGGCCTCTATTCTTGTTCTTAAATTTATTTTCTCGTTTTTAACTTATATTTTCACCACAAAACGTCTAAATCTGTGTGTGCACCTCGTGTGTAGTTTTCTTGAAGACGTCTTTTCCTTGGATGATGTTAGTCATTACTACATCTTTCAGTTGTTGATACTCCTCCGTAGTTAGTTGAATGGACTCTAGCACCGTCCCACAGCTCTTGCATACACCCCTAAATCCACAAAGAATGACCATGAACAGCTTGATGACCCCAAAGACATATTTTGCAAACAATATATTACCCGGAGGTTGGGATAATACACACAAACAGTGCAGTGAAAGAGTGAACACGTTTTTTTACTTAGTGGTGATGGTGGGCCATCTTCCTTTCCATTTCTGCCCAGGAAGACTGGAGAAAGACAATGAGAGAAACCGCAGGTTATCCAGGACTAGTGTCAGAGATGGTTGGGAGGGTTTATGGGAAACCCGTCAAGTTAATTCAAGCATTACTACTAGATAATTACAGCCTTTGCCTTATTGCTTCTGCTAGGAAGCAGGATTGTTAAAGGAGAATTCCACCCCAGTTGATTTATTTCCAAAAAAAATGGTCCAGTTGTTGTTTGGTGAAAAACCTCCTTTATGGCTGTTTCCCTGACCCCAACATAAGCCTATAGAATGGGGTCATGGGATGTTGTTTCTCTCTAGATTCTCTCTCCACCATGTCAGTAGTGTTTTGACACTCACACTCAAGTGGACTAGTGACATGGTAGAGAGAGAATATATAGGGAAACAATGCATTTTGAAGCGATGAAAGAGGTGAATTCGAACAACATCCCATACCCCCATTCTACGCTTATTGTTGGGTAGGGGAAATGGCTATAAATTATTATTATTATTATTTTTTTGCCTTGCTCCTTTGGGCCTCTGGACTAATCAACATTGCCTGTTGTCTCAACATTAACCGTGATTGGTTTAGCTCTGTTGGTTTTGTGTTTTGTTGAGCACCGCTGTGGTGGTGAGTAAAATCAGAGAGGAGGGGTGGGAAGAGCGGTGGTTGCGGTGTCTGTGGCGATATGATGCCATATTGTAGTTTTCGGTGACGGCAGTGGCGGTGGTTACCAGAAATCAAGCTCTGAATAGGCTTTTATTCAGCAGTCATACCTTTCAAACCAGGTTTTAATGGTGCTGACTAGTCTCTGCTGTGGATACACCTGGTTGTCTCTCATGTTGTGCAGAATGCCCAGAAGCCTCTTCTGCAGCTCAGACTGAGGAACGCTGCCTGGTTGCTCACTCCCCTCCTGACCCGTGTCTCTCGGTCCTCCCCTGAACAACACTTCCCAGGTGTCCTGGTGTGGACTGATTCCCTTGTCGATGAGCTCATCGTAGAGTGCCCACGCCGTGGCTGGATCTCCGTGCATGACAGCTCCGCTGATGACTTTGCTGTAGTTGCGAGGCGAGGGGAGGGAGACCTGCGTTTGGGTGTGGATATTCAAACTGGGAGCAGCATATAACAACCCACGTGTTTTGGGTTTCTCCCAATTGTGCCATTTTTGCTTCCCCAACCGGATTCACCCAAATGCTTCCTTCCTGGCAAGGGAAGCAAAAATGGTTGCCAAATACTGGCTACAAACGTACCCAGCAAATATAACAACACTTGGCAATGTAGCCATCAAAGCCATCATCAAACGTAGACATCAAATTATGTGTGTTTAATATCCAATGCAAAGATATGGATTTTTACTGTAAGGTGAATGTTGCAGAGTGCTACTGTGTCACCAGCAGGTGGTGCTGCTATGTAACATGTTTTATTTAGATGAGACGTCTCAATTCTGTAGTAAAGTTAATTAAAAGTCTTGGCAGTATTCAAAGTAAAATGCATTGCGTAACAGAGAAACTAATGCAAAAATATACAATATGTCACATTTGGGATATGACATTTTGGGAGTATAGTCCTAGTCTGCTCCATGACAAAAGAGAACTAGAAAGAGAACTGGAAATTGTGGATGCAGTCAGGAAGAGAAAAGGAATTACTGAGATAAATGATGTAATAAAAAATAATAATACGATCAGTCAGTCAACCTTGTTAATATTCTGCAGGATGTTGAGGGCTTCCCTCCACCTCTCGGTTTTGCTGAAGGACTTGATGAACAGGGAGGAGGCAGCCGCTTCCAGCAACGGGAAACGTGCGCACATCATCTCGTACACGTCTGACACGTCGGTGTCATGGCCGCCCTTTACACAGGCCTTAAGGTAGGACAGCAACAACTCATAGGACAGACTGTCAGTCTCGTTGGCGACAAACGTCAGCAGGGACCTGAAAATACACAGGGAGATGTGGAGAAATTATTATAATTATTCTGCAATTATTATTTTTTCATTCCTCTGGATTCTCACAAAAGGAGATGAAGACAATTATCTACCCACACATTAACAATAACATGTACCTTTTCACTCACACACAAGCACACATGCACACACACACTCTGCTTACTTGGCAATATCCAGGTCTGCACTGTATTTGTACAGCGCTGACATCATCTGAACATCAAAGCACTGAGGATTGGATGATGTCTCTTTCATCTCCCTCCAATCAGCATCAGATAGAGGGCAGTCAGGAAGAAATTCTGGCCCTGGAAAATAAAAGACAATTGTCGAATTTTCAATTCAGATCTTGGGGCAAGCAATGCCAACAAATTATGTCATATATATTCACACACGTCCATGAACAGAAGGTATGGGATCATGATGAATCACACAGCATCATTTTTTACATCCTAAGACCGTTCTGTCTGAATAGTTAATAGTTTTAGAGGGAGAATGTAGTGGAGGTCTCACTGTGGCCTCTGAGCTCTGTTTCATACCATAGATATCCAACTGATTCTGCTTCATGCAGTCCTGGGCTCCTCCGGTGTTCTGCCTCACAGCACGGGTATCGCTGAGCTGCTCCTGATTCATGCAGACCCAGGATTCCTCTGGGTTCTGCCTCGCATAGTACGAGACAGATGCTGTAGTACGGGTCACACTGCATGTGTCCTTGTACAAAGTGACTTCTTCTGCTGCCTGTCTCGTACCATGGGGGTTCTTCCGGTACTGCTTCCGGTTCATGTTCCAGACCCTGGCCACTGCTGAGCTCCGTCTCCTAACCCGAGCCCTCAGTAACCTCCGTAGATCCTCACGGAACGATTGCGTAATGAAGATGTACACGACAGGGTTCAGGCAGCACCTCAAGAAGGCCAGGCACTGGGTAATGTCAGTGGCACAAAATAGGTTACCTCTTTGTTTGTAGTCCACAATTCCACCAGTGTCCAGTGTGGCCAAAAGCAGAACCACGTTGTAGGGTGCCTGGCTGAGAAGAAAAACAGCCACCTCGGCTAACGCTAACTTTTGCCCGAGTTTAAATACGGGAATGTTGAACCTATATCTGTGAGCAGCTTTTGAAATGGTAAAGTAGTAGAAGCCCATGACCAGGAGCGGTATGGTGAAACCCACAATTAACTGTCTTATCTGCACACTGTATGCTGTATGAAGAGGCTCTGAGCTGCCAGCGTAAGCCAAGCATGTCTGGTTGTTGACGGTGGCGTACATTATCTCTGGTGCAGAGAGGATGAGTGCCATGATCCACATGGCAACGGGTAACACCTTGCAGCCCACGGACTTGAATAGGTTAATTTTGAAAGTAATTTTGACATATTTAAAGAGGATAGATTTATACATGGTGATGAAGGACATCCACAGTATGCTACTGTGGAAGCTTACTGTGTAAATAGTGTACATGGCTTTGCACACCACCTGGCCAAATGTCCAGTCTGGCACAGAGTTCACTGCCCAAAAGGGGAGACACATGGAAAAGAAAAAGTCTGCAAAGGACATGTTGAGTCCATACACTGCATGCATCCTCCTCTTTTCGTGGTGAAATATACTAGAATATATACAATATAGGATAGCAAGTATGTTGCCTGCGAGTCCCAGGGAGCAGATGATGTAGCAGGAGCTGGGGATGAACCAGGATCGAAATTTGCAGTTAAATGCTTTGTCATCTTTCAAACAGTTTGTAGTGTTCATGTCAGAATCCATAGCGTAATTACAATAGTCCTCAGTGGTGGTATTATTCTCGGTGATGTTTGCCTGAGTGCTGGCATCCTCTTGCGTGGTGGGATTCTGCTGCGTGGTGGCATATTCCTGAGTTAAGCAGGTCTGGAAAATTAGGCAGATGTTTCAACAAATTAGATATTGATATTGATTTAGTTTAGTAGTACTTTGTCATTTGCTTTTACAATAGACAACAAATTTATATCCGTTAATGTGCAAATAACATTCTGAAATTTGTTTTTAATGTCATATTGTATATGTCCCTCCAGCTTATTTCGAGCCTCAAACACCACCCTGATATAACCAGTCTTGTCATTTCTTTATGGACATTGAAACCAGTTTAGCTACAGTACCAGAATGTCCCGAGGTGGTGGTGATGCTGATATACAGATTGTTTCATATTTGAGTCATTATAATACTGATGCTGGATAAAACCAGGCTTGATCCATTCCATGCCAGCTTGGTAAATCAACAAAGTTGAACATTGTAAACAGTGAAAGTGGAAATGCAAATTTGGAATTGAATATGTGGACCAAATCAGAGATTCTGAGAGCAATTTTCACTAAAGCACCTATATGACATTGGAAAATATACAGTACAATATAAAATCACAGTAATAGTGTATATTACTTTGTAATAGAGTTATCAGGGATAGAGGCTATTCATTTCAATGGAAGTTGCTCAGAGGGGGGGGGGGGAGAGGGAGTGTACATACTTTAACATTCCAGGTCCATATCACTAGCACCAACCAAAGAATCTGGATCTCTGAAATGTACAGTATATGATGCTGTAATGTAACCCTCATATAACACTCTTGGGCAAAATTGAATAAAACTTGAAAACATCTAAGGTCATTCTACATACCAGGAAAGGCCTAGATGTGAAAGCTCCCAAAGGTGTATTAGATGGTGAATTTGGTAAGTTACTTACCTTTTAGAGAGATCATGGATGGAAGTTACTCAGTGGCGTTTTGAAGCACACAGAAAAAGGCTCTACTTCTCCCTTTCACTTCCTCAATGACTAGAAGGTGGGCTGAATGAGTAAATGAGACAATGGCAGATTCAACTTCCCCTTTAGTATATTATAATAATAGACTTGGTCTATTCTTTGTGCCAATATACCGGTAGTCACATTAATCACAGCACCACAAATTACAAATCTAGTGTGGTATGACGGTGAATCTCTGTTGGAACATCAAGCATGGGTTAATTTCCCAAATTAATTAACTCAGCTAACTCTGTTAATTTGACAGACCTAACATGGGCGTAAATGCAAAGTGAAGCCATATTAGCTGCATACTCTGAATGCTGCAATATGTGAGGACTGAGGGAGGGAGGGATATAGAGACAGTGAGTGAGTGTGCTTACACTACCTTAACATTCCAGGTCCATATCAGCAGCACCAACCAAAGAATCTGGAACTCTGAAAGTCAACATTAAGAGATGTATAATGCTGTACTGTAACCCTCAGATTTTCATATGACACTCTTGGGCTAAATTGAAAACTTCTAAGATCATTCAATATACCAAGAAAAGAACTAGACGTGAAAGTTCCCAGAGGTGCATTAGGTTGGGTATTTGGTAAGTTACTTACCCTTAAGAGAAGTAATCCAGACAGAGTAATTGTGTCTTCTGATCAGAACAGAGAGTTGAGTGACTTGTGCGCTAATCTATCAACGTAGTACAGTAGATGACGCTTGTTTCCATCACTTAACAAAAGTAGCAGATAGTTCTTGCACTTTCATTTTCCCTCCTCTCTATCATATGACAGGAAACCATAGTTTGGTGCAATAGGAAACCATAACTTCTTAAACACTTGTCCGTGTGTTCACCATCATTGCATCATTTTGGTAATGCATAATATTTGGAACTTTGTAGTAACAGTATATCTGTAGAAGTTATGGCTTATTTTGGATAATATATAAATAAATAATATTTTTTCCTCTGGTAAAAAGCTGCCGTATTTGAATTTTGTCCAATGAGCATCTTAAAGGTAGGGGAAGTGATTTCACTTTTGTCAGATATCACCCAAAAAATATTTGTTTTCTGTTAAAATGCTCTATTATAAGGTGTGGAAACCACATATGGAGTTTCCCCCTCCCCCACGTTAGCAGAGGAGCTAATAAAAGTTCCCCAGGTCACCACAATGGCCTTTATGCAGCCAAACACTTCCTGGTTGTGCTCAAGGAGAATTGAAAAAGGAGTTGTCGCGAAGGCTCCCACGGGGGAGTCCACATTGGTTCATGGGAGGAAACAGACATGCGCAGTACATTCCAGGAAGTTTGACGCTTGCAAACCATGCATGCCATTGGTCTCTTGGATGGTTTGACTTCCTGATCTGTACTGCGCATGTCTGTTTCCTCCCATGAACCAATGTGGACTCCCCCGTGGGTGCCTTCGCGACAACTCCTTTTTGAATTCTCCTTGGTTGTGCTGGCAGTAAGGGATCCTTCCTGTCGGCAGACTCCCATTCACTGTGCATGTATTGGTTGTGATTTTGTATGAATAAAGTTCACTTCCTTAAACCACACTATTTCATTTGATAATACCATTTCCTAGTTCTTCATAGTTTGTTTTATTTGTGGTGTGCTATTGACATGATCACATGAGTTAGAAATGTCTAAAATCTTCAGTTAAAATCATGAGTACTTCATGGATTTCTCCAAGTGTTGCCATGTCCGCTTTTTATAAGCAACCTTTTCAGTAAATCTGCTTGCAAGTAATGACAGTTTACTAGGTAGATTTTTAAGGCTTGTTCCATATCTGTGATTCTGCTCAAATGAACAATGAGTCAAAGAGCCCCCATGTTCCATGCATCTGTGCACACAGATCCCCATCTGTAATTTTTTTGTGCCAAGCCAGGTTTTTATTTTTCATCTGTATAAAACAAGAATTATTTTGGAAAATATCAAATCTATCAGATCACAGTGGCACACTTTGAGCTTTCAGATCTGCTATTCTCAAGTAGCTGCCAATATATAGTCTTAGAGTATAATGCATAGTATGTAATGTACAGTAGATGTATAGCTCATGATTGACTGATTGCTTATCTCTCTCACACAATCTGGCAACACCGGAGCAAGTGCATTGTTCCAGATTGTGTGAGAGAAATAAGCAACCATCGTCTATGACATGGGGTTTCAACTGATTGTGAACCAGGGACCACCAACCTGACTTAGAATCAACACGGGGACCACCACAGTTACCCTAAATCCATTCTGTTACTTCATTCAACCTAGAGAGAAAATATCTGCACTCACATATAGTTCACGAGTTTTTTTATTTCATTTCAGAGTTTCATAGAGAAATGAAATAAAAGAAAACTCTTGAACTATATGCGAGTGCGGATATTTTCTCTCTACATTGATCTGCAAGAATCTGCACCCATCAGCCATTGAGAATACAAGTTGGACTCTGAGTAGAGTGCGCCTACCTAACGATATACAGTAGCCTAATGATAGTGTAGACATGGCATTATTATTCCCACAGTGATGTAGGCTAATTATGATAAAATCAGGCAAACTTTCTTGAGATTCTAACACCCATTTCTGTGGATTTTCTTATCCTCAATCAGACTTTCAGTAACTGACAAGGTTGGCATGCTTACTGTACATTGCACAAAGCTTTAGTGTGCTGTTCTATGGAAGAAAAAATGGAATACCTTTCAGGACCACAAGTGGTCCATGGAACACCAATTGAAAATACCTGGACCTGGACTATGAAAACCAAATGAGCTACTATATTACTCTTTAAGACTTTCTTTAAGACTCTTTAAGAGAAGAACTTGAGATTTGTTTTTCATCTGGTTTGTGATCCAGGGACATGGGATCCTTTATGAAAATGTTTGAGGAGAATCACAGGTTTAAGCAACATTAGGGAACAGGCTTAAATAAAGCATGCAGCTAGTAACTACCATTATTTTCAAGCAACTTTACTGAAAAGGCTTGCTTATAAAAAGTGGATATGGCAACACATGGATAAATCCATGAAAAACTCCCGGTTTTAACTGAAGATTTTAGACATTTCTTACTCTTGTGATCATGTCAATAGCACACCACAAATAATACAAACTATGAAGAACTAGGAAATGGTATTATCAAATGAAATAGTGTGGTTTAAGGAAGTGAACTTTATTCATACAAAGTCACAACCAATACATGCACAGTGAATGGGAGTCTGCCGACAGGAAGGATCCCTTACTGCCAGCACAACCAGGAAGTGTTTGGCTGCATAAAGGCCATTCTCCTCCAATCAGGAGAGAGCAGCAGGTTCACATAGTGTAGCTACTTTTGGGGGCCCCTAGTGCACCAGGCTGGTACTACACCATGAATTTCAAATCACTTCCCCTACCTTTAAGCAAAAATGCGAGAGCATTAGAGAAACGCTTATACAAGAACAGCACAAGACAGTTAATGAATCATGCAAACTTGGGACATACTTGAATACAACTTGAATGCATTTTATTAACAATAAAGACATGGATCAGATTAGATCTACATTTAATTCTAGTATACTTTTTCAATATTTAATCATACATAGCCATGCACACACATCCAAATTCCAGTTCAACATTCAGTTTACACGCTTTATCAATAAAAAGACTGCATTTAAGGGAACACTCTTCTGAGAGCATGAGCTCTGATTTGGAGTATGAGTGACATGACGCACAGAAACAGGAGATTAGGAGATTATAATATACAGTATACAACGCAATATACTGTGTCGGTGCGACTGTGCAAGTTGTCAAGTGCCATAATTATAGGTTTGGATAAATAAAACGTAATGATTTCTTATAAAAGCTGCTGTGACGTAAACTACTTTCATCATCAAATGTGGTCAACCTGGCCCCCATGGCCCTACTAAATGCCCTAAATGCCCTACTAAAGGAATAGAGAAATGTTCAATTATGGGAGAAAGGGGATAATGTAGACCTTTTGCAGCCCGGTATGTTGCTAAGGGTGCAGGTGATAAAAATTGAGAAAACAAAAATATAGTTAAAAAAAAAGGTTTCTAGAACTGTCTCTGCCAGGGCGGTTTGTCTGAAATCTGAATATTTGTGGTATTTGTGCTTTTGGTCCACACCCTCAGCTCCATGCACGTCTAAGTACAAGCCGTTGTTACAGTATAATAGAAATATATAAATCAATGCTGGGAATTTAATGTTTGTGTAGGACAACGTATGTGAGCATACACTAAAAGCTGGACAAGGGAGGGAGGTGGCACTCTTTTGGCACTCTTAATCTGGGCATAAGAGGGGACAGCGGCCCTCGAAAATAATCTTTCCTTAATTAATTCTTCTCGGATAAGAACTTCTCCCAGTGTTTGTGGTTGAGCCCAGTAAAGTCATCCAATTTGGCTATTTCTTTGAGGTATTGAGACAGGTTAAACAACTCATTGTCCTTCTCTCTGTTTGCATGGGCATTCATAAAGGGACGGATCTTCAGGCCGTTCTGTGGGTTCATGAGGAAGTTGCGTCTGATGTCATCAAACATGATGGTGTTCTTCCTGCTGTAGAACTTGCCGTACTTACCCCAGATCACCCCCAGTGGTTTCACGTCCACTACGCCTTTCTTTGGGGTGTGCACAGTGATCATGGCTGCACTGTCCAGCATGAACGCAATCTTGTAGTTGGGGTTTTCTGTTACTCCCAGCTCCTTCATTTTGGCCTCAATCCACTTCATACCGGTTGCGGACCAGATGACTATGTCATAGTCCTCGTAGGCTGAGGTCAGGAACTCGTGGAGGAACGGCCTCATCAGCTCCTGGCCCGTCTCTGCGCATGACTTGTGATCAAACAGCGTGTAGTCCACATCCAGCACCAGCAGTCTCTTGCCCTCTCTGGGCGGGTTCTTCTCGTCCACCTTGTAGTCCTTCACTCTGCGTGTGATTTTAGCCAGGTTCTCCTCTCTCTTCTCTACGTCTGTGACCTCCTCTTCGATATCAAAGTCGTTGACCACCTCTGCGTCCACGTCCTCCGGCGGTGGGGCCAAAATGTCCCCTAGGCTCTCCTCTCTGGTTCCCATCATCATGATCTTGGTGTTGGGCTTCAGCTTCAGGGAACCCAGCTTCACCTCGTCCTCTGCTAGCTTCCCGTGGACCTTTAGTCCCAGCAGCTTCTGTCTCTCGGGCAGCACTCCAGTCACATTCTTAATGGTCTGTTTGAGATCCATGACGGTGTCCTCCTCTGACAGAGAGCCGATGGAATACTCCTGACCGCACCACTTAATGATCATCGACACAAACATAGCTGCTAGGAGAAAACCAGTGAATCACGACGACAGCGCTCAGCTCTGGTTGCACACAGGCAGGGTTGACTACAGAAGAAAACCCAGGAAAAATCCCTTTAATTTACCCTATCAAATGTTAATTTGAAATTCCCTTGACTAATAACTAAACTAGAAAGTAGAAATCCTGGGGGATTGCGAGTATGGTTGCCTATCTGTACCAAAGTCTTGACCAATCAGAAAAGGGCAGGACATATACACATATTGTGATGTCACCATATATTGTCACCATGTATTGTCCAAAAATATGAGGGCAAAAAACGTGTTGCCTGTCGATACACTACAATATACACGTGTAGAGACCATGGATAGTGCTGATCTAACTAGATCAGCACTCGATAGAGTGCAAACTTGTGTGTTGCACACGCATGGCCTTGGCCTGGGACCGAGCAGAGAGCAAGTACCCTGACACCTCCAGATACTCTTGACAAAAAGATCTATTAATTACGTCACCGTTACACCAAATGGACCCGCAAGGGTCCATTTGGTTTTATTTTTACGCTCTCAAAGAGTTACATGTGGTTACCAACTGTCCATCATTTACCTGGGCACCACTTGGAACCCTCTCAAGGACCACTGGTTCAAAATCACTGCTTGTATTATTTATGTTGTGGTTCAAAAGTGGTGGTGTTAGGGATTGTTTGTTTGTGTTTGAGTTGACAGAGTTTGTGCTACCTGCACGCTGGTTGTGGTGGGCCGGTCTGGGCCAAATTCACACAAAAATTTTTGTCCCAATCCTGCCCTGGCCAGCTCCTTCACTCACGCAAATAATGATGTCACCAATCCTGTACGAATAAGGAGATAAATTAAATAAGAAGAGAAATGTGGTGCAGAAACAGAAGAACAAGACAGCTACACTTTCAGGTGGGGTTTTAGCGATGCTGTCAGCTATCTTAACAAATACAGGTGTTAAAATGTTATGTTGGGCACCATGGAGGCCAACAATAACTAAAAGCATAATTTTTGGTCACTACTTGGGACGATTATGTCATCTTATTCATCAGGGGGAGAAACCCAGGAGAAACGAGGTCAACCTGATTCAGGCCTCTTTTCCCCCATGGGAGGAGAAGAAAGGAGAGTCCATTGACACCAAGAGACGGCGCTTGCTTTACGAGAGTCGCAAGAGGGGCATGTTGGAGAACTGCATTCTGCTCAGCCGTTTCGCAGAACGCTACCTGGACACAATGACAGAGACCCAGCTTCTGCAATATGACAGGTTGATCAACGAGCCCAGCAACGACTGGGACATCTACTACTGGGCCACAGAGGCCCAGCCCACTCCGGATGTTTACCAAGGAGAGCTCATGGATTTGCTGAAGGAGTTCACGAAGAACCGGAACAAGGAGCAGAGGTTGGGTGCCCCTGACCTGGAGTACCCGGACAGAGAGAGACAGTGAGTCAACACTGTGGTTCTCAAGGTGGAGGGTTCCATGGGAACCCAAACTACGTTGCTGATAGGAACCAAATGGATCCTTAGGGGTTTATTGCGAATGCCGTGGGCGACATTACTATGTAAGCCAGGCCTAAATGTCTGTGCGTGCATACGTGCGTGCGTGACACACCCCAGATTTCGGCACGTCTGACCCAAATATATGTCGTCAAGCGAACAGCATTCACTCCCCATGCACGTTCACAGTACAGAGACTCTTTTTAGGAGTGCCAACAGTTAACTAACCCATTCAGGCTGGGAATCAGTCCATTTTTGCAGTATGTGCAGTACAGTATTCAAACATTCATTTTTATGCTGCTGTATAAATATTTGAAGTTTTCTAGTTTTTCAGAAAACTTCAAAAGCATTATTTTTGAGGGGCACAAACCCTTCTATATTTAGCTATTAGTGTCGCTTTCCTTCCTACACAACGATTAAATTCCTATTGACAACAACAACATAATGATGAAAAGAAAAAGGCACTGTGACAAAATACTGCTGTAACATACTTGTTTGACCATTTTGAAAAACATTAACATTGTTCAACTAGCTAATCTCCATCAACATGTTGATTGGCTATTTGAACTATTCAAACATGTTTTTTAGAATAGTAAAATGTAAATAGTCCACTTTACCATATGGTATTTAAGTGGTTAAATGCTGTGATCAATAGCATCCATAAGTGTTAGTGCTTGTAAAAAAAAAAAAAAAAAAAAAAAAAAAAAAAAAAAAAAAAAAAAATCACGAATAATTAATTTAGTCTTTATTTTCTATGTTTTTGGTTTTCACAGATTGGAAACAGTTACAAAGCTGTTCTGATAAGATTATTCATATGGATAATTTATTAGTGTAGTCCTTCAGGTTAATAAGCAGTAAAACATGATGCATGAAAATGCAACAAGAGTGACATCTAGAGGTACAGAGACATACTGTAACTCTGGATTCAATGATAATAATAATACATTCTATGGCACTTAAATTACAGCTACCCAATCTGGGAAACGCTGCTAAATCATGATGTCATACAGACATACACAGTAAGAGCACAGATTAAATCAGTTAGTGTACATCGCATTTTCTTGGTGCTGTATGCTATTGTGGGGCTACAACAATGCTGATACATGAGACTGTTCTATACAGCTGAAAATGACAAACTTGGCAATCCATGTCATAGAGAGGCATTGAAAAGGCATTGAGCTGTTAATGTGAATTAAATTTAAAGGTAGGGGAAGTGATTTGAAATTCATGGTGTAGTACCAGCCTGGTGCACTAGGGGCCCCCCAAAAGTAGCTACACTATGTGAACCTGCTGCTCTCTCCTGATTGGAGGAGAATTGTGGTGACCTGGGGAACTTTTATTAGCTCCTCTGCTAACGTGGGGGAGGGGGAAACTCCATATGTGGTTTCCACACCTTATAATAGAGCATTTTAACAGAAAAAAATATTTTTGGGTGATATCTGACAAAAGTGAAATCACTTCCCCTACCTTTAAACTCTCAGAGTTAACCACTTAATCCTGATTTATACTTTGTCATATGGTAATAGTAATAATAATAATAATAATAATGACTCAGTTAAAATGTTCCATGACACAATACATTTACTTAACTTACTAAAGGTTTTGGCATCAGCGTTTTAAGCATATTTATATTAGGTATTAATAGTGTTAATTGTGAAATGTTTTCCAGGCCAGACTCAGTGACGGCGATCTAATAATTATTTGAACACTAGAATGTTAGGCATTAATGACATTCAGAAAACACTTTCCTGGAGGTCTTTATGTGTGTAATATGTGGTTTATATACAGTATTTTAGATTTCAGCAGTGAGTGTCTGTGATGTCATCAACACTATTTCATGGACTACATCTCAGTCTCAGTAAGACAGTCATTCCCCTATCCACAAGGAGGAGCGGTGTACCAAGGCACTATGGGAATGGCAGTCCAGGAAAGTGTCTGACACCAGACACAGTGAGTGGGCTCACTGCTAAAATCTAAAACATCTAAAACCACATAGTACATATAATGTATAAAGACCCCCAGAATCTTCTAAAGGATTTGCAAAAAGGACTGAACAGCCCCATACTGATCTGTTTGTCCAAATACTTATTGGAGTTTATGACCAAATTTCATACCAAACTGGAGGTCCTAGAAATTAAAACGTTTTAGAACCTCTCAGCACTTTTTTTTTTGTGGTAATGGACAACGAACGTTAGCGAAGCGGTCAGCACTGACGGTGGAAGTCCCTCTTCCCTCCCGTCTTGGTTAGCAGCTGTATGTCCGAGATGACCATGTCGTGGCTCACCGCCTTGCACATGTCGTAGAGCGTGAGCGCTGCCACCGTGGCGGCGGTCAGCGCCTCCATCTCCACGCCCGTCCTGCCCGTGGTGCGGCAGCTCGCCGTGACCACGGCGGCGCTCCGCGCCTCGTCGAGCTCGAAGGAGACGGCCGCGTGGTCCAAGGGGAGCGGGTGGCAGAGTGGGATGAGCGCCGACGTCTGCTTGGAAGCCATTATGCCGGCCAGCTGCGCCACGGCCAGAGCGTCCCCTTTAGCCAGCTGGTTGTCCCGTAGCAGCCGGAAGGCGACGGGGCCGAGGGTGATGGTGGCACGCGCCGTGGCCGTCCGGCGAGTCGGGACTTTCCCGCCGACGTCCACCATGGCGGCGCGGCCCTGGGCGTCCGTGTGGGTCAGCTTGGCTGTGGTTGTGCTGTCCACCTCGTCGTCGTTTTGGGGGAGGTTTATGTCTGAATCGTCGGGCTGTGTTGATATTACCTCGTGGTCGTTTCTAGGAGATTGTCCGTGGTATAATCTAACACTGTGGTGTTTGGAGGGACTCATTTTGGCATCCTTTAGTAGTGTGCAATACATGTTCATTCCTGGGGTCTCTGTCAAGTGTTTCTTTGCGGCATTAGGACCCCAGGTGTGTGCGTACCCAAGACATCCCGCATCAGAATGACTTGGTGGTTTTGTGCGTGTAGCGTAGTCCGCTCTCGCGCTGCGAGAACGGCTGAAAGGCAGTGAACAAACAGGCAAACAGACCGGTGCTGCGGTGCAGAAGCCGCCAGTCTCACAATGGTCTCCTCCGTTTTCATGCAAACTAAGACGGGAAGCCCCTCTGTCGGAGGTCCCAGAGTGGTCAACATTAGCTGCCCCTGTTGAAACAGTACTGTCTGAAAGGCACGGAACGTCCTCACCACCCAGGACTCCCACGCTGCCTGGTGGGTGCCTGGTGAGGAATGGGTCTGTAGGCTGGGAAACGGAGGGGGTGGTCATCCCCTGGCTGTCTTGGGACTCTGGCAGGTGAAGAGTCCTTCTGCACGCAGTGCCTGGTCAGACAAAGGAGGGTATTAACTTAGGCTGGAGGAGCCAGCATCAGAACTCAATGAACAAACACAACTAATATAATGTCGCTGCCTGGGGAAAGCTTGTTACTATAATGACGTTATATACTGTACTATAACGGTGGTGGGGAATAATGTAATAGCAATCCAAATCTTCAAAAACTAATAAAGCTGTCAAATAAACGTTAAAGTACGTAAAAGTTCAATATTTGCAATATAGTGGAATAGAATAAGTGACTTAGACAAACCCCTTTTTTCAGGACTAAGACTAGTGTGGAAAACTAAAAATGGCTTTTTAGAATGTCAACTAAAAACACTAAACTCAAGTATGACTAAAATGAATATGCCTTTTGTTCAAAAAGACTGACCAAATCTAAAATATGCCTGTTGGACCGTGTGGATTTCCACCGACATTGATGACATTTCCCAGTTAACATTTTACTACAGTATGTGAAGCAGTGTATTTACGTACAGCCACATCACCCACCGATGAGGATCATAGGTCTGTTCTTCATCTGGGAGATACTGAACATGCCTGCGTAGAGGAAGACAGATAATTTAAGTTGTAAAAAAAAAAAAAAAAAAAAAGAATCACACCTGTGTACAGGTTTATGCATTTATTGTTTAAAAGTTATAATGTGGATTTCTTCAAAAATCTTCAAAAAAAAAAAACAACAACTTTTGGAATAATAAGACAAATGAAGAAAACAACTAATTAAGGGGACATTACTCACAAGTAAAATTGGTCTGTGCCTTTGGCCCAACATGAATTTAATTATCATCAGAAGGCAGCTGAGACAAACACTTCAATAATATGCTTCTGTGAGACGTCTGTAGCTAGCTGCGTGGCGACTGGTGCTTTGGTTGCGAAACATTCTTAGACTAAAAGATTGTTTCTGAGATCGCTAAGGCTGACATTCAGTATGTCTAGTTAACCAAACGGAATTGGTCCCCCCTAGTGAGAGGAGTTTGTTCAGAGTCCAACAGGGAAAGGAAAGGCAGGGGGCAGCAAGTCACACTGAAAAGGTACTGCTTACACTCCAACCTGTTATAAAGTGTTTGGTGCGGATAATGTTTTATTGTACTTTATAGTAATGTAGGCATACTATACCTTCCACAGAGCGCCTGCCTGTGTACTTTCCTTCACGCTGAGTAGTGCAGTCATTGTGTAACGTATAAGTTCTCTCTTTCTGATTAGCGTTGATGAGTTTATTTGTAATTTTGTATGTGGGGTGTGTATCAGTAATTCAAATGAAACTAAAAGGAAATTTAAAAGTGGTAATTTCCACATTGTGTCCCAACTCACAGTTTGAGCAACCACAAACATACCTGCATGCTGTTTCTTCTTCCTGCCCACTGCAGCACCGATGATCTGCAGTAGTTCCTCATCTGACGCCCCGGAGCGCAGCATGTCCCTGAGGGACACCTCGGAGTTACCGAACAAACACACCTGAGTTGAGAGGGACAGACAGACTGAAACATACAGCAATACTGTAGGGCAGAGACAAACCACTTACTATAATGTTGTTGCTGTCAGGCAGAAACTATCTACATATTTTATGCTATTTCTTATTTATTCATGATTATTAACCATAGCAATCAATCTTGAAATGCAGTGTGAATTAACATCTTTTGTTGCTCGTAGATCTGATACTTTTGAATTGATAGCCTACAAAGTAGCGGTTTTGGACATGGGCTTTCGAACCAACACAAAGGGCATATACTTGCTGTGTGGCACACAGTGTGATTCAAAGTGAAGCCTTACCTTAAGGTTGCCATCAGCAGTGATTCGCAATCGGTTGCAGGAGCCACAGAAGTGTTCGGACATGGAGGTGATAAAGCCAACCTGACCCTTAAAGCCTGGCACTTTAAATGTCTGCCATGGAAAGGAAAAGGAGAGAATATTGCAAATTGATGTTAAACAATTGAACTACACGCTTGCTTTACCTTACAATTGTTGCCCCAAGTTTGCTTGAGAGGGCACTCCTCCGCCCATTGAAATGTGGTTAAAATCAATATTTTATCAACCCAAAAACAACTTTTTTCTTTTTTAGACAAGGCACACAATCTGTTGTTATATACATGAGCACTTTAGGCTTCACAATGTCACGGCTCTGACCTTGGCAGTGTCTGTGTTTCCGGTGGGAAGCATTTCCAGGTTGGGCCACTGCTGTCTTATATGGTCTAACATTTCCTGGTAGCTTACCATCTTCTTGAAGTTCCACTTGTTACCTGCAAAGGATGTAAGCATGTCAATATACATGTAAAAGGTAGTTCACAAAATAAACAGCCAATTATTATTGCTAAGGTTGAGAAATCTAAAACACCTGATGTTCACTGAAGCATAGACATAAAAACCTAGATGCTTTATAGGACGCATTTATTGGAGCGGCATGTCTCACACGGGTGGAAGTCAAGCGGGAGTGCGGAAAGCCACCGCCACCGCTCAAAGTGGCCAATCAATCACATTTTAGGGGACTTGGATGGAAATTCAATTCAAGTAGCTCTATTGGTGTGAGGAAAAAGAAACATTTACATTGCCTCTAACTGGCCTACCGAACATCCCCTAGCCTTCCCTTGAGACACAGATGCCCCGGAAGAATCTCTGTCTCACTAATACAGAATTCCAATACCCTAAATCCTGACCACTCAAACCCGGTCACTGCCACATTGTGGTGTCACAGTGAAATTGGTGACCTGCTGAAATGTGTGAATTGTGTATACAATTGCAGAAAAAGTAGAAAAGAAAGAATAACCATTAAAATAGCTGATTTTACTCCTGCGTTCACTTATACGTGTTTGTAGAAATTTGCTTGTTCTTTGTTAAACTGCAACTCCTTATTTATATACTGTATGCTGTATACTTATACCTGACAAAGACCCATAGGGGGTTGAAACATTGTCATCCTGAAAAGTTGATTAAACTGCCTGGGAGCTTTGCCTTTTTCTGTACTTTCTGTACTATTTTTAGTTCAGCATCTATAATTTCAGCATCTGACACATAATGTTATTGTCAGACTCTAAATCACTGCAGTTTGTTTATTAGACCACATATTTAAAGACCTCAATGTATGGGTATGTAATGGCCTGGGTCTACAGTTAGAACTCACCGTCAAAGGGCATGTATTCGATGAAACGCACGTCTAGCGGCTTCTTCTCTGTCAGGGCAACAAAGTCCAGCAGCTCGTCTTCATTGAGGCCCCGCATGATCACACAGTTCAGCTGCAGAGTCATGTCATGTTGTTATATTATGTTGTTTTATTTTGTGCAACATCTTATTTTGTTGCAAATACAACGGAAACAGCAGGACATTAGCTTTGTGGGAGGGTGGGGTGATATGGTCAGCCCTGTGTTGAAGAATAAATAATTTCATTTAGCTTATTACAACAGCATTATAGGTCATTAGGAGTGTGTGTGTGTGTGTGTGTGTGTGTGTGTGTGTGTGTGTGTGTGTGTGTGTGTGTGTGTGTGTGTGTGTGTGTGTGTGTGTGTGTGTGTGTGTGTGTGTGTGTGTGTGTAAGAGAGAGTTACCTTGACTGGGTTGTATCCCATCTCAATGGCCTTGTCAATGCCCTCCATGACCTTGTGGAACCCTGAGAAAAGGAAAAAATATCCTGGTCAAAACAAATGTGTAAAATCGATCTGTCCCACCATAGTCCCTAGAATAATAATTCACAGCATTATACTTTTCTTTGGGTTTATGATTATGACATCAGCATTTAACCGACACAAACATTGAGGTCTTAGTGTCTTACACAATCTCCTGCAGTATCTCTAGGCATGAATGGTTGTGTGAGAAAGGGAAGGCTGGGAAACGTGTAGCAAGCCATAAAACCCATGACAGATAAGGGGGCTGTGGTAAAAATGTCACAGGAATTTACCCTGACCTGAATAAAGGTGTCTTGACGGCTTAACAATTTTAACCCTGGGTCCCTATTTTGTGCATGTAACTTTAGGTCAGCTGTTTTGAAAACACATTATTTTATGCTATTTCTGTTCTCATGACCAATGTTGTTCTTGCATGGTTTTGTCTTGCCTTTATTTCATTTAATTGTTTTTTTTAACACTATACAAGTCGTATTTGCTACAGTTTTCTCTATTACACACTTGTACTTCACTTTTTGGCCTTTATTAGTACCCCTCATTGTCATTCATTTAAGTGTACATATGAAAATAACATTTTGTATGACAGTTGCAATGACATGATTATGACAGCTTTTAAGTAAAGCATCTACTATCACTCTAGTTCTCTCCTTCAGTCCCCTCTTACAATCAGTCCATCTTCCAGAAACATTACGACCCAGAGATACGTATATCAACTTCTGTTCACCCCTGGCCTTCCACTGTGGACTAAGTAAATTAGTGGGTTGCACCCAGTTGGCAACTACAGTTCCAGTATTGATTTTAGGCAATAAAAGAAAATATCTTGCTGGTGCCAGGGGTTTATAAGTTTATAAGTTCTGAGTTCAGAGCTATGCGAGACCATGCACTTCAAGCCTTTATGCCCCTGCTTGGCACTCAGTCTCAAGGATTGGACTGGGGGTAAGTCCCTGTGACATACTAGTGTCATGTCCAGGGCATGTACTTGTACATCAAGCCGCCTCACGCTAGAAAAAGGAGATACGCTCCTGCCCTATGGGCCTCATGGCTCGGCAAGACTTACTTATGCCCCTGATGGATTATTTAATTAATATTGGTCTAATTTACAGTAGATGTTACCTACATCGGAGTTATGAGTTTGCCATCTGCAACACTGCAATACCTTTTCTTCTGACGATAAACTCAAACTTGGCAGGCACCAGGGAATCCAGGCTGATGTTGATGAGGTCGAGGCCCGTGTCCTTTAGCTTGGGCAGCATGCGGGCCAGGTTCATGCCGTTGGTTGTGACCGCAATGGTCTTGAGGCCCTTCAACTTCCTCAGCTCCGCTATTGAGAGACAGCACAACAGTTAACATACAGATAGAATTAAATGTAGACCCAGAGTCCAATTCTCTAAATGTCATATACAGTAAATCCTAAATAGTTGATCTACAATGTAGAAGCTCACAAAGTGATGCCTGATTGCATTGTAAACTTATGGCTCTTTCTTGCCATTTCTGGAATATGTTTGAGAATGCAAAGTGATTATTGTGTTATTATCTCAAATGATTGTGATGAACTCAAATGTTTGCGAATGGGTAATAATAATTGTGACAGGCCTACCTACCTACCCATGCTTGGGCAAAACAAAGGAAAACCCACACAATCACAGGGCCGTTAGGACATGACTGATATCGTTGACAATATCAACAGTATTATCAGTACAATAAACACGCCCCACAATGTTACCGAGAAATAGAATACACACAGAGAGACAGAATGAATGATGTGCAACTAGTAGAACAAAGCCGACGACAGAAATGACTGCAGTGGAGTCTGGCATATCTGCCCCATATTTTTAATAACTGTGGCCCTGTCACGGTAAACTCCATGTGACTCCACACACACAGACCACTTTTGTTGGTTGGTTGGTTGTGTGTGTGGTTGTGTGTGTGTGTGTGTGTGTGTGTGTGTGTGTGTGTGTGTGTGTGTGTGTGTGTGTGTGTGTGTGTGTGTGTGTGTGTGTGTGTGTGTGTGTGTGTGTGTGTGTGTGTGTGTGTGTGTGTGTGTGTGTGTGTGTGTGTGTGTGTGTGTGTGTGTGTGTGTGTGTGTGTGTGTGTGTGTGTGTGTGTGTGTGTGTGTGTGTGTGTCACCAAATAATCCACTTCCCACAAGTGTGTCCCCCAGTAGCAGTGATTGCCTGCATCCTGCATCCAAAAATGCAATTTATACTGAATGGACACAATGCCCTTCACTCGTTGCATCCCGGGACGCAAGTTGAGCAGCGCAAGAGTTGCACAGGGACTCATCTAAAAGACCCACCCTGCAATGAGGACTCATTAGTTTGAAAACCTATTTACATCACTGCAGTAGGGCATAATAATCAAGATTATTTCTAGCTTTTGTCCCATGGGAGGCCCCCGCAGGGGTCAGTCAGGTGACCGTTTCAATATATTGCTGATCCTCCTCACATGTCTTATGTCTGGTGGTTGTTGAATTTGTATGGTATTTTATGGTATGAGTTATCTACAATAGGGGGCACTTTGATGTGAAGAGGTAATTCATTCCCCACTCAGCTATACACTGTATCACCTTACATGACATGCTGTTAAGTCTGTATGTACACCCACATCTTCCCATTTCTATTAACCATGCATTTGACACTGTGATCGTATTATTGTGACACAGTCTGAGATTTATGCCAGAACTAAGATGGCAATGGTTGAAGATGGACCGATAGCACGTCATAGGATCAAGCATGCAGCCGTGGCGCACAGAATCCATTACCGTACACACTCACGCATATCGCCTTTAGAAAAAGAATGCATGGATAGAAGAACCACGCTTTAGTCCTGTGTGACACTAACTCTAGTCCACAGGCGGAAGCGCAGGTCTATGAATCATTGATGGTCTTTGGTTCCTGAACGACCATTTGTCAAAAAGTAAAAGCCTGTCACAACATTCGCTTAGTCATGAAGTTAAAGCCATTACTAAAGCCATTCATTTGCAGGGCAAGCCGGCCAAACTGTCAGGACAACATAAATGAATGTGCAAAGCAGCTTTCAACTGCCACTGGTAAACCAGATAAAAGAACCTACAAACATCGAGGCATGGTTGGTCAGTGATACTTTGTGGTTAAGACACACCTTGTCAACAACCCCAAGACTATGATAGAATAAGTGACAGACAGGTGACACCATATCAACTCTAGAGCCTAACAGACCTGCCGAATGTCATCATCCAGGGAGTGTAGTCACGGAAGCATGAATCTGACATGGTTGTCTCTATTGTGAGTAACAGGAAGGCTTGGCACTGATGCTGAGCATTTTGCACGATTCGGGCCGGCCACTCTTTGTGATCAGGGCCGACTGATCACAAAGAGCCGACTTGCAATGAGGCCAAGCCTTCTGGTATTCCTATTGTGCACTGGTGAATATCAAGACATGCTTTGCACCAATATTGCCTTTGAGCCAAATAATCATTATCTAATGGACGATCAGGACCAGTCAGAACCTTTGCACAATGCACTCTGCTACTTCTTTCACCCCCAGATTCAATCTGAGGCTTCTAAAGATTTCAGCTAAATGCCATACATTTCGTATAGCCCTTTTTTCTTGCTTTAGTTATTGTTTAGTTAGAAAAAAAAAACTTACTTGAGGAATATAAAAGGCCTTTGGCCTTTATATCGACCCCACATTTCTCCCACTATCTCCAAAGGGACACCTTACCAATGATATCCAGTACGTCGGGTCTGATGAGCGGCTCTCCCCCTGTGAGGCGGATCTTCTCCACTCCCTCCTTGACGAATAGACCAGCCAGAGTCAACACCTCGGCGGTGGTGAGGAGCTGGCTGCGTGGGGTGAGCTTCACCCCCTCCTCCGGCATGCAGTACTGACCTGAAACAGAGGGACAGTCACAGGATTTAACCACACGAACCCCGTCCCCAACCACAGTAATTATCTTTTTTTTCTTTCCTATTTTGATTTTTGAGGACCTCCATATTGATATGGATATGGCTGCACAGACTTCCATCTGAATTTTTTGTTTGCATTGACCCAGTTTATTGTAAATCAAGGAATCAAGGAATTGCAATTTAATCCCAAAAGTTTTGTTTTGTGTTTTTGTGTCCTTTTGGTCTGCAATACGGTTTGGTTACTGACGCTGGTACTGACCTTTATTTCTTTCCGACATACCATTACGATTGTTATAAAGACTGCCAACATTTGACGGAAATAGCTGATTTGTGTTGTTACTATGAGCTTGTACATCAACTATTTTTGGTCAGATGGGAACCTGACCCTACAAACACCCTTAGGAACGTCCAAACCTGAATGCTAAAGATAGGGTATTGCATAGTTCACAAACTTGTTCAAGCCAAGCACCTAAATTAATATGTAATTATATATTTGGCTGTGGTACCCCATCTGAACATTATTTCCTGCCAGGAACTGCCAGAAGTGAACACACACACACACACACACACACACGCACACGCACGCACGCGCACGCACGCACGCACACGCACACACACACACACACACACACACACACACACACACACACACACACACACACACACACACACACACACACACACACACACACACTTTGAAAATCAATCCTCAAGTCTTTGCTTTGGTTCCATCTTGTTTTAGCCCATTCATTTAATGATTTGTTTTAGACTTTTTTTTGCTTTATTAATAGTAATTAGTGAAGATAGACAAGAACAGGAAGGAGAGAAGGTGAAAGACATGCAGCAAAGGTCATCATGAACGGGACTCGAACACACAATGCGCGTTAAAGCTAGAGCATACTGTATTATGTGACATGCGCACTATAGGCATGCACCTGGAGAACTTGGCCAGCGGGCCTTCCTTTTGCCCATTCATGTTTTTTTTTTAATTTTATTTCATGTGCCGTTTCAGTGGGCAGAGATCTCTGGTGAGGCCCAAGCAGCATTGACTTACATCGCAAGTTGCACTTCTCCGTCAGTGAGATGCGGAGGTAGCTGTGCCTACGACCGAAGCTGTCAGTCAGGAACGCCGAAAAGGGTGTGTTGTCATCCTCTAGCCTCCGTCTCCGACTCCCAGGGGAAGCCAGTTCCTGGGTAAAAACAAATAAAAGAAACCAAAAAGGTAAGCCAAAAGGAAAAGGTTATGAAAACATGTTTTTCTAGCTTTTTCCCCCCTTTTTTCCCCAGACTTCCTCAAATAGATAGATAGATATATATATATATACAGTAGGTACGCATGGTAAAGTTGTTTTCACCTATTCATTCAAAGAACCCTAAAGGTAGCAATGTGCTGTGCTATTTGTTTTATAGAGAGCTTGTTGATCCATTTAATATAACAGTAGTTGCAGTAAGGGCTTCAGGGTGTGAGGCAGAACACAGATAAGGTATGGTAACAAGTTTGAATGAGCCTTATTATCAATGATGCTTGTTTGAGACCTGAGTCAAACACAACTAACCAGACAATTCGCTAAGGCCACACAGCAGCAACAATAATCTCCCTGTTTTTGCTACTGTATTGAGAACCACGTGTTTCTGAAAATAACTCTGGGACTTCGGATGTTAATAAAAGGCTGCTTTACTTTAGTTAAACTTTAACCCATTGCGAGCTGAGGCAGATTCTACAAATGCCTTCAGTAGCTTTCAAACATTTTTGTGACACAGCAGCAGGGTTTACTACAGTGAGACGATATTAGGAATCCCCCATGCCTGTGTCGAAAAAACAACTAAAATGTAGGGCCTGCATGCTGACTGGAGTCTGGACCCTTGTTTCATCACAAGTCTATTGTACTCTATGATGTTTATGAATCATTGACAACCGTTAATGAAACTTTGGAGACACCCTTACTGTATACATGTTGGGAAATATTCTGCCCTGGCAGGTCATTCACCCTGAAAGCACTGAGCCTCATGAACCAACACCAACACATAACTGTCAGGTTTATGACATTTTACTTTACTGACAATGAATTGCCTCTCAAAATAACTGATTATTTATGATTTAACTGCATTTCTGTCACTGAAATAAATAAATCAAATGTCATTTGTGTTCCCCCTTTCCTAGCCCTCATAAATAAAATACATGACAACTAACTTGCACAAGCACAATAAGATTAAACTTGAAAATCGTTATTGGGTGAATGAATAGTGGAAATATTCGATCTACAACGTAAAAACGCTATTGAAATATGTTCTGAAAAGTACCAACTATATACTGTTATCTGGTTAAGGCATCAGACAAACCCCCAATTTAATGATATCTCTGGGGCACCAATTTTATATTGTAAAACCAATGTTATTTTAACTCAGTGTAGAACCCATCAGGGTCCATGGTTCCAATTGTACACTTCTCAGCTTATAGACCAATAAGGGTCCCTCCCTCAAGGACCCTGGGTTTCCCAAACCCTGCTTTGGGAACCACTCTTATAGTGTCCAAATGGGAGATACCCATTATCTCCTGCCCATGATTGATTGAATTTATCAACAGCTTGGAGACTTACAGTACAATTCAACCACAGCTCAATACAAGACTGATAACTGTGAATGGACAAACCAGTTAAGAATACACTTGTTTACAATGGCAGCCAGCCACCCTGTTCATTTCATAAAACTTTTAGAGACAGATATTCACTTCCATAAAGTCAGAAGCAGCAGATCGTATAGCTGATGTAAAGGGGGAAATTGAAATACACAAAGGGGGGAAGCGGGAGGGCGGTTTGGTTTGGTTGATTGTCCCTTGATAGTTCAATGCACGGAACGCATAATCGTGGATTAATCAGCCTTATTAAACGATGACAGTGTAAATACAGTAGAGGCCAGTAGGCTACTATATGTTGTAATACTACGAATCACCTGTGCGGGCCTGGTCTTCAATGCGGTGGTGAAGTTGGGCAGTGGGCTCGGGTCTCCTCCTCCGTGAAGTTCGTGGTCGTTGTCCCGGTGCTTTATTACGGCGCTGTTAGACCTCCGAGCGCTCCCACTAGTACCGCTGATGGGTGACAGCAGTCGGCCCGCCGCCGCCGCGTGTGTTGTGAACTCCCTGCCTCTCTGCCTGGACATGAGGCGACAGCACCACAGCATGCTGCCGTGAGACGCCATACCAGACGCGCTAGCAACCCAGACCAGTCCCTGGTAGTCCCCCCCGCAGGGCCCCGGGGTTGTTGTTTATGTGTCAAAGCAGTTAGAAGTGAACTGAAGAGACCTCAGCTCAAAAGAGAGCTCAAACTGCCATTCACAGGGGTTGCCATATTTTGTGTTTGTGAGAGAAATAAGCCACCACGAACAATAAAAAAATACATAATACAGTATACTGTATAGTGTATATTATTATTTTCCCACATAAGCCAATAGGGTTTGCACGCACGCGCGCGTGTGTGTGTGGGTAATGATAATTCCATTATCATAATTAATTATACTTTGGATGCTGGCTTGAAGTGGGTTCCATCAGTCAGTTATTGATCATTTACATCAAGTAGCCTAAAAACATTGCAATGCATCCCATACGTCCTGGTAGGACTAATCCTCCAGCCAATGGCAGAGTTTATCGGGAATTCTTCTTTAGACCTATAAAAGAAAAACAAAAATATATAAAATAAAAATAAACGTAATTATTATTTTGACCATATAGATATTTGCCTATATAAACCCCGTTGTTCACAGTGGATGTGTAAAAATGAATAATGTATTAAACTGGACAATATGTTTTTTTTCTGACAGCTGAAAAATCAATCTTTCAGAAAAAATAATAATAATAAAAATCCTGTCAAAGCAAAGTCGCGTACAATAAGCCGACATGGCAACACTGCCATTCACCTCCTGGGAGCAGGGGGCGTACGTACCCCGCCAACCAATGAATCGACCACAGCAGCCATGGTGCCCTCTGGGTAATGTAGTCTTACATCCCATGGTAGTCACGTGTTTGTTGCGGAAATTGTTGTATGCACTTGTATTTTAGTATTATCAACTGCTGCTTCGAGTCATATTTGGCTTTTTCCCTCATGATGGTGGTAGGCTGTTATATCCAAATGATGCTGCAGTACCGAAAGGTGATTCTTCTTTCACCCCCTTTCTTTTCACTCTATTATTAGGCCTACAACATCATCTTTTGCTGTTGGGGATATAATACTAATAGGCCTACCTAATAAACCAGCAAGCATTCTGCTTTACTGTAGTTTTGCTCTTATTGCAGGCTACTAGTGTAGTATTTAGTAACAACACGTACTTGCATAAAACGCAAAAGTCTGCATTAACTCTTCTTGCTACAACTCCATGGGTGCAACGCTGGATATATCCACTAGATGGCGACACGGGATTATTGATTGTGACAGATTTAAACATGTGGTTCATAGGCTACTGAAAACCCTAACGCTAGTGATTTTCAAAGTGGGATCCTGGAACCTCCAGTCCAGGGGCATGTCCAGAGTTCACTGAGGGGTTTCCAGCAAAATGACATAATAGCATCAAAATCAGTAGTGCATCATGGCTATTTGAAAATATCTGTTATCTATGATATATCTATTCGGAGCAATTTACATTAAGCATGAACAAAAACAAAAACATGGTAGTACACACGCACACACGCACGCACGCGCACACACTTGAAACATTTGCAATGTCTTTGGCTCATTGTAAAGCGTCCTTGGGTTCATGAAAGGCGCTATATAAATTCAAGTTATTATTATTATTATTATATATATTTGTAACATTTTAACAACACAAATCTTGTAAGAGGATCCCTGTAACAAGATATTTCCATATGGGTGTCCACAGACAAATGCATAATAATGGGGGAGGGATTCTTAATTGAAAGTGGCCAGGGAGATATTGATGTTTGCCAGCAAACATCAATATGGTCTTCCTCCCATTATTGGGGATGATGTGCTACAGCTAAATAATCTGAAGATGCAGAGGAAGGAACTGCAGGCCATTGAGTGGTGGTAATTCCCTGCTTTTCAGCACATCATAAATCCAGAAAGACAAGATCTGTCATGTTCTTTAAGAGAGAAAAACACACTGGTGGTGACCCCTGGGCCTTTTCCTCGTGTCCTCCTGACAGTTTCCTCGAGTATACAGAGAGACCCGCCATACATGGTCATGCTCAAGACAAAGGGTTTGTGGCCCATTAGGAAAGGAAAGGCTATTCATAAACATTGGAATTCCAGTCTGAAATTCTCTCTACTGCTATAGTGTCTCTCTCTCTCTCTCTCTCTCTCTCTCTCTCTCTCTCTCTCTCTCTCTCTCTCTCTCTCTCTCACACTCTCTCTCTCTCACACTCACTCACTCACTCACTCACTCACTCACTCACTCACTCACTCACACACACACACACACACACACACACACACACACACACACACACACACACACACACACACACACACACACACACGTTTGTTCAATAATAGAGGTCTCATCTGTCAGTTTATACGTACTTTTGGTTTCGGTTGTATCCACTCAGGATAGAGTACCTATTTATCATCTTCAATGTGATAGTGTTCTATAGTTCCAATTATGTCTGACCCTAATAACCCTCTTTGTGTTCACTTTCAATTTCACTTGCTAATCCTGTATCCTGTATGAGTTCTACTTCTACTGTCTCCTGATTGGATAGAATTGGTATCCTGAACTGAAAACGCATAGAACATTCAAAGAAACAATCTGAAGAGACAGAAGAGAAACTTTTTATAGCACTGATATGGGAATATAGTTATTTAACCAAGAAATGTCACGCAAAAGTAGTTGCAGCATCACATCATTTTATCGTCATTTGAATCACTTTAACCATATTTTATACCTTCACTATTCAAAAATAGATGATCTACAAGTTCATATCGTGTGTATGTGTGTGTGTGTGTGTGTGTGTGTGTGTGTGTGTGTGTGTGTGTGTGTGTGTGTGTGTGTGTGTGTGTGTGTGTGTGTGTGTGTGTGTGTGTGTGTGGAAATATACTTGGTAGAGCCCGACCGATATATCTGTCGTACCGATATATCGGCCGATATCGGTACCGATATATCGGCATCGGTATCGGTGATATTCGTACCGATATATCGGCCGATACATCGGCCATTATATCGGTAAAATCAGCCCATATATCGGTAACATCGGCCGATATATCGGCCGATATTTGCCTGGAACAGAAAGAGAAACACAGCAAATGGAATTATTTCACAAAAGTAAATGATGTCAATGTCATATTCTATTGTTTACTTGAAAGAGAGAATATATTTAAAGTTTAGAAGTTTTTCAAATGTATTTTTAATTATTTTAATTCATTATTAAACATCGGTCCCAAACATCGGTAACATCGGTGTAGGTTTTTCCAAAAATCGGTATCGGCATCGGCCACAAAAATATGGCATCGGTCGGGCTCTAGTGTGGAGGGGGGGGGGGGGGGGGTACATTTTGGGGTCCTTGACAAGAAACAGTTCTAACTGTTAGAGTCTACTGTAGCATGCTGAATGAATTTCAATTATGTAATAGCTGTTTCTTCCTATTTCCTTACTTATTCTGGTCAATATCTGTCTAATATCTTCCAGGGGAAACATTGGAGTCTTCCTCATGCTGCAGGATGCCTGTAAAGTCATTAGTGGTGGAAACTAAGTACAGTAAGTGCATTTACTCAGTTGTACACTTATACATGAAGGAAACTACAACTGCACCACATCTCAGAGGCCAATATTGTACTTTTTATACTCCATTATGCGACAGGTTCACTGGTAGCCGTTGTTAATCAGTCTGTTGTTACTCTGTCCCATTTTGTAATTTGGCTATTTGAAAATGGACGATATGCAAGCTTGTAAGGTTGTTAATCAGCTATGACCAGACATTGACATATTTTGTGTGATTTTTTTTTTTTACTGTGCTTTTCACTTTTTCAGTGAAAAGCACTTCCAGTAGTGTACATATATTTTGTTGCAAATCATTTTGTCATTTTACTCAAGCCAAATGTTGTATCCAGACCTTTCAGGTAACATAATGTGTACTGTGTACGCATGTAGGGGAGGATAACCCTAGCTAGGTTCGTTACTGTCAAGTTTCCCTTTTTTTGTCAGACAATTCGCAAGTTTTCTCTATCATTGGAATTGTTTTAGTTATTTTGTCAATAGAAGTGGCTTAAATGTATTTGTGGTCGAATGCAGTGTAATTTCTTAAATGTGTGTTAGTAGTATTGAAAGAGTTTATTTGTAGTTACTGTATTTGGCTGGCATGTTACCATCACAGGAATCTGATTCTGTAAATCCTGCTAGAATGTAGGTGAATGTTGCAGGCCTATATGCAATGCATATGTCCCCTACACTGAGGTGGGTGGGCAATGGGTTGATTATGTTAGTGATCCAGATGTTCCACTGATCCCCCCCCTGTATCGTTTACCCTCAGCCTGTGGCATTAAACAAACTGCCCCACCGATAGGATGGCTCTGTATAATTAAGCCACATCTGTTAGTGGGACACTGTGTGACCTCATGTTTTTGTCTTGTTTTTCTGTGCTAGTCTGTTGTTTTGTTGTGGGAGTTTGAACAGACCTGTGCAGATTCACATCCTTTGGTATAACAAAGATTATCGTCCCCTATTGCTTCCGTAAACATTCCACCATGTTAGTATTTTTGGCAGTTCTGTGCTGTCATTCTTCACCGAATTCAGCGATATGATAGAGGGCCATGGGAAACTCTCAGGAACTGAAGCTCACTTTTGTAAAAAGACCTCTGACCTTTAGATCTCCCAATGAGTGCAGTTATTATTTTCTCAACCCACCTTTTCTGTCATTTTTCCGGCTATGTCAAAAAGAATGTTACGGCATTGGTAAATGCGAATGGAGACTGGACTGTATGACAGGCTACAGTGCTAACAGACAACCCTTCAGAATAACAAAAAGCTGACCTCATCTCCAGTCGACCAGTGCCATAAAGTATAGCCTTATCTTCTTTTGGGCTTGCTCTTTGCTGCTTGGAGCTATATTTATTAATAATTTCCCACTGCCTTGGTTGGTGTTTATTACTTTATCTACTGAAGCATCAAGGCCTTTAAAACGTCTTTGAGAGTGAATTTAATTTTGTCAATAACACAAACATTATCACCCATCTCTAACACAAACATTATGTTGTAATCGATGAGATTTTATAAGAGCGTTCCTCACTTCACACGGGTGTAATTCTTTAACTACGCACAACCAACACATACTAATTATAGATACTACACAAAGTATATTGTTCAACCATGTACTACAGTGGCATCTGTCACAAGCCTTGTGACATCTGTCACAAGAGAGTGAGAATGCTTTTATCAATTACCTAATAGGTTGACTCAAAGCCTTGGGGCAATTACTTACGTACAATCATTGATTATAGAAATTGATTAAGACAGCAAGCAGTTGAGCAAAATCATGCCTCGTTGGCTAACGCTTCACTTGGTTTGTTTATGTGCATAGGCTATTGATCATAAAAGTTATTGATCAGGTATTGTGACCACACTGCAGCTGAACGTATACAGTGCCGTCACCCCTGTGCTATATCATATATTTCATTTCACTGTGTATAGTATGCAGTACAGCAGCGCTTCTCAACCCATGGGTCACGACCCCTCAGGGGGTCCCAACATTTTTTCCTTAAGGGCTGAAAAATGGAAATTGAGAGTTTGTATAGTACACATTGTCACTGCATACATTTTCCTTATATCTGGTTTTAGTATATTACAGTATTTCTCTATTGTCATGGTTATTGTTGTGGTCAGTTTGTGTTGGGGGTGAGGAGGGGGTTACATAGCCAAATCAATCCGGGGGTCCCCAAGCAAAAACGAGAACCTCTGCAATACAGTACTTACTACTGTACTACAGTAGGCCCACTATTAATACAGAAGGCTTTCTCACCCTCTACTCTGCTTTATGATCCTGAAACTACTAATATTATAATTTCGACTCGCCTACAATTATTTCACAATTGACAATTAAGCCATATTTATTTCTTGAGCTTGTATGTGACCAATCAAATATCTTGCTATATGATAGGGGATTCACATATAGCAGTATAGGATATATGATCTTGGATGCACACTGGGGACCACTTGGCAGATGTAGTGTGGTAGTGTGAAGGCTGCATATCATTGCTCAGCGCAGATCACCCAACTGTTCCCGGAATCCCATTCAAGTGCACTCGGCTATGTGAATGCGAAAGCACTGAATACAATTAAATGACGTGTACTCGGGTAGGGAAGACTCAAAGCCAGCAGGAACCAGGCAACTGTATCTGAGAACAGTTTGAATCAAACAGACTCAGTCCGACTCAGTTTGAGTCCCTTTGAGACACAGGTGTGCCTCTCTATGAGACACAGGTGTGTCTCCTATGGAGGTGAGACAGAATTAGCTCGAAAGGGTACGTAAAACAACGTATAGCTACTTGTTTCACCACTGCCTGACTACATTCAGCACCATGGACAGAGTTATGGCTGGTCAGACTCAGTAGAGCATGAAAATGCAACAGAATGATGCAAGCATGTTGATTTCTCATGGAAAATTGCCATTCACTCACTCACACAGAGGACTTACTGCAGTAAAAAAAAGACAATAGAAGAAAACAAATGTTTAATCTGCAGTTCAACTTCAAAGCAGTCAATCTACCAGAGAGTGTCAGGATACAGTCTCTGAAAATATAGCAACTTCAGGATAATGTGCATTATGTCATGTCTTTTGTTAACTCCACAAATAATTCAAACAAATAACTACATAATGAGAAGAAAACACTTAATTATGTAGAATCAGTTCAACCAGATACTTGGATTGCTCTTGCTAGTTGTGCTGAAAGAATAGAACAGAATGTAAAAATGAAACCAAATGGACCCTTGCGGGTCCATTTGGTTTCATTTTTGCACTCTCAAGAGTTAAAATGTTCATCATCTAAATTAGCACCACTTAATTAAGAAGTTTACACTGTTTTGTTGGCAAGATACAGCCTGGAATTGTGGATAAAACCAAAAGAATTCTTTAATGTTAGGTCTTTGAGTGTGAAAATGTAATCAAATGGTGGTCCGTGGCTCAAATGCTGAATAAGTGGTGGTCCCTGTAGTCAAAAAGGTTGAAAACCCCTGATTTAAACAGTAGTGTGTTTCAAATGCTACACCACATACTGTATCTGCATGTTGTTTATTGGATGCACACCTGTGACAAATCCTTGCAGCCCCAACAGCAATAAAAAGAAACTAATGTTATGCAATCTGTGGGCGTTGGCATGCTGGTTGTCATGACAGTGGTAATTATCCTGTCATGACACGGTAATTAAACAGAGGTATTTAAAGACGGAGCCTAACGTGATACCTTCAATGATAGGTTGACTTCCCACTCTGGTCCAGCAGTGTTCACTCCTACACTCTGAAAAACTATGGTTCTTAATCAAGTGGTTCTTTTAAAAGGTTATGCTCGTGTCACCTATTAAAGAACCACCTTTTATTTATTGAATGGTTATTCGTGTTCCTCATCTGAACCAGATACCTTTGACCATAGCCCATACATACAGTAAGTGAAAATTGGACATCTTGGACCCTATTTGGCGAAGTGCCGTATCCCTTTTGCCTAATCCTTTATGGGCATTTCTATTCCTTTCATTAAAAAAAGCTTGCAACGCATCAAGGTAAATCGTCTGTTTGGACTGAACATTAGGCATATGAGATAACTAACCAATACGGCATTTTGCAAGTCTGGGCCCTGTGTTTAGAGGGGAAAAAACTACCAGAGCAAAATAGACCCCTGCAGGACATTGGTCAGTGCAGTACAGTATTACTCTGTGTATCCAGCCTTCATTTACCTTTGGAATTAATGCATAATATTGCCCCAGGCAGATTAGGTCTGGCCCCTCTGAATTGTGGGAGGACTTCACTGCTGCAGTGATATTATTATCACTACAGTGGTGGATATTGCTTGCAATCTCACGATATGTATCATGATACAGAGGCCACAATATCATATATATCAATATATGATATTGTGGCCTCTGTATCATGATACATATCTATTGTATTGATAAAGCAAAATTGATCAATTATACGTTTATTCAAAATAATGACCTTGTTGCACAATTACAGTGAAACACTCAGAGAGCTATACATTACAATAAAATAAAATGTGGGGCTTTGATAATGTTAAGCTGAGGTACGTTTGCCAGCACTGATCACCCAGATAGTTCATGGCGCCTATTCACAGTTCACTTGGTTCCACTTTTGTTTTCAGTTGTTTTTGTATTTGCAGCAAAAATCAGTACATGGCATAAGAAGCACTGCTTTAAAGAACCTAGTTGTGAAAGGTTATTTCTGGGGAAAAAAAGAAAACGGTTATTCTTTGGCATCACTCCCTGAAGAACCCCTGTTGGTTCCATTGGCACCCTTATTTTTCTGTGTGTATTCTGTGTGGGCGGTGATTTGTCAAAAGGACGTTAATTTGCATATGGATAATTCCAAATGGTGTCAGGCTGCTACAGTACATGCCCTGCATTAATTACTGTATGCTTATTGTGTGCTGTAGGTGGATTTGTTTTTGCGAGAACTGTGCAGGGTAATGACAGTCTATCATTTAAAGGTGAACTGTCAAGCCAAACAATTTCGGTTCTGGTGGTGGGTGGTGGTGATTTTATTATTTAGAAATGGTCTCTTTTTTTCTAACTTGCCCTTTGAGTTTGATAGCAAAGAGAGAGAAAAAAATACATTACAAATACATTACATTTGACAAATGATGTAAATGGCGCTCTTAATGCACTTATAACTTCTGGAAATCTGCTGCCACTCTTATTTATTTAAATATAGTAACAGACCTTTCAGTTTGTCGCTGCCTTTGACTGAGTTTCCTGTCTTTACCACTGTAACGCCCGGGATTCGAACCCAGGTCTCCCGTGTAGAAAGTCCAACATCTTAACCACTAGACCAAAGGGACATCCCCTTGGTCCGGGGGCAGATACTAGACTTTGGAGGACATCACGACAGAGGCTGTAGCCACCTGCTACACATAGTTGTTTTTGTTTATGCTTTGCTTATCATTCTGTGTAAAGCTCACCGAATTGCCTTGTTGGAATGGGCTATGCAAATAATACTGCCATTGCCTAGGTTACCATGTTAGTCGAGATATTCATGGCACTTTCAGTAAAAAAGAAAAGAAAAATCAATTTACTCGAACTGAGCCAATTTGTTCCACTTGTTAAACAAGCTTGCAACAGCAGTTCGTACTAATAGAGGAGGTACTGTTCACCAAACGGCCCATGCTTTATTATCGATTTGCAGACAGACATTCCAAGATGGTACAGTTGGTCTAATTCAATTTCTCAGTTCTTCTCAACCATGAGGCAGAAACCTCTTATCTCCATATTCTATATTTTTTTTCGTTCTCAACTTAATCATACTACAGGGTTACACAAGAGCATCAAAGGCAGAAGACCCGCAAGCTTTCAATTTGACAGTCCAAATGTAACAGTAACTAGACTATTGCAGTGTCGTTGTCACAGCTGAACAAAAACATTATACAGTCGGTGAAGGCGTGTTACTCAGGGGGAGTCTCTGCGGTTGACGGGTGCAGATTCTTGAAGATCAAAGGGAGAAGGGAATATCCGCAGCACTGTATGATTTCTCCGGCGTTTCTTTATTAATGAGACAAGTACACAGCAACAGTCTACCTAGAAAAACAAACGGTAAAAACTCTTTGAAATGTGGGGAATGCCTGTGTGCAGAAATGAGTTCGTTTCTCTAGTTACAGCTACAGGGAGCACCTCTTCATCATGATCATTCATCAAAGACACTTACCGCCCCAGCCACAATCTGTTCACACTGCTGCTGTCAGTATCAAATGCCAAACGAACAGACTAAGGGACAGTTTCCAATGTCAGGCTGTCAGGCTGATGAATAGACACAGAGCCCTGTCGCCCTGTCTGTCTTATATGTGGCCATTAATTTTTTGTCATTGTACATTTGCACATACACAATCGCGCTCTGCATTTAACTCATGTGATTTAACAGCAGTGACTGGACACTACTAGAGCAGCTCCATGGGAACAGTCAGGCGCCACATGTTGCACATAGTTAGTTTCCACATGGAGTTGACAAAGTCCACATGGAGATGTTGTCAACATGCTATGCAAAAGGGTACCATCTGTGTCAGCATGCGGGCGCAGAGTTCCCTGCCAAAATAGGGTGCAGGCATAAAGCCTGAGACCAGGCTCCAGATTGCATTGCAAATCAGTCACTATAGTTTTCTATCTTGTTTGGGAGTAAGATGTGTCGTGCAAGTGCCCTGTATGTGATAAAGGAAAGCCCACTGTGTCACCAATGTTTCACACAGGCTACATAACACCTACTCTAAGTGGTCTCACTGTGCACCAGGCCAATGATGTAAAGAGTGCTCAAGGCAACCTGTGGAGCCAGGCGACTCCAGGCTTTGGTTAGTATCTGCCTCACCACCTCGTTTAAGTGTAATGTAACTATTATTGTTTAATGTTTATTCATCTGTGTGAGGGAGTGTTTTTGAAGAAACACTGGTGCCTGTTCCTACGAGTCATTCAAGGATGTTAGATAAGGATGCGTTTCAGCCCACTGCCTTCCCTCTTCCTTCTTTGCCCTCTTGTCTCTCTTTCACTGTTATAATACAAATAATACATTTTATTCATAAGGTGCCTTTCAGGGCACTCAAAGTAACCATATGACAAGTTAAAACAGTTAATGCAAAACCCAGGTTAAAAGCAAAATAATGTACATCATACTGCAGAAAGCACTGACCATCCATAGGCCTGCCTAAACAGTTGGGGTTTTGAGGTGAGTTTGGTGATCGAGTCCACGTTTCTTAAATCAGGGAGGAGGGAATTCCACAGGTGAGGGGCAGAGCGGCTGAATGGTCTTGACCCCATGGTGGACAGATGGGCTGGGAGGACTTTCAGGGTGATGGAGGAGTTAGACCCGAGAGACCAGGTGGGGATGCAGATGTGAATAAGGTCGAACAGGTATGGGAGGGGGGAGGTTGTAAATGGCCTTGAATATATGGAGAATATATGAATGCAGTATTTATAGTCAATGCAGTAAGTTGGTGTAGAACAGTGGTGATGTGAAGTGAGTTTGTGGGGAGTGAGTGAGGGGTGGAGCCAATATTTCTGAGGTGGAAGTAGATGGACCAATGGTGGTGTTGATTTGGAACCAATTAGGACAACCTCAAGTTTTTCTTTTTTTTTTCCCCAATCTGCTGTAAACGGGACAGAGGGAGGATGGTGGGAAAGTGGAAGATGGTTTGGAGGAGACCTAGAGCTAGGTGTCATCCACCTAGCAGTGAAAAGGGATGTTATATTTATGGAAGAGCTGTCTAAGGGGGAGAAGATTGATGATGAATAGGTTGAGGCCAAGGACAGAGCCCTGGGGGATACCATAGGAGAAGGGGGGAGGGATGGGTTGGAATGATTTTAACTGAATAAACAGAGTACGGCCAGAGAGAGATGAACGGAACCATTCGAGGGGTGTGTCAGTTCTACCAATGGAAGCTATTCGGTCAATGAGGGTGGACGTGTGAAGGCTGCGGCCAAATCAAGGAGGCTGACGATGGTGCAGGTGCAGTCAGGCAGAAATTAGTGATTTTTACGTGGGCTGTTTCTCTACTGTTACGAAGGGGGCGAAAAACTGGAACTGTTCAGAGAGAGAGGTATTACTGTATCTGTATACCTATATAGCTTTGTGTATCACCATTTAGTTTCATGATGATGTCTTGGAGATTTACTTTGTGCACCTGGTCACTCACGCAGCACCACATGCCTTACTCCAGCCCTGAATTGACACCTTAAAAAAAAAACTACCTTATTTTTTCCCTTGCGATTCAAGGAATGGTGTCCCTCCCTCAGATGTCATGAGTATTATTTGAAAATCCAACTACAGCAGCTTATTGGCCGACAGCCCTGTTACTCAACAGTATCGGCTCCTCTAAAGCTTCTGTAAAGAAGCGTTGGGATTTATAAACATTACCATCTGACATATATTACTGCTTTTGTTCACATGCTAGTAACACTCGGTTGTGTTTGTTTGGTTAGCAACCGGGCTAGCACATTAGCCACATGAATGTCAGTGCTTTCCCAATATTCTTAGAGGTTGGTATGTACCAAACACCATAAAGACTGCCACTTTGATAACGCCCATCCCAGAAATTGGTGTGGTGGAGAGAGACTTCTGAATAATGAAGTGAAACGAAATGACAATTCAGAACGAAGGTCGGGCTAAGTTATGAGAAATAAATAAATAAATTAGCAAAGTAATTTATTTATTCAAAAAATAGCTCACATCAGAGTGCAGAGAATATTCTAGGAAAACAATGTTGAGAAGAAAAAGTGAGAGACTGCAGGGGAGCATTACATTTCCTCTAACTTTTTCTACTGTGTTTAATATGCTGAGGCTAGTGACAGTATGCATAATGTCTGGAAAGGGCCCCACCTGCGTTCTAAAGTTCCATATGTAGTGCACAAACAAGGGTACGAAGATTTTCTGCTGATGGGAGGAGCATCAGCAGTTACCTCTGAGATATATTGAGCTGCACTGAGGTTAGAACTATAATCACATACAGGGGCATAATGATGTGCTACGAATGGGTTTTCAGTGATGCATTGTATTGCGGCAAAAATCCCTGTCTTTGCGAGAAGGTGCCTTTGCTGTTCAGGCAGCCCCCTCCAGATGATGTTTTAGGATCCATGCTGGTCTAGGTCAACATAAAGACCATTAGATATGCCCGCTGTATGGCCATAGATTGGATTCCTGGGACAGTATGTACCCTCTATTTCCCCCTGCTCCCCATTTCCAGGGAACATAAAACCTGTATAAAAATACGAGAATTTGATCTTCTGTAATGACCTTGTTGTGCATCGCTTTTCAGGTGTTTTTTAATGTATGTCATAATGTTAAACCTTTAAACGCAATTGCCTCATTCAAAGGCAAGCCTGATTAGTTCATTAAATAAACGGCCTTGTTTCATATCTGTTTAATACCTTTGACCTTTTTGTAGGACATCTTCAAGCAGCATCATATAAATCTTTAGTTGAGATTAATGGCTCTGTGAATGTCGGCAGGACTGTCACAGCTATGAAAAAGCACTGTGTACTTTCCACAGAGGGTAACTATAGTGGGCGATAATGGTAATCAATATATCCTCTAATGGTGTGGTTCTTTTGACAGCGAGCGTTAGGCTTATTAGAAGACGCCATTGTCCTTTGTTGACTTCATGTGGTAACTCGGGGGAACTGGGAGGGCTCGCTCCCGGCACAACGCATGCAGAGCTTTTTTTCTGTGAAGTTAATCCATGAGCTGTTATCAATTCTCCGCCAGAGTGTGGGTGTCAGCCACAAGAGACCTACTGCAAGAACACAGGGACAAAACCATGCACCGGAATGAGCTGAGAGAACATGCTGCAAAATACACTGTTTGAACATCAGATTTGGGGGAAAAAACAGTGGCTTCAGAATAAAGGATCATATGCTGCAGTGCTGCAGACATGAGTCATGGCTATAGATTTCTGCGATCAATGACTTCGGTCATGAACCGGCACAGGTTACATCTTTTCATGGACTGCATACTGTAGGTCAGTGTGATCGTGCCAATTAAAAATAATAAGGCTATAATCGTTAAAAGAGTTTCCACCAAAGTTCATGTTTAGAACTTTAGTCTGTTATGTAAAACTGAACTATTCTGTACAGGGTTCAATAAATTCCCTTAATATAAAATAGCCTTTATTTTGAGAGGTAGCCTAAAACCGCTTTGTACGTTTATACTGTATGTAACAATACGAATGGTACTGTACACTGCAGGAATCAATGAGTTCCAGTAATGTAAAAAAGCTTTTTGCCTGAATTTAGAGCTCTGGTAAAACACTCTTTAGTTATAAAAGCCATTATTCCATCCACATTAACAACAATGGATTTAGTCTCTGGCAGTGGTTCTCAAAGTAGGGTCCGTAGGGCTTCTTTGTTGCATTCCCAGCAAAATGTGGTATAATGTATAGTATCACAGTGCGTCACGATCACACTGCAAGTTGTTCATCAGCTATTTTTCAACATCTTTGTTTTGACACAAAGATGTTTGTAAGATACAAAAAATATCTTACAAAATCATGCATCGTTATTCAATATTCATCATGCTGTAGCACATTTTTGTCAGTGTACTCTCCACTGACCACAAGATAATTGTGACCTAGTTTTACAGAGATTCTAGCATGGTGCAAAATCCATATCCAGTGCATAACCTGGAGACTTCCCTATTGCAGTGGTTGTCAAAGTGTGGTCCAGGGACCGCCAGGGCAGGGTTCCACGTCCAAAATTGGGAATAATAGCACTCCACTTCATCCTTATTTTACAAGTGTTCTGACTGTTCTCTTCTTGGGTCTCCGGCAGGCTGGCACAAGCTATTTGCGGCCAAATACAATTTGGGGGTCCTTCACATGAAAAGCTTTGAGAATCACTGAGAATTATTCATTGCTCTGATTTCAGAGCTTGAGTTATAGGCACGTTACAGATGCGGTCGAATGCGAGATCTTTAAAGGTCTCTGTCTGCACACTGCTGAATTTTTCAGATTTTTAGCTGCGTTTTTATTCTGAATCATGTCAATTCTGCATTCTGCAGGGACCTTTAGTCATATTTATTATTTTATTTCATGAGTGTAGGCCTAATGCTTTCTCTGCAGTAAAGGGGCGGTCAGGTCACACTGTGGTAACTATATTTTTTCACGCTCTTTACAGTATTTTTTTTATAGTTGGGGTGAACTTCATTTTGATTGTTTTAGACATTTGCTCTTAACAACCTACCCATAATCTATCCCATCCCAATCACGTTATTTTAATGTAGATTTGTCTTTATTTTTTGAATTGTTCCCTTTTACTGCCATAAAAGAGGTGTTTTTAGGTGTTTATTTAAGTGACGCAGTGGTAAAGTTGTGAGTTCGAACTGGCATTTCGAACTGGAGTGAGGAGGAGGGGAATGGAGGGTGATATTAGTCACTGGATTGGTCCAGTGAAGGGCAGTAACTTGCAAGTAGCTTAGCTACATAGCTTGACTACATTTTCCTGGAGCTTGTAGTGTAGCTTACTGCATTTGTTCTGGGAATAGCTTGTAGTGAAGCTACACTACTTGTTTCGAGTAACAAGGATTGTAGCTTACTATATTTTCCCACACACATTTTCGAATTCCACCCATTTTTAATGGGTAGAATACCTCTCATATACATTCCAAAACGTAGACATGCCAACATCCTATGTTCAAACCCACCCCTAGATTTTATTATTTTTTATTATTATTTTTAAAAATGTATTATGATTTTTATTTAGAATGTTGTACATTAAGTTGAGATATATCTTTATATATATGTAGTGTTGATGTAGCAACTTCTACTTTTGTCGTGTAGCTTGTGTACTTTGCTACAATTTTCTGCGGATCGCTTGTAGTGTAGCTTAGCAACATTTTTTGATAGTAACAAGCAGTGTAGCTTACTACATTTTCCCAGTGACATGCCCATCACTGGATTGGTCATTGGATGACCAATACCAGGACGCAGTAAGATGAAGGCTCTTGAATTCTCCCAGTGGGGGCAACACGGAAAATTTCTGTCAACTAGCAATGACTAAATTGGGTGGGGCGGGGGGATGGGGATACGGTGTAAAAGATAATTGATTGGCTGTCATCCAAATGCTGAAGTCATAAGGATAAATGCCACCCTTTTAACATTGACCTATAGTGCCACCAGGAGGCCACAACCTGACCTGGCGGAGACCTGTGCCCAGAAGGGCACTTTTCTAGTTGCAGATGGGTTCCCAGATTGTTGTAGTTGTGGTGGTCAGTGTGAAAGGGCCTGTAGGCTGCCTAAGAGTGCCACTTTATTTCGACCATTGGTATTACTGTTCATACACCAAGCAGACATACATGGACACAGTGTGTCTCACACATAGGGACAGACATGGCCAGCCACTGGACTGATGTGCACCGCTCAAAAATGTATATATTAAAAAATAGCTTTGATCTCGAGAGACTACCTGGTCAAATTAAGATAATAATAATAAGGTTTATGTCTTTGAACCTCTTGCCACAGATTCTCAGATTGATTTGAGTCCCTTCATCTTGAGCTCTCTTCCAGTTCTCACTTCTCAGAGGAGCTATTATTAACTTCTGCCGGGTTTTAGCACGTTTCCAGTTCTCATAGATTAATGAAAAGGTAGTCAGCATGTGAATTATTTAGTTTAATCCTCTTCATTCATTGCTCACCTCAATCCTGACAGATATGTACCGATTGACCCTGTATAGTCAGTGGGGTAAAGTGAATAAGTACATTTCACCCAAGAACCTAACAGGGCTATTTCCAATATTCTGTGCATTTACTTCTGCACCTGAGAGGCACTTTTATGCCACTGCAATTACCCTATTGGCCTGAATATAAGACAGTGTTTTTTCAATGGAAATATTGTAAAAAGTATATATATTTGTGGACTATATTATTTGATGTCCAATGTTCTTTTTACACAAATGCAGGGTCATCTTATAACCAGGGTTGTCTTGTATTCCGGACAATACGGTATTTTCAAAACTTTATCAATAGTCACTTTGTTTTCATTATTATTACAAAACACATTACCCACTTCAGCCCTATATATATATATATATATATATATATATATATATATATATATATATATATATATATATATATATATATATATATATATATATATATATATATATATATATATATATATATATAGCAGATCTACAAAATCGCACTGTACGATGCATTAACATTCGGCATTTTCAGGCTTATTGTGCTCAATTGGTATTCCATTCTTTGGTGATGAATATTTTCTTTTGCTCATTGAGCTGCAAACATGAAAGCTTGCATGAGCACTGTAATTGTGTTGTGACAGTACAGTCGATTGATTGATTCATTTGTTTAACAAAATGTCAATTATTAAACAATCCAAAAAAACGTGCTCATCATTGTGAGGTTCCAGAAGGCAGCCATGAACATCCATCTTCCACTGTACACAGTTTCTGTAAGAAGAATGAATAACATGCCCAGAAAAACACTATGAAAAGTTTTGTGAGCTTCTCAACATGTCGGATCTTAAAAGTTTAGTTCTTCATAACCTGACGTCCTGTCATGGCTGTCATAAAGCTGTAATTGTTAAAAGTATGAGCAATGCACAGCCCCAAATGAACCACACAAGCCAACAACAACAAATAAACAATATGACACAAGCACATGCCACATCCTTTAAATTCAACATTTGGGATGTTGTCTGTCCCATAGTGGTTGATTAACTTGTTGTTTTGGCATTCCCGCCTACAGAATGCTGTTGTTGGCGGGGTGTTCGCCTACGGCGCTCCGTCACAGTTGTATTTTTCTGGCCGCGCGTATAGTCAGCCTCCCTTCATCTTTCCTTTGCAATGCATATTGCCCCGGGCAGATTAAGGCCGCCTTTACAGTCGAGAAAACTGTGAAGTTCTGTTGCATTCTCTTTTTTTAATCGATCCTTGCTATAGGTGGTGCCGTGGCAGGAACAGAGTTACAGATAGACCAGTCGTGCATGTACAAGAACCAGGCAGCTCCCGCTTTCAGAGCCCAATGGAGGGAACTGTCTTTGTGTTCTAACTGCATCGAGTGACAGGCTGACAGGCCGCCCAGAGGCATACATTCAGATCACGCCATGGGATGATTATATTTTATATACTAATGTATAATGTATAAACTAATGTATTTTTGTTTACATCACGTTTTTACATCAACCATCACCAATTTACATTTGTATTAGTAGGATGAGAGGCGTTTAATAACCATATGCGTTATGAGACCACATGAGCCATGATTTCAAAAGTTTTGCTTCATGGAGAATGGAGGAAAACTAGCCTTTTCAGAGTTCCACTCTGGAATGTGTTTTCAATTGGATTTTTCACCCCCTCAAAATACCTACATGTCTAAAGGGACCCAAGCAAACAATACATTATTTTTTACACAATTATTGTCTAAACGGGGCCCGAGTCTGGCCCCTCACAATTGTGGGAGGACTTCATGGCCAAAAGAGTGACACAGCCAACCAGATTCGTTTGGAACCAGGCTATATTATGAATACAAATCTAACACTGAGTGAGAGGCACTGGAATAATATATGCAGTGTTATTAGCCCACAAGCTAAGTTCAGAGTAGCCATGCTGTGTAAAACACACTGTCTTTAGAATTATCAGTGACTAATGCTCGTCAGGCACAAAACGTGTCTTGCATGAATGCACCAACATGCTGTTAAAACACCTAGAGCTGAGCCTCTTCCATCTTGTACACTGATGTCACGCAGTGAGGAAGAGAAAATAACAAACGGCTTACAGAAAATGTTTTATTTGAAGGAAAATAGCATGCGCTTCAGAGCTCAGAACATATCATGTGGCCTATTTGCGTTCTCACTCTCATTTGTAAATTCTCAGATTTCAGTGTGGTTATATCAGTAAAATGTGAAATGTGAATGCTTGCTACAGTCTGTGTATGCTAGTGAGATTATACAACCAGCCTGCAATCTAGCCTGAAATGTTCTGATAGTAATCGTCGCCATGTAGTGCCTGCTCAGTAACAGGGTTCTCGTTAGCAAACAGAAAATGTTTTCAACTATAGCCAAATGTATTCAACTAGAGCCAACTTGCGTATTGCACATAAGTATACCATGGCCTACTTGTGTGCAAGCAGAGTGAGTGTCCAGAGAGCCAGTACCACGACACCTCTATATATCTAAGTATCTGTGACGATACTTATTGAGATCCCTTAATTACGTCACCATTATGTCACAACCTAAATCAGCCAATCGGAGTACTTCAAGACGGCCAGCGGTCGACGACCGCAAACCGATTGCTTTACATGAGCTCGCTCATTCTGCCCGCACATGTGATTAGGAGAGAGAACCCTATAAATTGAATGTATTTGTAGTGTTACATTACAAATTCCACTTCATTGTTCTGCTAGGCCTACAATGTTTATTACTTGCTTGAGGGATGTAAGGGATCTTTATAAGTATTGTCGAGAGTATTATCTCCTGGAGGTGTCAGGGTACTTGCTCTCTGTTCACTCACTCCGCTCATGCACAATAGGTCATGGCCTACTTGCGAAATTTTGGAATCTACCAAGTGCTGCTCTTGTTAAAGACCTGGAGAGGCAGGTTGTTTCTGAACAAGCACTCTATAGGAAAGGTGATAGTGTAGCAGAGTAGTGTATTTAACAACAGTTTTATTGGTCGATGTTGTCACATTAGTACCCGTTCACAAGCTCAAAATTCCAGCTTGTGAATCTGCTGCTCTTTTTGCTTCTTCCGTGTGACCCTATAGGCACACAAAACTGTCAAGTGAGGCGTTTATGCACAAAAACAAACAAGAAAAAAGTTTAGAACATGGAGATAAAAAGTTTAGAATGCAGAGTCCTGAGATGCAGTTACAGTATGGCATGCATACTAAAGTGTGCAGCAATCAAAGGAAACATCTCTGCCCTAGCTCTCTCTCTCTTTCTCTCTCTCCTCCCTCTGGGACGGGTTCTGCATGCTCGGAACACTTCTGCAGTGCAGTCAGTGACATTTTAAAGAGAGCGAGTTGCGAGACACATGGAATAATGTGAAGAAGAAGCCAGCTCAACCAAATGATTGAGTTCCCTGCCTTGTCCTCAGCCAGGGGTTAGAAGACAAACAGTGCACTGCCGTGGTCAGTGGTGTGGAAGAAAGTGCGCAGGTGTTTTACACTAGACCGCATTAAGGTTGTCCCTCGGGGCGCTGTTGGCTTTAATTGTCGATCGTCTATTTTAGGATAAAGTCTTCCTCATAATAGAGGGTATGTGCGTGCATAAAGTCAGAGTTTAACGTTGTTTCACATGAAACAATGTGAAAATATAAATTCACGTAATATGAGTAAAAAGTAGAAGTTCTTCTACCTTTCAGAAATGATCAGGTCTACAAGTTCACGGCATGTTGCGATGTGTCAATTAATCAAGGCTTAATCAACAATATAATGTATTTATATGCTGTTAAATAAATAATGGTATGCCATGAAGAAAGTGCAAATATCTTTCTTGAGATGTAGAGTAGAAGTATAACGTATTAAAACAAACATGAGATTTCTCTTAAAATTTATTTTTTGGGCGTTTTGCCTTCATTGATAGCCCCAAGCAAAGATCGACAGGAATGGACAGAGAGAAAGGGAGAGACGCGCAGCAAATGTTGTCCCGAACAACATGCAATATGCTGGCCAGGCCAGAGCCCACGCGTGGCATCATTTGCCTGGAGCACCAGGCCAGAAGGCGCTCAGAGATTTCTCTTTTAAGTCTTTTTAAGTAAAAAAAAGAAATAAAGAGAGCTGCATTCACTATGGATTTGTTATGGTCGAAGAAGTGCTAATTACTTAGTTACAGCCTCTCGGTTTACTGACTTATACTGTATGTTCATGGATGAAAAAATAATGAGAAACGCTTTGCTTCTGGGCTTGTGGAATTTCTGTTTGTTACACAGAGCTATCTGGAGCATATAACCAAGCTGTACTAGTACTGCATCTAACCTGCAACGGCTATATAAATGTGACAACGAAAAGCTGCTTTGCCTTTGATCGGATCCTTGCTACAGGTGTTTGAAGGTGAACGACATTGTGCTATTCTAAAATATATACAGTATACACAGTATATACCAGTTATGTTACCCCTGATCAAGTTTTTTTTGCTCCTGGTCCGATTGCGATCATCAGTATCTGCCAAAACAGGTTTTGCCATATGCCATATCAGATATCACTATACAAAATCACGGATGATATAAATAGTGAAAACAATATCAATAACCCTAAAAACAATGGCCACAGAGCGCAGACCTCCAGACCCCCATCTGAAAGTGTTGTCACCAAAATTATGCTAAATCTGCTAGATTTGACAAAAAAGCAGATGTACAATTTGCAGCAATGCACAAAGAGTCCTGTCGTGTACTGTATATCTGCTATTGTTAAAATGACTCTGGTTGTATTAACTACTTTTGCTGGCCCCCCCCAGGGACCTCCGACCCCACTTTGAGAACCACTGATATGCATGACACAACACATGTGATATAGCAATATGCAAGTTGCAATGTAAAAGTAAAAGCTTGTGCTGCTGCATCATTGATAATTCTATCATCATTATTGTTATTAGAGGTTTTCATCTCTATACAGCTCTCTCAGTGGATTGGTCTGTGCTGCAGACTAGAGCCGAGAGGTCAGTTAAATCAAAGGGAATTTCAAAGCCTTTGATTTATACTGCCTATGAATTAGCCATATAACAAGCCTGTCAATTAGCCCTACCAGCCAATGAGAGCGCTGTTAAAGCCAAAAGCACTGAGCTTGGAAGAGAAGGGGCTTATATATTATAGACTTCAGAGGTCTATGTGAGCCAATAGATGCTCTTGAGCGATGGCGTGCCCTCACTGTGTGCGGCGCAAGACCGCCTGCGGTACGGTGTCTATACCCACATACCGACCGACTGTGGCATTTTACAAGAGAACATGCATTATTGACCGTGGAGCTCCTTTTAAAATAGAAAAGAAAAAAGAAAATGCCAGAAAAAAGGTCAAGAAGAAACATAAAGAAACTCCTGAAAGAGCCTCTCTCGTTTCCAAAAAAAGAGATGACGTCTATCAGGTGGAAACCTCATGCCCAAATCATTTAGCTTTTATGATTCTCTATCAGTTGGAAACCTCATGCCCAAATCAGTTACCTTCCGATGCAAAAGTAGCCGGCCAGCAAGCTTAAAATGCGTTGGTTTCACCAAGTTTGCATATATGCTATTTCTGGTGCTTTCATGAGACACTGTGGTATGATCAAGTAAGGTGTTCATTTGCAGAGTTACACAAAATGTTAAAATATGGAGATAAGAGGTTTCCACGCTGGGCGAGGGGGTCTACCGTCTAGCTGTGACTGAGCTGGAGGGGGCTAACAAGGAGCACAAAGCCGCTACCTCTAACAAAGCGTTCTGAGTGCTACTGTAGTAGAGAAACAGACCCCAGACCGGGAAAGAAAAAGCTCTCGAAAGGTCACCGTTCGGCAGTGGCAGTGGGATTTTCACAGCACTGCTCAATAATATAGCGGGGGGGCAATGACTCTAAAGGAAGACCTTTGGAAGTGTCAAAACTCTTCCATTTCCTCTTCTCCTATTGCCCATACTCAATACCTAAAGGGAGGAGGGGGAGGGGCTGCGGGGATGTCTCATGAGACATCACCCCTCATCAGGTATATTACATTTTTAATACTCGGATAACAGGGAAACTGAGAAGGGTGACATTGGTGGTGACAACAATGGTCTGCTGGGATTCATCATGTACCGTAAGCCTGAAGGGAAAGCTTATGGAGGACTTTCACAGGCCCACAGGTCCGGGATCTCCACTCTTATTAGCCCCTCTTTGCTCCTCCATTGCTGATGCAGTATAGCTTGGGTAGCATTCCGTTTCAGGCTTTATTACTTTGGATGTATTGCCATGCTTTTTGTTTTGTTCATGTTTAAAGGTAGGGGAAGTGATTTCACTTTTGTTAGATATCACCCAAAAAATATTTTCTGTTAAAATGCTCTATTATAAGGTGTGCAGATCATGTATTTCCCCCTCCCCCACGTTAGCAGAGGAGCTAATAAAAGTTCTCCAGGTGGAGGGTGAATTCTCCTCCAATCAGGATCGAGCAGCATGTTCACATAGTGTAGCTACTCTTGGGCGCCCCTAGTGCACCAGGCTGGTACTACACGATGAATTTCAAATCACTTACCCTACCTTTAATGTAAATCGCTCTGGATTAAGACCGTCTGCTAAATGTCTAAACTGTAAACTGTAGGGTTTATGATCAGGACCAGATTAAATCTTACATCGTAGAACAGTTGCTGGTGTAACAGGAAACGCTGATGGAAACAATATCCATATTACCCCAAATGATCAAGGGAGGCTTACCGGAAATTTAAGGGTGTACTTGATAAATGCCTTGATGTGGCGTTTGAAGCCAACAAAATATCTTAAAGTACTTCTTGGAGTAGTTTGTTGTGTATATCCATATTTTATTCCAGCTTATAGCGACTGACGAGACTGAAGACAAACAGGTGACCAAGACAAATCTGTGCCAGAATAAGTGATTTTTTTTTTAAATCTAACAAGTAGCCCTAAGCCTAGACCACATCACACAGCGATTTTGTAACACAGACCAGGCTTTCGTCTGCTGTGGAAAGTGTGGTGACACAAGGTTATTGTTGATGCCATAGTTGTAGTGTACAGGTAACATTGTCAACACTCATTAGTTGTTGAGGACTATTGCACATATTGTAACTCACAAGAATGAGCTCCTGCCAGAGTGATGATCTACCTGCAAGTCACTACACCTACCGGTACACTCCTGCCAGTGCAAGTACAAAGTGTGTGTGTGTGTGTGTGTGTGTGTGTGTGTGTGTGTGTGTGTGTGTGTGTGTGTGTGTGTGTGTGTGTGTGTGTGTGTGTGTGTGTGTGTGTGTGTGTGTGTGTGTGTGTGTGTGTGTGTGTGTGTGTGTGTGTGTGTGTGTGTGTGTGTGTGTGTGTGTGTGTGTGTGTGTGTGTGTGTGTGTGCGCGCGTGCGTGCAATCAATGCAAGGAATGAATCACTGCAGTGTACCTGTCAGTCTTGGCAGCTCCTGCTGTCACTCATATCATTACCGCTGCATAGGTAATGAAAAGCATAATGTGGCGTGATGGCCTGGAAACACTACCTATCCCTGCATCATGAATGATGTGAAAACACATGCATGATCTCTGTTTTTGAAGATTGAAGGGTACCTTTATCCACTTTCCTATCCACTAACCTGGCATCCTTCTTTTTGCGTCTGTCAATCACAGGGCTCTGCACTGCAGAGTGCATGAGACTGATGGTCTCTTTCTCTTCCACTTTCTATACAAGACGCCCACAGAGACAGCGCTTGGGCCAGATTGCAGAAGATACATGATAATGTGAATTCATGCTTAGCAGGCTACAGGTATCAGCCAGGGCAGATTGCATATCGTCACTGTCACGCATAAAACCTTGTTTTTTCTTAAATTACAAAACAACTACTACAGACGCTCTAGAAGTAGATCATCGTTATTTTTCGACCGCGGTCGAGATCATGGATTTCACTATGCCACACCAGACTTTCTGGTACTTTATTGCCATCCCCAGTCCCTGCTTACTGATGCATGTGTCCCTACTAGTGACTCCATCAGGGAACGACAGATTTCTACCTCTGGTCTTCTTTGAGGCAGCTATTCTACAAAAGAAGGGAAGATAGAAGATCATTGTCAGCTCCGTAGTAATGACTGGCAAACTATGTTTTTCTGGATCGGAATAGTGAAGAAACATGGGGAAGGTTGCCGTATAATGGGTGTATTGATGGGTGGCTCTTCAAAGAGAAATTTTATGCTCTCGTTAGAAGTTCCACCCAACCGCTTCTGTCGAATCTGTCCATGTCTCGGAGTGAGAGTAGAATTGTCTCAACGGTCATCCTAAATATTTTTACTTTGAACATCTTACTAAGCTGGGATGACCAGATCTTATGCATGTCAACACAGGCTGTCCAGGCCTTTTGTGAAAAATACATCAATTTTATGAACTCAACCTGTTTCAGAGGGGTGTTGTTAAGTGTGTTTATAATGTGGAATATAATTGCATAATTTGCATTACGCATTCATTTTTCCAAAAGTAGATCTGCGACTTTTGCTTTTGAATACTGAAAAGTAACTGTTTTGAACACAAGCTTTCCATGCGACAGATGATGATCAGAAGAGGGGGGGGGCGGGGGGTGCATGTATTCCCGAATGCATCATCCCAAGTAGGACAAGTGACACAGGCACTGGTCTAGAATGGCAATTGGTTCAGGACAAGGTGTTTTATCTCTCATGAAGTGCATGGGGCATTTGGTGCCATATCTTGCAACCTCCTCTGCGCGCGTGCAATACAATAATTCATCCCCCGAGCCATGCTGATAGAACAGGCTGAATCGAATCTCAATACACAGGGGCCCGGATCAGATGCACAGACATGCGATCTCTTTTCCCATCCTTGTGTCCGACTCAGCAAATCGCAAAAAAAGATCCCCTACTATGACTCAGTGCTCTTGACATACATCACACAGAAAGATATCAACGCCATTATGAGGCACGTCCATGGAGCATTGGTGGAAAGTAACTCAGTACATTTACTCAAGGACATGCACTGTTACTTGAGTATTTCCATTTTTTTATATTTCCGTCCCCCTCTGTCATTTCATCCAAGAGCCAAGCCTGGAATGTTTAGTTTTGACTAGGGCTGTTGAATGATTAAAAAATGTAATCAAATTAATCATAGCCTCAAAATTAATTTGAATCATGATAATCACTATGTCAAACTATGTCAGTTTACAGGATTACAGGATTTGAACATTTAAATAAGAAAACAAATCTGGGGAAAAAAAGAGCTTTATTTCTAAAATATTTATCAAAATAGGTGATCTACAAGCCCCCAATGCTTGTACAACGTAATAGATCTCACAAGCTATACTCTATGGCTCTGGTTACTGGGAGACACACAGCTATATATCTCAGTAAAAACATGCTCTAATTAAGCAGATTAATCAACAAAATTAATTTAACGGATTAACACGTTATTTTCAACAGCCTTAGTTTTGATTTTCAAACACTCTAGCTATAAAACCTAATACAACATACGTTTACTGAATAAGTAACTTTTCTCTTCTATCTCGGATTTGAACCCAGTTCCCTGTGCGAGTGCTGAAATGTTTACCGTTAAGATTTTGGAAACTGGAATCAATTGTATATTGAGCATCAGGACAACATCTTTGATGTGAAGTAACAAAATGAATGCAGAAAGAAGTACTCCCATTTGTTAGTTCTTGCACCAGTACTTCTGAGGATTCTAGTGTGGGAGTTGACTCAGTTGAGTCTGTAAGCAGAAGGCTTCATTCAGCCACAGTAATGAAGGGTGCTGTTATTTAAAGACTGGAACCATGACAACGGAAGACCATTGCTGGTACATGCTGGCTAGCCATAACAAAAGGCAGAAATATGTTTTAAAATAATGTTTGTGTTACATGGGTGTTTTTCCCCAGTTTCTTTTCCTACTTTGTTTTTCTTCAGTTGTCAGATTTGTGAAGGTTCATTATACTACACAGTATGAGGAGCTATGATGTTACTTCATTATAAATATATACATTTGATTGGTTAATTGATTGATTGATTGATTGATTGATGATTTATTGATTGATTAGTATTCAGGATGACAGTAATGGTCTGTCCTGCTGTCCAACAATTAGGTCCCAAATAAGATAAAAAATGACTACCAGATAGATACAGATACAGTAAATTAGATAGGCGTGGGACGAGCTGCAGACATCTGTGCTCCAGAGAATGAAACCATCTCATTTTGATGACCCTTGCTGTAGTCTAGTACCTCAGTAAATGTATAGTGCTGTGAGGCAGAAATGTCTCATCTGCATATTTTAACTTTTTGTGAAAATCAATTTCCCAACAATCTCCCCCAATTTTACAACTTGATTATATTACATTATAATTGCCTACAGCCTCACTACAATGCATTGAAATCAACAGGATCCACATGATCAAAAAGCTCATAGATATTTATTTGAATCCTGAGAATAGGCAGTTTTGCTTACTGCTTCCTGCATCCATCACGCAACAGCTAGTATATGAAAAAACTACAGCCTACAGACAGGCTTGGAATTTGCTGTACACGTTTGTGTTCCATAGTGATCCCCATGGCCTTTCCTCGGGCACCGACTTTAGCAATTGTATGAATTGTATGAATATTGTATAGATGTATAATTTATATATAGTCCCTCCCCCGAATTCTGTCAGCAATAACTTTTTATGCATCCAAGGTCAGCATGTTTACATGTTGTCTGGTCCGTTGTTCATCCATATGTATGGATATACAGTATTACAGTATATGTCCATATACTTTATTTGCATTAAATAAAATATGGATCACCAGACATTTCACAAGCCTCTTGTTAGAGTAAAGTTTTTTCTAGCTTTACATATGTCAACCCTCTCTAGCCAGTGGGAGCGTGCATGGTGGCTTCTTGTTATTCGATTTCCAATGTAACAGTATTAACCTTCGCACTGTAGTAGTGAGGTGAAAGCCACGCTGTGCATCGGCCTCAGCACCTCCAAACAGGATTTCTGCAGGGGCTGTCCCCAAATATTGCAATTACCGTGGCTGGGCTCTATTTCTGCACACATCCTGTAAGTGAGAACCAATTAACTGAAGATAAGGTGGAAAGAGTTCGTATAAGTTGCAGAACAGCCTCTAGCGGCTTTCAGAGTGTCGGCTTGTTTTTGTTTTAAAGTCAGATGTTTGCTATACGAGTTCCTAGTTCCATACTAGTTATTACAGTATAGGCCTATGTAACTTTTTAGATACCGTAGATATTCATAAGATAGGACCACATTGAACCAGAACCAGAATTTTGCAGTACTGTTTCCTGGTTCATTGTCCATGTCCACTAGGGCAGGCAGAGGATATACGCTAACAATGTATGTACGTTCTAATTGATGTATTTATATAGTGCCTTTATCCAAGGCGCTTTACATAGTGCATAACATTCACCCATTCACACACTGATTGTTTAAAAAGCATGCAAGGCATCAACCAGCACATCCAGAGCAATCAGCCCAAGGACACTGACATGTAGACAGGAATTGCTGGGATTCTGCTGGGAACTGCTGACCCACTGATCATTAGACGAGTTGCTCTACCTTGTGAACCACAGTCGCCCCGCTGAATGCCCTTTCCGACAGATTCACCAGTGCAGCTCAGAATCTGTTTCTGATAGGATTACCTGAGTACACCCTTGAACATCAATCTTGACAAAAAATAAGATCAAGATCCATAACATAAGCTTGAAAGCTAGGCACATTTTGAGCTTGTCGATCTGCTACTGTAAGGGGATTTGTCTGTGCTTAAGGTCTGTATGACAACAATCATTTAATGGGAATGGCTTAGGCATTACCACAAACCTGTAAGGGAAGAGGGGGAACCTTTCGTTTTGGGGATATAGTCGTAACACTGAGGAAGTTACATCCCAGTTACGGTGTTGTTTAGACTGAAACGTAACGAAAAGTAATTCAATTTGACTAATTTCCAATATGTAAAGTACAAACTAAGTGAGTATTTTTCAGGATTACACGACTTTGACTTCGACTACTTAAATCCTGAAAAGTAACAGTTGTGGACATGTGGACAAGGTTTAGAACTGGCTTAGACTTTATGCTATTTAGAGAATAGCATAAGAATCTAAGATTTTTATTTTATATTATCCTTGGTTTATTTATTTTTGAGGGTTGCTAATGTGACGGATGATAAGAGTGCCTCTCACTTCACAGTCAGGTGTGATTTGTTTTTACTTTTACTTGTAACTGTGCCTCTCCCTTTCAACTGTATTGCAGTTGCTGCTACACGACCACTAGGGTTCCTACTTTAGTTTATTTTATGCTAGTTTCTTTTCCATATTTGTCATGTTTAATTATGATGCAATGTTAATATTCAATAATCACTCTCGCTAAGAAGTCTGCGTGTTACTAGCATCACAGTGGGCTGGTCCTGGTGCTACGGGTACAACTAAAGTCATAAAGAATTAAATAGCAGTCTGAACAGGAAATTGCACTCTTCCTTCACATTCTTTTAAATAAAACAGTCTCTCTCTCTCTCTCTCTCTCTCTCTCTCTCTCTCTCTCTCTCTCTCTCTCTCTCCTCTCTAAAACCAGTAGTTCTTCCGAGGTTTCTAGGTTGATTAAACAGATGTAGTAACACCAGTTTCACTTGTTTTTCCATCGGTGCTTCTTCCAACTCCAAAATGAATTGGTCTGGTATGTCTGCTGCCAAAAAAAACAGGGCCCTGCTGTAAGTCACATATTTGGAAACAGTGTAAACGACGAGGAAAACATCAGAGTTTTATACATAGGGTATATTTTCTATACATAGGGTACACTTACTGAAGAAGAAAATAATGGCGATTGCAGGGCCGTCATCTCGGCTGTGTTTTCAATACTGCCAACTCCTGCCCTGTCTGTTTAGGCACACACCTGTGCACACCCCTGCTGATCACGGCATGCCCAAATATTGACTGTATATGTGTGGTGTCAGCCATCTCCATATATGGATATTTATGGGTGATCAGTTGACTCACTTTGTCCCTCTTTGGTTAATTTATAGAGATATATACTATAGACATGGATATATAGAGAATACTACTGGACTATTGGACCCTTGGACCCTACAGTGCACACTGTTGTACTTGGATCCATCAAAAATTCAGGCTCATTTATGGTAATTGTCTAGTGTCGCTAAAAGCATCTAGTCCAACAGGGTGTATAGAAGTAAAAAGAAAAAACATCAGAACTCCCTTGTGAGATTAGTACTGTTTAACTAATGTAGGCTACTAACTTAACTTTTCTCACAAGTCCCCTAAGCCTCTAAATGGGTTTATTCTCGCATGGAGCTCTGAAAGTGCATCACTCTCCATCACAAACAGACAAAGGGGTTGAGAGAGGTGACATGTGAGAGGATGCCATTAGGTTGGTTCCTGGGGGGGTGTGGAGGGAGCTGTCTGGCTGGTTCACACTGTTACTTGTCTGAGGCCATCAGTCATCATGGGCTGTATAATAACAATGTACAATCGCCATGCAATTCTACTAAACGCTGCCTAACAAACTGCGTAACCTGATAAGACCTGAGGCCTGGGTCTATGTTTTGTTGCTGGGTAGCGTTGTTTTTGTCGATTTGACTAAGAAGACTAAAGACTACTGTAAGTCTACCCAGATAGCAAAATCCATTGATTCAACGTTGAATTTTGGTTAGATAACCAGAATTCAACGTTGAATCAATGGATTTTGCTATCTGGGTAGTAAGGTTTTTGAACATTAGCCTAACAAAAAATAATGTTGGAAGACTAAATGGGACTAAACGACTGTGTGTTTTCAAAATACTAAGACTAAATCATAAACTAAGACTCCCACTGAGCAATGAGACGTCCCAATGACGTCATTTATGGGTCATTTTTCGACGTCCAATTTTGGTCGGTGGGGGGTCCAGAGTGAAAGTTTTTATGACGTCTTTTTATGACGTCTTCTGAACGTCAGTTTTGAACGTCGACTGGACCGCTAAATGAGGACCAATTGTATCCAAATGTGGTCATTTGTTGACGTCTTTTCAACGTCTTTTTCTGACGTTCCCTGGAAGTCCAGTTTTGAACGTCCAATTTTGGTCAGTGGGGGGTCCAGAGTGAAAGTTTTTATGACGTCTTTTTCTGACGTCTTCTGAACGTCAGTTTTGAACGTCGACTGGACCGCTAAATGAGGACCGATTGTATCCAAATGTGGTCAATTGTGGACGTCTTTTCAACGTCTTTTTCTGACGTCTTCTGAACATCCAATTTTCAACGTCAACTGGACTGCCGATTCTGGTCCAAATGTGGTCGTTGTGGTCTTTTCAGCGTCCAATTCTAATCCATTTCCCCCTCTTCTATACAGCCGGCTGTGCGCATAATTGTAGTCCCATCTTCAGATGACCATAGCTATCCTTATCATTTCCCCCCTTACTTTGGCTAAACAGCAAAGTTAATACTGGTATGCTGTTCCAAAAGAAACTAAGGGAAAATGAACAGGATAAAAATGGTGCCACCTTTTGAAAACGAGGATTAGTTATGCACAGAGCCGGCTGCAGAGGAGAAGGGGGAATAGACTTAGAATAGAATAGAATTGAACGTTGAAAACGCCCACAATGACCACATTGGGATCAGAATCGGCTCCATCAGTCCAGTCCATGCTCACTTAAAATAGACATACATATAAACCACAAATACATTTCAATATTTATTGTGAAGCACATAAAACCTTGCAAATACATAAAAATAAACACAATAAACAAAAGTAATTTTAAAACACAAAATGAAACACAATGAAAATATCACATTGGGTAGAACAATTAACTTAAATTAGCCACATCACCAAATACAGCCACCATAAATTTAAACCAGGGGTGGCCTTGAGCTTGTTGTTCTGCTATTTTTGAAAAAAATGTGAAAATGTGCTGCAAATCTCTGAATATGTTATTTCGGAAGCAAACATTTTTAACTCAATTTTTTTGCATCTGGGGGATCCCTAGAACAACATGTTTTCAGATGGGGGGTCTGCAGCCAGATATGGATAATTCTGGTGGTCCTTGACCTTGGCTTGAAATATGTTAGCATCACTGACACAGGAGCACAGATTTTTCAGAAAAACTAGAATCTAGTGTCAGAAACTATAGAATCTAGTGTCAAAAACTCAATTCTAGCGTCAGGAACTAGATTCTACTGTGAAAAAGTAGATCCTAGCATCAGAAACTATAATTTAGTGTCAATAACTAGAATCTAATGTCGGAAACTACTGTAGAATCTAGCGTCAAAAGTTAGAATGTTGCTGCTGCTATAATCTGGTGTCAGGAACTACTATATAATCTGGTGTCAGAAACTCGAATCGAGGGTCAGGACACAATGGGTTAACCAACTTCCCATATTTAACTTAGAACTCTCTCAAAGACCACTGGTGGTCCCCGGGCCCGTCAGAGTCAGCCAAAGGGCCGCATTTGAACGTATAAAAGAACGTGTAAAAACAAAAAATCCAAATAAATAACTACCGTAATTTCCGGATTATAAGCCGCACCTGAATATAAGCCGCACCAGCTAAATTTGGAGCAAAATACTGATTTTTCCTTGTATAAGCCGCACCTGACTATAAGCCGCACCAGGCAATAAACAAAAGAGGCAAAACATCCAAATGAGACCAAAATGAACATGACTTATTAAGTGGTGGTAATTTAGATGGTGAATATCATCATAACTCTTAAGAGTGTAAACATGGAAACCAAGTGGACCCACAAGGGTCCATTTGGTTTCATTTTTACGCTCTCAAAGAGTTACATCTGGTTAACCAACTTTCCATCATTTTGTCTGGAGGGCCCACCTGGAACCCTCTCAGGGACCACCCCTGTGTTACCTGTAGAAATCCATAGATTGGCCGCACCATTGTATAAGCCGCAAGGTCAATAGCATGTGATAAAAGTAGCGGCTTATAGTCCGGAAATTACGGTACTGTTGCGAATAGCCCACACATTACTACGGCGTAGTAGTGTGCCCCCCCCCCCTCCCCTCCTGGCAGGGGCATGTTTCAGGTGTTCCGCTGCGTACTGCTTGATCTCCTCCTCTGTGGCGTCCGGGTTTATCTTCATGACAGCATCTGCAGAGTAGAATAGCAAAATTACATTTATACAAAGGTAACATGGAGTCAAAGTCTCTATACTTGTGGTGAAATGCATCTTGGTAATTCATTTCCAATAAGAGGCATGTGTTTATTTTGGACGTGCAACAGAGAACAAAGCAGGGGGAGAGCTGAGGAATGTTGATCTTTTTTATGTTAGGCAGAAAAGCCCTGACGCACGGTTTGTCACCTGGATCCGAAGCACAAGGTACTGTAAAAAGATGGCTGTGTTGAAGTTTTCAGCCGATAACATTGCCTAAATCGTGTGTTTTACCATGTCCAGTCTCCAAGCCATGTTATCGGCTGGTGTTAATCCACCAACAGTGAAAACTCAGTGGTTGTAACATAGCCCATATGCTTCGGTATGTTGACAAGCTTCACGGAGATGCTAATTTTCCTCTCCAGTTCGATTTGGCACCTGCCCACAGAGCTAAAACTACTAATAGCTGCTGTACTGACCATGGTATTCCTGCGATTAACTGACCTGCCAACTATCCTTACTTTAACCCAACAGAGAATCTGGGTTGTATTGTCAAGAGGAAGGTGTGAGACATAAGACTGAACAATATAAATTCATTTATGGCTGTTATTGAAGCAAAACTGGGCTTCCATAACACCTCAGTGCCACAGGTTGATCACCTCCATGCCCCGCCCCATTGACAATATAATCTTTTCCAAAGTAGCCCAGACCAAGTATTAACTACCGGTACATACATTAACATACTTTTCAAATAGTCAACATTTCTTGTTTAAAACACATTTTTTTTAGTTGTCTCATAAAATATTCTATTTCTTTGAAATCCTGATTTGGTGGGTTTTATGAGCTGGAAGCCAAAATTGTGTAAAAATAAACAAAAATAGTTTAAATCATTGACATTGTGAGCACTGGACCTATAATTAATGAAAGTTCAGGATTTTGAATAGAATTCTTAATGGAAATGTGGAAATAATAAACTTTTTGATGATATTATAATTTACTGGCCAGCACCTGTAATCAAAATATTATTCAACAGATAATCTAGTTGTTTTCTTATCCTGTTAAAGCCCACCAAATGGGACAATGGGTATATGGCAGGCTGCTCCAATGTTTTCCTTCTGTCTGTGTACGGTACAGAACTGTGAGATAGAACGTGCACTCGCTGTATTCAGACAGCCGTGTTGTATACACTAGTCACCAAGTGGCAAGTCAGCTAAAAAATCCTTCTCGCCAAACTGGAAAACTGCTCGCCAGTGGCGAGTGCTAATTCCCAACTCTGCTTGGTTAACCTTACCTCTAACTACTTTATAGAGGGTGGTTGTCCCAAATGCTGTCTTCTCCTTCTTTCCTTTCCCCAACATGTTTAATTTAGCTTGGACAGCATTGCTGAAGAGTCTGGAAAAAATAATAATGACATTTAAATAAATGATTAGTTTGATGTCATGTTCCCAAATACTCCTAACCCTTAACAACCCCCTGATTCAGTAGGGGCGAACTCCATTTGCGACGGCGGCGGCAGTCGCAACGCCCATTGCAACGGGAGGCTTCCCGCTGCGATGGGAGAGGGCCTGTGGCGACGGATGCGCCTGTCGCGGTGGGAAGGCTCCCGTTGCAACGGGCGTTGCGACTGCCGTTGCAGTCGCAATTGGATCCCGCCGGCTCTCCCCTGATTAGTCGTCCCCCATTATCACCTGTCACTAAACACCAAATAAACATCGCAAAGAACAGAAGGTACACAACCACACACCTAATAACTGATCAGATATACTGTAGAAAAATCACAGCTTACACAAACGCCACACAAGGGTTCAAGTATGTCTCATGTTGAACACACCTGTCAATGACCTTATGAACACAGTCCCTCACACTTCTTCCACCAATCCGGGACAGCTGGAGCACCTGTTGGAATAAGTACACGACAACTGTATAACATATACAATTGTCAAATCTGGCTGGGGAGGGCCACAAACACACATATGGCCAGATTTACCCTGGCAGCCAAATCTAGCCTGAGTCAGAACGCTCACTTCAAGATTGGAATCTGATTTGCGAAAAGAAGTCTGAACACAGACAGGTCACATGGAATCTGATTTTCAAACATCTGACCTTAGCCACTTCAATATGTGGTTTCAAATCTGATTTCTAATGATGTGACTCAGTCTGGATTCGGTATCCTATCTAACTACACATATTACATTTCAAACTGCCAAAAACATCACTTGCAGCAGTCTGTAGCAGCTGAGCGCCGCCACCGACTTAAGACTACAGAGTGCAATAATTGCATTTTGATTAATAGTATCACTATCCACGACTGGATAGTGATACTGTACGTTGTAGAGAAGTGGTTCTCAACCTTTTCATGCTGTGACACCAAAAGAATCATACTGTATTTGACTGCATGTCTGTCCAAATTGTTTGACTCCATTCCACAGAAAAATATTGTGAAAATAGCAGATCTGCCTACATTGTAATGCATGCCTTTTAAATTAAGCAACCAAAGCAGCCGATGCTTTGAGTTGACATTGTCTGAATGCACAGTTCTTTGACAGATCCGATCACTTGCAAATGCTGTGTGAACGGTTGGGCTAAATGATGGGGAAATCTGATTTAAATCTGATTTGGCTGTATGTGACTACAGACAACCCGGCCTAACTCAAATCCGATTGGCTGGGGGCCACAAACACACAGACATACTAACATACGCACAAAGTCAAATGTAGAAGCAGCTGGCACTGCTTAAAAATAAGTATACGCATTTTATCTTCTAATGTTTGTTAGTTCTGGGCTTTAAAAGCCTACCAGTGTATTGAAAGATTCAGGGTCTCCCAGCCGGTTCTCCTCTCGCTGGAACTCTTCTATTGACTCTATCGTTTCAATACGACTGGCTGATGTTTCCGGCTCAAGGCTCTTGATTCTTCGCATCTCATTGCGGATCTCGAGCAAGAGATTTAAAGATTTCTTCTGGTATGCTGGAAAGAAGAGAAAAAAAAATCACATAACAACACAAATGTTGTCTGACATTAGACAGAAACAACGAATGTTGGAAAATACTAATTTAAGAGCTGTTTGTGTGTCCTGGTAGAAGAGCCAAGGAGAGGGCATATTATTAGGATTAGTGCTGTCAGATCGAATTTCATTTAATGAATTCCGTTCGAATATTAAAAAAACTATATAGTATTCGAAAGATTAAATTGCCATTCGAATTTAGCCTTAATAATTAATTAATTCTATATCATATTTTTATTTGGCTTCATACGTTATTTCCCCCGTTAAATGTAACAAATCTTCCAGTGCCTGCAAGTTTGCAACCATCGCTGCATGCGAATAAATGTGCGTCCACTCACTTGACAGCATAATAGCAGCCTACCTAGAGAGGGGGGAGGCGTAGCAGCGAGAGAGAGGTGTGTAGAGACTAGAGAGCGAGAGAGCAAGAGAACAGAAGCACTAAACAGAAGTTTAGAACAGAAGCACTAAAATAACGTAAATATTCGAATATAATATTCGATTATTAAAAATATTAAAGAAATGAATTTCGAATGGTATTTTTGAGGGAAAATGACAGCCCTAATTAGGATAGAAAATTTAAAAGAAAATAAAAAGTTGGCCGAGTCCTGTCTTCATTGAAAGACAGTGGCTCAGAACTTACAGTACCTGCCCATGGTAACGGGAACAACCCATCCCTCAAAGCAGGATCTGGATCTGGATCTGTTCAAGAGGGATACAATTAAAAAGGATGTTTTAGAAATTACTAAGCAGATTTTAGCAATATCAGAAGGCCCTTGCCAAAAGAAGGTTCTTAAGTTTTCAAATGGTATTTGTGTTTTTCTTAACAAGGTAACTATTAACATAAGAAATAATTACATGGTGATGAGAGATCCAACCTACGACGACTTGATCCATCTGAGGCTGCAAAAGACAGAAGTAGGTTCTTTAGATTCCAAACACTGATTTTCAAGCAGGTCACAACCATTAACCACTTAAACCCCAGCATCGGTTTTGTGGGGAAAGCTACCATTGAAAACAGCCAACCGACAAGCTCACAATGCGACGCATCACGTCGCATCGTCAACTTGTCGATCAGCCATTATCAGCAGAAGCTTTCTAGACTCAGAAAAGACCTAGTATTGGATACCCATACAGGTTAATGTGGTTAGTGATGACACTCACCAGGGGTAGAAGGCTCCCTGTGGCGATCAGATCCGTGTTGAGATGCTGAAAAAGACAAAGAAGTTCTAAGATTCCACACAGTGACACTTTTAAACTAGGAGGGGCCACCCTTTAAACAGGATTCATACTTACTGGGGGTAGAATGATTGGGTGTAGAATGATGCCTCTGCCGTTGGCCAGTGGCTGAAAGACAAAAAGGACTTTAAGTTTCCAAATGCACATATATTTAAACCGCGTCATGATGAATGATGTACACTTACAGGGTGGTGACTGCTCCCTGTGCTGATTATATCCATGTCCAGAGGCTGCAATAGACAAAGAATGCTGTTAATGTTTCAAATGGTGTTTTGTCTGTTCTAACTACAACACAATTAATGCATGATGTGTACTTACATGGTGTTGATTGCTCCCTACGACGATTAGATCCATGATGCGAGGCTGAAAAAGACAAGTAGGTTGTTTTCAGTGGTTCCCAAACTTTTTAGCCTTTGACCCAAAAGAGAAAATCGGACATTTGCCCCGGACCTGAACTAGTGAATACAGCAGATCTGCAGGCTCGCTGTTCTGCTATTTCACTATTCTTAATCATTTAATTTCTTTGACGTCATGAAATTACTGGAAAAAATATTAAATTTTGTTATTAGGTCTTGCTTTTTTCCTTGGAATTGAAATTTTTAAGGGACCCATAAAAATGTTTCTGTGTGCCACAAATGGGTCACGACCCAGTGTTTGGGAAACAGTGCTTTAGATTCTATAGTGACTTTCAAACAGGTCACCACCATTAACATGTGATGATACTCACTGGGGGTAAAAAGACTCCTGTGCCGATCAGATCCATGTACAGAGGCTGAAAAAGACAAAATGTTTTAAGATTCCACACAGCGACACTTTTAAACCAGGAGGGTTCAACGTTTAAACATTATTATTATACTTACAGGAAGTGGAGCGTTGGCTGGAAGTAGAACGCTGTCTATGGCGTTGGCGTTCGCTGGAAGTAGAACGCTGTCTATGGCGTTGGCTGGAAGTTGAACGCCTTCTATGGCGTTCGCTGGAAGTAGAACGCCGTCTATGGCGTTGGCTGGAAGTTGAACGACTTCTATGGTGTTCGCTGGAAGTAGAACGCCTTCTATGGCTTTGGCTGGAAGTTGACCGCTGCATGTGGTGTGGTCCAGTAGCTGAAAGACAAAGGAATGTTGTTGAGCTTCCAAATACAGATTTTTTTTTTTTTATTTTTTATCAGGTCACAATGCACTTACACGGTGGTGATTGGTTCCTGCGCTGATCAGATCCATGTACAGAGGCTGAAAAAGACAAAACGATCTTCTTAGAGTTTCAAAATAGTGATTTTTTTAAACCAGGTCACCCTTAAAAAATACTTACACAGCACTGAGAGTTCTCTACGCTGACGTGGAGAAGAGGAGTCCCTGCCCTGAGAACTCTCAGGAGGGGTTGCTGTGGAAGAGCCAGCTTGGTCCTCAGAGTCTGAAACATAATAATTAGCTTGTAACCACTTTCTTTCGTCGTGAACCCAAAACAAAACCATCCTACTCTAATACTCACTAGGACTGGACAATGTTTGGCTGATCTTGAATTTCTTTGGGGCCGCAGGAAACGAGGGCAGCTTGCCACCTGTACGGATGTAATATGAAGTGAAAACATTAAAAAAAAAAAAAAAAAAAAAAAATCCTGTTATTTGTATATCTGACACTGGACTTTTAACTTAAATTCAGGAAAGTTACCTGCTGTGCCCTCCTCGTCAGATTCTGTATAAGTATAAAACATGAAAATGAAAACAAATGGAGAAAAGCAAAAATTTAAAGACTGAAATGTATTTTAAGGCCATGTCACGTTTGATTTTAACCAATTTTTATACTTTTAACTACTAAAAATAGCAGATCTACAAGCTCACAGCATGTGCACAAGTCTTTGATATGAAGGTGTAATCGAGTGAAAATATTCAAAGATCCACCACAAATCAGAAATGACATGAATCACATACCGAAATCAGCTACAAAGTTGTCATCTACTTTTCTGACATGTTTCCTCTTCCTATCAACAACTTCCTGCTGCTCCTCTTCATCCTCTTCGGCTTGACTGGTCAGGTTGTAATTTTCACAGTCACGGACTTTATCTAAAAGTTACATAATTCAAATGTAAACAGGGATTCAACTGCTTGGACTGTAATTACAGAGAAAATATAGAAATTCAAAACTTGCCTGAAGTCATCTTGATCTTCACCAATTCATAAGTTAACCACCCATCCTCTGGATCCTTTTTGGTCCTGTACGCCTGGCCGGCCTTCGTCTTTGGCCATCTTACGGTCCTCTGGCTAACGTCAATCCAGTTATAAGGGACTACACCCTCCGTCTCCTTTCCGTCCTCGATCCAAACGGCTCTGGCATACATCACCTGCAAAGGACACACATGTTATAGGCAAATTACCAGTGAAAGGAGGGAGGGGAAAAAACACCACATGAACTAGTCTAGTAATTGACCGGAAGTGGCCAAGACTGGTTGATTAGAAAGTGTAGAGGGGATTCACACTATGTCAAGTGAAGCGCACCAGAAGTGAAGTGTACCCGACAGTCACCAGAACCCCCAGCCCTTTTCCCACTCTGCCCTTTTTTGTCTTGCCATTCATGCCAATCATGCAAAATGGAGTGTCATTCGTATGGTTTCGAGGCTCTACTACTGTTCCATGTTGCAGAACACGTTTTTTGTGATTAATTTGCTGTATAGAGCAGAGTAGCCACGCCCCCTTCGTGACATTCCATCGGCTCCAGAAGTAGATTCCCCATTGATTTTTCTCATAGACTTTTCGAAAATGATTTATATAAAGACGATTACGCCGAATGAGGGTGAGGAATCCACTTCTGGAGCCGGGGCAACATCATAAAGGGGCGGTACTGCTCAGGTCTATAGGATGCTGGCGTTTGATGTACGAACTTGCCTTGAAAAATTGCCTTGAAAATGGGGCCGGGCCTTGCGAAAAAAGGGCAGAGTGGGAAAAAGGCTGGGAGTTCTGGTGACCCTCGGGTACGCTTCACTTGACAGTGTGAATTTCCTTTTGGTATTTCATGTTTGGTAACCCTAAAACCCCTGAACGGTCCTAACTAAGGGTTTTCGTAACACCTATAAGCCAAGTTAGCAGCAAAAGCATGCGGTGAGGAGGGTTACATTGCAGTGGCGAGAGAGAGGTGCGTTGCAGCAACGACTATAAGCCAGGAAAGAGAAGGAAAGGAAAGTCATGCGTGAGGCACAGAGGGAGATGGGGGACATTTCAGATGGGATACTACAAACAGGGGGTCAAAGGACAAACCACTTTAACCATTATATTTATGCTATATAATATATAGCATATAAGAGCTTGTAAATTGCTATTGTTGAAATAAATCATGAAAACATGTGTTGAGTCTTGTAATACTTTTGACCCGATTCTATGACTGCCAAATCCTTCCTCTATAAATCCAGTGCTTCACAAACTTTCTCATGTCAAGAAACACTCCCAAATTAAATTAGCTTACAATTCAAAATGTTTTGACGATTTTTCAAAAATAGATTTACAAACTCGCAGCACCGCATTTTGTCCCAACTGTTTGCTTGTTGATCTGTTATCTTTCAATAGTTAGTAGTATGACTAGTACATCCACATAGAATTCAAGACTTTAATCTCCGTGCAAAGGCAAGTGGTAGGTGAGGTAAAAATGGAGGTGCATTGTGGTGGAGAGAGACGGGGTACATTGTGAGATGGAATGTAACAAAAAAGAACACAGAGGATTAGCTAGCTGAAGGATAAATAAATTTAAACCTTTAATGTTGAAGTTCCCGACCATGGCGAAGCGGTATGAGGACACAACCACTTTCCTGTCGGAGGCACACCACCTTGCGGAACAGATCGCTCTCCCGTAGAATTCCATTTCTCCTCCTGCCCTGACCACTTCCTGTCCACACTATGTTCAGAAGTTTGGAGCTACATGGTTCTAAAAACAATGGTGATGTATAGCGCTGATCCAGAATCTCACACGAGAAAGTCCCATCTACATTCTTATGTCTAAGAAAAGCAAAACTGTCATCTTTTAATAGGAAACAACAGTCTCTTTCTTTAAGAGAAACTACTGCTTTAGTTGTGTCGCTTCGGACTGTGTTCCCTTCGGACTGTTCAATTTCCGCCAAACGCCTGGTGACTTGCTCCAAAGGGCTTCTACCACTCCTCACATGTTTTTTTATTTTCTGCAAGTAGTTTTCAAAAGGAAAACAGGAGATGTCATTTAAGCTACATTTGAAGTGGCTGACATCTTCATGGAGATGTAGGAGACCATGTACATTGTAAACAGGAAAGGTCTTTCCATATAGGGCAGGGCAGCATGTGACAAAGTGTTGAATTAATTCTTTAGCATATGAGAGGTAAGCATTCCGAGTGCCCTCATCTGACTCCAACATCATCGACATGGCCACCGTCAAGGACAAGAAATGTCTGTATCTTTCAGGGGACAGGACACTTCTTAATACCACAGGACCAGTGTACAGCAAAAACTGGCGCAGTTCAGTTGCCTTCCATCTGTCTAGGTCATGTAAACCCCGGGGTTGGCGAGCAAACTCACTAGGCATCTTCCCTCTCAGTGAAATTAACTGTTGTGATATTGCCTCCTTTTGCCTCAAAGATAAGCGGCATATCTTTGGGCCACGGGTTAAGTAAATTAACAAGCGTCTAACTACGCCCAAGCTGACCATGTGCATGTAATCTAATACAAAAGCGCTAACACAAGGTATTCCGGCAGCAATGAGGGGGCTAACACCAGTTTGGTGGTTTTGGTACTCTACTCTAGAAAAAGACTGATCTGTACGAGAATCACAGTCCTGTTCGTTGTAAACCATTCGATTCTCAACATAAACACCCTTGACTGTACATCTTTCACAGCTCTCATATGCATTATGACCCTTAATACATTTTAGAAACGCCCTTGCTGGTGCATCACAGACAAGGGCTTCAATATGGACATTGTAGGTCTGACCGTTAAAAACGATCCCATTGTCTTTAAGATGTCTGTACTCAGTCAAGAAGTCTTTAAGATATTCCTCCAGTGGACTTGGCTTACTCTGACCACTAAACATGGCAACAACAAATGGCTCAAAATTACCACACTTCGCCAGTATTGGCCAGAACTGAACAGCACTACTTTTGAAAAGTGGAATTCCATCGATGTTAACCTTGAGCTTTACATCATTGTTTTCTAGCCGACTTAAGAAACGGCAGATGCCCTTTTCTAGGCCGTAATAGCTGTACTCTCCCCCAAATTTCTCCTCAGTACTATTACTTTGTGGTGTTCCAAGAATAGTCCTGGCATCTACAGGCAATTGATGTCCTTGCTTTCTTAATATGCGCAACAACCCGCTGAGTGGTCTGTGTGGTATTGTGTACTTTAGAGCCCACTGTCTTAATTCTTCTTCAAAGCTGACAGCCCCTTCAACATCATCATTTACTCCTTTTTCTATGTCAGTAGACACTTCATCATCATTTATATCCTTCTCTGTGTCAGTAGACCAATATTCCATGTCTGTGTCAAAATCTACAATATCTGACGTCCCAGGAATAATGTCTGGACTGTTTGGAGTCATAGGAACGTTGTCATTTTCAAAACTACTCTGAGTCACTGGAAACGTAGGAACATTGTCATTCTCAAAACTATTCTGAGTCGCAGAAATATCTGGAAGGTCATCATCACTCGAGTAATGTAGGAGTTGCTTCATTTCCCTTTTCCTTTTCCTCCATTCCCTTAAGTAAGCCATCTGTAAACACAGACGTGAGTCTACGTAAGTGTAGTTTAACATTTTATTTGCAGGGACAGAGCTAGAATAGCCATAATTGGCTGTTGGTCAGCATGTCAGTTCATATGTCTTTACCTTGTTTAGTAGGGTAGGACGTAGGGCAGCAACACAAACGTCACCTGAGAAAGAGAGAAGGCAAATAGTCACTCACGACAGCCAATCAAAGTTTTAATACAATGTACCACAGTGCTGACACAAACTGTGTGAACCTGCGATTTGCACGATGCGGCACTTAGATCTGATTTGCACTATTGAGTTCTTTTATGTTTACACAACTTTTCTTTTTAAATAAAAGAGGAAAAAGGCTCATGGAACCCACACGACTGAAATAAGTACCCAGTACTGAAAGCTATGATGCCTGCATTGTATAATTATATGGCATAGGCCAGTGGTTCTCAAAGTCTCGCAAGCCAAGGACCCCCAAATTGACACTTTTTGTCCCTCACGGCCCGATTTGAAAATATAAGCCACAGGGACCCCCATAAGAAAAGATTATTTGGCTCTAGTCACTCTGATTCTCACCCATTTTCATTTCTAGGCCCCAGGTTTGACATGCATTAAAACTCCAGCTTATATAGTAAAATCAATGCTAGCTTGAAGCTTTTTCCCATTTGTACACTATCAAAATTACAGACCAATAAGGGTCCATTTAGATCCTAACATCCATTGTTTAGCTGGGCACCCACTGGGGCTCCCTCAAGGACCCTGGGTCCCCCGACCTTACTTAGAGAACCGTGGGGATAGAACATTTTGCTAAATCAGACTTTAGTACTATGGCAATAACACTGAAAAAGAAAAGAACAGAACGATGAGCAGATAAATAAATGGATTAGAGTCTAGATCCAGCTAGTCTTGGGAAATATACCGGTATTACCGTTTATCGTGATATTGGAAATCAATACCGAGTAATATCGTTGGATCTATAAACAATATCGAATACCGAATATCGTCAAATACCGACATTATACTGTATTCTATTAAAATATGAGCAATGAGACTTTTAATTGTAACTATACAAACAATTTATGTTGCACACATGCCTAAAATAGCCTTTATTTAGGCTAGGCTTTTTGGAAACAATGTATTTCCAACTCAGGTTTGTCCCTATTTAGGCTGCTTGAACAGCAGAGCTCTCAGTTTCTGATGCCTCAATGTCGCAATTCTGAGAACTAGGTGACTGGTGGAACGTGTCTGACTCTGATTGCACGCCATTGCCGTCTAGTTTTCAATACCGGTAATATCGAGCTAATTAACATGTTATCAATACCAATATTAAAAGATCAATACCGCCCAAGACTAGATCCAGCTATAATTAACAGTGAATGAACAGTTAAAAAAGATCAACCAAAGAACTAGATCCCTATACAGGATCTCCCCACTGGTCAACATAAGACACTTTGAAGACTATAACGGTAGAGCCCTAGTACAAGGTTTCTACGCCTGCACCTCTTGGTACCACAGCACCTCGAAGGCACTAAAAACTAGACTACAGACCTCCCAAAACAAACGGTTACTTGGCCTTGCACCACAAACCCACCTCGCCCCTGCCCACTTTGACAGTCTGGGTTGGCTTAGTGTTGACGACAGAGTACAACATCTTTAATGGGTCTGATACACAAGATTCGATACTCTACCAAAATACCCATGTACCTGTCCAAATACTTCCTTAATGTCAATGAGGTCCACTCCCACAACACCAGAGGGAGTGCTACTAACCATGTCCAACCCAGATTTGTCACAAACAAGGGACTCAATTCTTATCGCTCATATGCCACGAAAATGTGGAATGCCCTATCAACAGCCATTAAGACTTGCAAATCCTTAGCCGCATTGCAACTCTAGATTCTTTTATAATTGGAATTTATTGCATCTAGAGCCATAGCCATAGGCGAAATGTCAGTGATCTGCCTGTATTAAACACATTTCGGCTATGGTAGAATCAATGCTCCGTTATGCAACTCTAGATGAAATAAATTCCAATTATAAAAGAATCTAGAGTTCCAATGTGGCTAGCGAATCCCTTGACTCCTTCAAAACCGTTCTCAAAGAGCACCTACAGATGGCTGCAATACAAAACTGGGCTAATTTGTAAATACAATTCCCCCTACCTACCCCCCCTCTCCCTTTTGTACATTTCTCTCTTCCATTTTTACCACAATTATGATTTTACCTCCTATGATTTGCTACTTCTGGCTTTACAGAAGTAATTATACTGCATGTTTCTGAATGTCTTAATTAAATGAACATGTTGGCCACTATATACACAAGTGTGTCCAATCATTTTTTTCAGATTTGATGCAGTTGTACTTGAATTGTACTGTAATTCTTCAAGCTGTTGTCAGTTTTGTTGCAGTAAGTACATGACCTGTACTATACTCTCAATCTGTCAATAAAAATTTCATTCATTCAACCACTTAAACCCTACCATTGTAGGGTATGGGGATAATCATCAAGTTCAAAATTTTAACACAAAGTAACTCTGTCTCTTGAAAATAACCCCCCACCCACTGAAAATCAAAAAAGTACACAAAATGGCCATTTTTGCAAATTCCGCCTGTCATGCATAAGTTATTCTCACTGTTTGGCCATATATTCTACAGGCAAAATATTCAGAATACTCATGTTTGATGAATCCATGACCAAGCCAGCAACCCCCTAGGTCATCAGAGTTGCCAAATCCAATATGGCTGCCAGCCCGCTACTTGAAAATGATGTTTATAGAACTTTTAAATCATAAGAGCCATAAACGCAAACTTTATGTCTAAATCATGTTGTTTGACAGATGGAAATGTTTTGGAGTGCTTGACTTTATGACTGGGTGTGTCTGAATGTCTATTTGGTTATTTGCTTATTACAAATACTGCAGTACTTTTATGTAAACTATAACAGTATGTTTAAATTAGAAACACACTGCTACAGTGGCTGCTAGCTGCTATGGCACAGTATAGTCACTACAATATGAAGTAGTACAGTGCAGTATAGTACAGTTCAATATACTGCAGTATAGTATACAGTACACTGTGCTACAGCACAGTACACCACAGCATTGGTCCCCAACCAACCATTTTATAATACACCTCAGAAAATATTGGTGAGAGTGTTTGAGTGAAATACAGGAATGTAGACTTGCCCTTTTTGTTCCACTCCCAAGCCAATAATGCTACTGCTAAGTATCTAATCACTAATCAGAACAATTGATTCAATTTTCTAATGTGATGAATCCGTTCTGAAGGCTCGGTGTGCTGTCATGCTCATTTCAGCAAGGTTGGAGACCCTACTTCAAACAATTAGTTGGTCAAAAGCAGACCTACCTCCTACCTGTAGCAATATTTCATTCCACTTTTGTCACCACCACCAGAGACAGGCTCAAGTACTAGCAGTGGTAATAGTACCGGTGGTTGGGAACCTCTGTGCTACAGTATGCTTGTGTATAGTACAATGTGCTTTTGTACTGTACTGTAGAACACTGTACTACTTCATATTTCAGTAACTGCACTGTGCATAGCAACTAAAATGTGTCTTTTGACTAGTGTATTATTGTTGTTCTTGTTTTAATAACATTACATCTCCATAGAGGTTGTTTCTTTGCTCCAGTTTGATATCAACTTATTCCAACAACTCTACACACAAACCTGGCTCTACAGTAATTGCAATAAGCATTAACCCAATTGGGATTCAATTGTTTCTCTTGTTAAACATAATTCTTATCTGCTTCAAATGTTCTAGAAAGAACATTGCTGGCTTGGTCACAGATTCAGCAAACATGAGTATTCTGAAAATGTTGGGCACCTCTGTAGCTTCCACCAATTAGAAGTTAAAGCTATGTTAAATTAGAAGTTAAAGCTAAAGTCATTTTAAAAAAGGGTGAGGTAATTTTCTGGTATTTCACCCTGGATAGAGATTTTTTTTTCACAGTTCCCATGCTATTTGTGGTGGTCATATTAGCCAAGAACAGTTACAATATTCTCTCCTAAATGAAGCACACCCAAATCTTAGTCAGGTCCTCAACTATAGGGTGCTGTAATGAACTGAATAGTCTGATGGGCGATTTGTACTGTCTGCTTGCAGTCAAACAGGAGCCAAAATGCATTATGTAAATATACCTTATTACATTAGAACTTGGCAATATCTGACATGTGAACCAATGTTCCCTAAAACACTTGATTTTTTTTTTAATGGAAAAAAGAGTGGGAAAAGTGGAAAATTAGCATGTCCGATTTAGTTTTTTGGTCTGGGTGAGGGGTTTATTTCATGCTAGGTACCAACTTCCAATTCAAAATATCTCTCAAATAACCCAATGCACCATCCCTGAAATGGGCGTAATCATTTATCAAAGTTTTTATTTTTAGGCCATTTATCCCCATACCCTAACCATTGGTCTTGTGGGTAAAGCTTCCACTGAAAACAGCCGAACAAGCTCACAAATCACAATTGTGAGCCAGCCTGGCCACATCGCTAGTACACGCCTCATAACTAAGCAAACAAGTTAAAAAAAATAATGTAGTATATTTATAAGTATAACTATCGGCGTTCTGCGTCGTTTCTGCTAACAGCAGCGTGCTTCGCCTGTGCTAATGTAGCGGTTAGCAAAAACGGCCCACAGCTAAGTTATGTTGGCTGCACTAGCTTTGTTAGCACAAGTTAGCATTCACACTAGCTATAGAATAACCTTTGCAACATCTCCAAACATACATTTTTAGCGACTGGACATGTGCTTGTTCATATGCGGTTGGGTTACAGTTGCATTCTTCCATATCATTTCATTTCGCTTATAATATTGCTTACCTTCGTTAGTTTTGAAGAAAACTTGTTTGAAGTTCCGAGCTGGACGCGGCGCTTGTCGGCTAGCGTGGGCTTCTTCTTCTTCTTCTTGTAGGTTTCCGGCAGACTAGATGCCTTGTTGGCATATTGCTGCCCTCCACTGGTTGGGAGTGTAACTCCTTGGGAATTCTCCACGGTGAAAAATAATTACAGTGCCCACCCAAACATCCCCTTGCTGATAGTTCAGTTCTGTTCCGGCTCAGCCACGACTGGCTGAGGTGGCGCAAAACCCTTTCTCAAAATATTGTCCAGCTCTTCAGCACTTATGTCCTCCACACTCAAAAACCTCCTAGCAGCGTCAAGCACCATCTTGATCCTCTCTGATTTGCTTTGTATTTCAATTGCACAGTTCACAACCATAGCTATAAATGCCAAAAAGTGTTTTCTGTCCATGTACAAGTTTCCCTCGTCCCCACTTCTTCTCCCACCAGACTCCTTTTGCTCTGTCACAGGCCCACGTTCCTCCCCCTCCAGTCTCTTGACCGCTTCAGCATACGACATGCTCCCCTGCTCTCTCCTAATTCGCCTGACTGCCACCTCCCGTATTCTCCTAGGGCATTGTACTGCTCCAGCATAGTGGCTCCCTTCACAGTTTACACACTTTGGTTGTCGCTGCTCCTCATCACATTTCCCCTCACAGTTAGCCTCTCCACATGTCCTGCACTTACTTTCCCTCCTACATACTGCGGCCGCATGCCCGTACTCTTGACAGCAGAAACACCTCAGTGGAGCTTCCTCGAAAGGTCTCACTCTGTAGCTTATGTAGTCAACATATACTCTCTCTGGCATCTCTCCCTCAAACGTCAGACAGATTGACTTGGAGTCCTCCTTTATTCCATCTCTGCTCCTTTTCATCCTTCTGGCTTCACACACTCCTTTAATACTTAGAAAAAGCTCACTGTCTATTGACGTTGGCACCATGCTGATCACCCCTCTCTTTCTTGGTTTCTCTCCAAGTCTGAAGCACCTGACACTGACGCCCTCATACTCCGTGAAGTCCAACACTTTATCCATCTGCTGCATTGTTTTGCACTTTACTACTACCAGACCACTCCTAGTCACCCTTACTTCTCTTACCATTCCAACTTTTCCTACAATACTCTTGCCTACCCCATGTGGATCTCTGAAGATCCCATTTGAAGGGCCCACAGCTTTTATTCCCACCACAAAGTTCTCATCTTGCCCGCCATCTCCTGGGCTAGTAGTAGCACTGTCAATTGATCCAATTCTTCTTTTTTTAGTCCCAAGCGACCGTCTTGTGTCTTTCTCCTTTTGAGCCTTCCGTTTCTCCTCCACTACCTCCTCCATGTCACTTTCACTTTGCACAGTAGGTCTATATTCCTCATCCATCGGTCCATACTCAAAGCCAGGCTCTGTCGGGCAATAGTACGGGCTGGAGGACCTTGAGTGAGTAGGACTTGATGGGTTGTATCCTCCACTAATGTACCCGTCTCGACTACCGCCAGCTTTTGCCCTCTTCCCTTGTTTTTCTTCTCTTTTCGCCTTCCTCCTGTATCCTCCGCCATCTCTCACATCAAAACTTATTTTTAAGTTTCCCGCAACACCGACCGACCGCATCAAACACCATCCGGGTCCTCCGCCCCTCTGAGATGTCGACCTCCTGGTTCCTAGTTCCGTGTTGTCAAATCAACAAGAGGAATAGTCCGGCTAGCGTGGGCTGTACTACTCTATGGCTGTATAGCGCTGAATGCATAGGCAGAAGGTAGCTGCAATATGGCCGCCGCGCCCGCCAAGTCGTGGCAGCCAATCACAGGGGTGTTCAGTATTAGGTCTTTTTGCCTCAGGCCAATCACAATGGTTCTTACTAGTTTTCCCAAATATTTTAGCCAGAGCCTTTGAAATAGACAGAGTTACGACATTGAGGGGGCAGAAAATAGTCTGGTCACGTGGTTCTAGTACTCGCGTGGGCCCATAGGCATCAATGCACTCAGTAACTTTCGGCTGTCACTATTTGTTGTCACTATCCAATACAAGTCTATGTAGAGGAGCCGCCATTGCACTGGCCCCATGAAGTGAACGGAGTTGGCGTAACTCTGTATTTCCAAGGCTCTGATTTTAGCCTGTGGCCCAAGCTGTATTATTTAACTTAATGTTTTTTTCTCCAATATTGTTATATGATATAAAATATAATATCCTAATGTAATTATGACTTATGTGATCGCACTCCCTTGCACATATATCTACATTATAAATTAAATAAATGTTTGAAAATGTTGATGCATGTTTTTCACTATTTATATGACAAAATATGAAATCCTAACCTAATTATGGTTGTGTGACGAGCACATATGTTCATTAAGTAAATCTAAATTTTAAGTTTGATTCAGATCCATCCATGTCAAAATCCTGCCTGCATAGATCAACAATTAGACTAGCCTGTTTTTATTCAGAAATATGCATGATGTCCAAGTCTATTTAGTGTCACAATGTTAAACATATTAGACCCAAGAGCTAGTATACTTTGTAGGCCTACTGTTGGTGTCCAGTTATGTGACCACAAAATGTTCATTTGAGGGACAGTGCAGCCATGTGTGGGACAATGTGGGACAGGGACAGGGGCAGACTGGCGTACAGGGGTGGACCGTCCAGTATTGGGGCCTTAAATGTTTTTGGGACGCTTGAAAAGTCATGGAAATGTAGGACTGTCTCGCACAAAGAGGGACGTCTGGTCACCCTGTGTCCAGTCCTTATCACCATACATATGTCAAGGTTCAAGGTTACTTCATTTCGTCTCCAAGGAGAAATTTGTCTTGGACATACAGACTTAAACATGCATGCAATACATTAAGACATTACAGTACAATACATTAAGGCACCCATGTGAATCGTACACCCCCACTGCAGGTACACATCAACCTCCCTGATAGCGATATAATAAATAATTAAGAGCGAAGACAAGACATGTTTTCAGTGTAATGGAGAGACCTACACGTTGTCTCAGCGTCTTCTCCTCCCCCCTTTCAATCATAGGAGTGTGGTTATAGGCACAAAGGAGAACCTAAACCTGTTATATACCTCCTGTTATAGTCCTGTCCCGTGTGTGTGCGCAGTACTGGGTCCTCTTTTCACATATCATATGGGCAGAAGCTAGCTTATTGAAAGTTGTCTTTAATCATAAGCTCTGCAGCTGTTTGATTAATATCGTGATTGTCTCAGAAAGGGTGAAGTTTGTCAAAACGCTGGGAGTGCCAATACCGCATCATTGTTGTCTTAGATTTACTAGCCTGTGCTGGACTAGGCTCCTGTCCGCTCTGTAACTTCTTGCACGTGGGTGTATATGGGCAATGACCTTTACATGAGATTGTGTACGTGGCCCATAATATTTCCAAGCTTAAGCAGCCTAATAGACTTCAATACGGCCTTACTAGAGCTGAAAACAGACTAAAGTCCAGTAGATTTTAGTACAGCTGTTCTATTCTTAAAGCTTCTATATAACTTCATTGAACGCTGATGTGATGTACCTTATATCCAACCACCAGCGTATACCAACAGCTCTGTTGAATGAGAGCTGGTGAAGAGAGCTGACTACTTGGAATACAGTGTTTGACCTACAGCTGTAGGCTACTCACAAATGAATGATGTCATAATATCTGGACTAAAGATAAACCATATGGTCGAAAAGATGAGCAGCCAAATGCAGTGTGTGTGTGTGTGTGTGTGTGTGTGTGTGTGTGTGTGTGTGTGTGTGTGTGTGTGTGTGTGTGTGTGTGTGTGTGTGTGTGTGTGTGCTGTCAATAATAGACCAGTCCAGTACTCCCTGAAGGAAAGAGCTGAGAGAGATGATGTGCTGGGTGTAGTAGGAGGTCATCACAGAGACCACAAAGGGTCAGGTTCAATGGAAACACTTAAGCCCAGCGGTCCCACAGGGGACTGTCAGTTCCACTTTTTTGTTGACGTTGTATACTAATGACTTAAGCTTGATCATATCCAAATCAGTATGTGATTAAATTTTCTGATGACACCGTTAGGCCTACTCAGCCTGCTCACAAGCCAATCTGCCCCCCACAGCCACACAGTTGGAGTGGAAAGGTACGCTGAATGGTGCGATCAATTATACCTGATGATAAACACAAAGAAAATGGAAGAGATTATTATTACCTTGACCATGATCAGTATTCATAACCACACCATGAGTCAGGGCTCCTCATATAAGTACATCATGTTGCTTTTTTACAGAACAAGCATTGAGTCAATTCTGGTATCACCAGCTGGTTTGGTAACTTGAATGTTAAGTTTAAATCGCAGATTGCTTGCAAAGATGGCCGGGAAGATGGGCGTGTCCACTGTCCAGCCCCCCAACCACCCCCCGAGCCATCTTTATACAAGCAGTCATTAGGGCTCAGAACATTGTCTCTGATCCCACATGCTCTTAACCTCTGCCTTTTGTGTACTTTGTACCTATGTGCACCAATAGATTAAAACCTGCAGGGAAGCTTAATTAATTAGGAGTGTAGTGAGTGTGTTACAGAGACGGACAGATACAGCAGACGGGTAGTACTCAATCCTACAGAATGTGTGTGTTAATGTGATTGGATGTTCTTTTTAACCGTATAGTACCTTAAAAATCATGCTATTTGTGCCTGTTGTAGTTTTGATCTGGGACACGTCTTCAGCATTGCTTCATATCCCTATTACGTCTACGAAGTTTTATGTCTACGAAGCACTACATCACATGTATCCCCATATATGGCCATGATGTGGTCGTCCAGTCGATGCGTTAATTAGAAAAAAATATTTGAAAAAAGGGCTTTGTCAGTCTCTTAATATTATGGTCAATGTCCTAGGTCAGAGTATCCCATTATATAGGCATGACGTGGTCGTCCAGTCGATGCGTTAATTTGAAAAAAGGGCTTTGTCAGTCTCTTCCTAATATTATGGTCAACGCCCGTCTGAAAAGTCGGAGCGATTGGCGCAGCCAGCGAGGAGTTACGGCGGTTTGATATGATGATGTATCTATGGACCAGCTTGGGACGTCCAGTTGACGTCCACAAAAATCTGATGAATATCCAAAAAAATGTGCTGGGCAGATGATTTTCTAGGACCTGATTCAAACGTCCAATGGACGTCCAAAAAATGGACCTGTCCGGACGTCTTTGCAGGACCTGATTCTAACGTCCAATGGACGTTCAAAAAATGGACCTGGCCGGACGTCTTCGCAGGACCTGATTCTAACGTCCAATGGACGTTCAAAAAATGGACCTAGCCGGACGTCTTCGCAGGACCTGATTCTAACGTCCAGTGGACGTTCAAAAAATGGACCTAGCCAGACGTCTTTGCAGGAACTGATTCAAACGTCCAATGGATGTTCAAAAATGGACCTATAGCCGGACGTCTTTGTAGGACCTGATTCTGACGTCCAATGGACGTCCAAAAAATGGACCTAGCCGGACGTCTTTGCAGGACCTGATTCTGACGTCCAATGGACGTCCAAAAAATGGACCTAGCCGGACGTCTTTGCAGGACCTTATTCTGACGTCCAAGGGACGTCCAAAAAATGGACCTAGCCGGACGTCTTTGCAGGACCTTATTCTGACGTCCAAGGGACGTCCAAAAAATGGACCTAGCCAGACGTCTTTGCAGGACCTGATTCTGACGTCCAATGGACGTCCAAAAAATGGACCTAGCCGGACGTCTTTAGAGGACCTGATTCTGACGTCCAATGGACGTTCAAAAAATGGACCTAGCCGGACGTCTTTGCAGGACCTGATTCTGACGTCCAGTGGACGTTCAAAAAATGGACCAAGCCGGACGTCTTTGCAGGACCTGATTCTGACGTCCAATGGACGTCCCAAAAAGGGACGCAGGAGGACGTCTTTTCCAGGACGTGTGTCAAACGTCCGATGGACGTCCAAAGATGACGTCCGAAAATTGAACGTCTTATTGACGTTCAAATTGGGTCTAAGTTAGACGTCAAAATATTGGACCTTGTTTGGACGTCACATGGACGTCCAAAATTGGTCTTGGACGGACCGACCTAATCTGCACGTCATTTGGACGTCCGCTGGACGTCCAATGTTTGCTGGGCTAATGACTAATGTAACCTACAGTTGTACTGTAGAAGACAATAACTTCACATGTTTAGACTTCAAAGTAATGTGTTTTATGGTTTTTAAATGAACATTGTAGCTTGCCTTGAATGAATGTCATACCAGCAGTATGCACTGCTTATGTTTTCAGGAGAGCAGGGCATAAGATCAATGTTATTACTTATTACTATTTCAGTGATTTACTATTTATCTATGTCTGTATTGCATATTGAAACCTAGAATATATTTGACTAAGACTAAAAGATCTTGCAGTGTGGCATGAACTAACACACTTGCACAGTCTGCTTTCTCCTTTCTTTTTTTAAAACCACAATCGCTGTTCTAAATCTTATGAGTTTTCTGAAATCATTAATGTTCTATAGCTAAAATCTAAAATAACACAGATGCTTTCCTGCCATGGAATATTGAAAGAGAGTCCTTATTCTGGGCTGAACATTCAGTGGGAGCAGACGATAATGAAAGCTCACAGTGCAACCCATTGTGAAAGATTTGATGAAAATAAGAGGAGAAAATAAGGAGAGGGTCATGTATAGAACCCTGGGGGATCCGCTCGTCAATATAGGGTTCACATTGTTTTAACCTTGCCTCTGAAGTGTCGTATCACCAGAGAAATACTGGAGACAGAGTGGGGATTCTGTATTTGAATGTACTGACAGTGGTCCCAGCACAATTTACGGTACACCTATTAGGGCTAATAAGACCAAATAAGGCACAAATAAGGCATAATTAGAAATAATATGTTAATTATTACATGAAGCTACACCCTAATATGCCTACATTATGATCTCATTAGACATCGCAAATACCAAAAAGGCATAGGCTAATGGTCTTTTGTTATTTCACTTTTTGCAGGGACTTTGTCTAATTTCACATATTTTATAGGCTACCGTAAATTGAATAGCTACGTCCCCAACTTCTATAGATGGGGACGTTCATTCTCCCACGTGGGAAATCAGGTAGGCCCAATGATAATAGAACATACTACACTGTTGGGCTTTATTAGAAGTAATATGTTCTTTATTAAATACCATTTCTCCTTGTGCATGTGTTTCTTATATAGGCCTACTGTATTCGCACGTTACGTGTAATTATAAATAATATATCTTTATTAGGGACAAACAATGCCGCCATTTCTGGTCCTACTGCAGAGAATACATATTTCTTTGGGTTACGTTACAATTAATATGCTGTTATGTGGGACGAATATAGAAAGAATTGTACCGTGAACTGAACACGAGCCTTTAGGTCCCTCATTCAAAGAATACATGGAGCGATCACTTTAGTCTTTGTCCCATATAACGGCAGTCTTCATATGCCGACGAATATAGAAATAATTGCAGCCTACCGTGAACTGCACAAGTCCTTTGGTCTCTCATTTAAAGAATACATGGACCGATCTATTTAGTCTTCATTACGATTAATATGCCGTTATATGGGACGAATATACCAAGAATTGTACCGTAAACTGAACACAACTCCTTGTCCCTCGGCTGAGATTTTCGCGCTTTTGGTCGGTCAGACTTTGCGGCGGTCGCACGAGAAGTCGGGCCGCCGCGAAGTCGGCCCGAATCCTGTGGAGAGGTCGGGCCGCGGCTGTGGAGAGGTCGGGCCGCGGCTGTGGAGAGGTCGGCCCATGTCTGTGGAATAGTTAGTTACTTAGTCAGTGAGCTAGTGTCAGCTGTTTTAGGCCCTTGTATATTATTATCCTTATTATTGTGCACTTGTTTTAAGGCTACACAACAGAATGTAGAAGATTAATTGTCATGTTGATCTAGTGAATGTTTTGACTGCTTTGTTTCCCTGGTCCAGCAAAAGTGAAGTGATTGACTGATAATTGCTGATGTTCACACTTGGACCCGAGGTGAAATTGCTTGATAATGGCTGATATGCATGTTATTCATTTACTTATTCAACTTCAACATTTAATTATTAGTGTATGTATTTCAATCATAGTTTGGGGTAAATAAACAAAGTATGTATGGGTTATATGTAAGCCAGCAATATGGTTAATTTCAATCATAGTTTGGGGTAAATGAACAACCCAGCAATATGGTTAGTTAATATACTTTACATACAGTAGGTTACAGGTATCTACTTACTTTTTGTCCACCTTAAATACAATGTAAATGCATCAAATCACACACTATAGTAATGTTTACATCAATTAAATGAATGTGCATATGCCTTGAAGTACAGTAATTAAATGAAGCAAACGCTATAAGTATTGCTTGTGCAATTTCTACACAAGTTTACACAACTAGAGAATGAGAATGTTGAAATTGTAAACTGTTTCCTCAATAAACGACATTTCTTATGCATGTATGTTTGACTGTTTTGTTTCTAAGTCTACATTTCTAAGTCTATATTTTTGGGGACTGTCATGTGATATAATTTAACATTTGGTTTTGATTGTGGTGATTGTGTTAAGGGTTGGTATGCATGCATGTCTATTGTCAGCAAGCAATATCAAGGGTATATGGCCTGGGCAGGGCACTATCAAGCCAATATCAAGGATAATGGCTTGGTATGCAGTGATAAGTGTTGGTATGCATGTCTATTGAACATGCATATGGCTTGATAATGGTTGATATGCAGTGATAATGGTGCCTATATGTCTATTGTCATGGCTTGATAATGGTTGATATGCAGTGATAATGGTGCCTCTGCATGTTGTCACAACAGCAAGAAATATCAAGCATAAATGGCTTGATGGTGGTTGGTATAGGCCTATGGCCTGGGCCGACCTCTCCACAGCCCCTGGTCGACTTCTCCACACCCCCTGGCCGACTTCTCCACACCACCTAGCCGACTTCTCCACACCACCTAGCCGAGATCTCCGCACTTTTCCTCGGTCCGAGTTCGCGGCGGGCCGAGATCTCCGGTCCCCCTTTGGGTCGGCCTGACTTTTCCAGTTACCATTTAGATGAGGAACGAAACGACTTGTGTTCAGTTCACGGTACAATTATTGGTATATTCGTCCCATATAACGGCATATTAATCGTAATGAAGACTAAATAGATCGGTCCATGTAGGACTATTCTTTAAATGAGGGACCAAAGGACTTGTGTTCAGTTCACGGTACAGTTCTTTCTATATTCGTCGCATATAGGCATATGAAGACTGCCGTTATATGGGACAAAGACTAAAGTGATCGGTTGAATGAGGGACCTAAAGGCTCGTGTTCAGTTCACGGTACAATTCTTTCTATATTCGTCCCACATAACAGCATATTAATTGTAACGTAACCCAAAGAAATATGTATTCTCTCAAGTAGGACCAGAAATGGCGGCATTGTTTGTCCCTAATAAAGATAGGCTATATTATTTATAATTAGACGTAACGTGCCAATATATAAGAAACACATGCACACGTAAGGAGGATGGTATTTAATAAAGAACATATTACTTCTAATAAAGCCCAACAGTGTAGCATGTTCTATTATCATTGGGCCTACTTGATTTCCCACGTGGGAGAATGAACGTCCCCATCTATAGAAGTTGGGGACGTAGTCAATTTACGGTATAAAATATGCGAAATTAGACATAAAGTCCCTGCAAAAAGTGAAATAACAAAAGACCATTAGCCTATGCCTTTTTGGTATTTGCGATGTCTAATGAGATCATAATGTAGGCATATTAGGGTGTAGCTTCATGTAATAATTAACATATTATTTCTAATTATGCCTTATTTGTGCCTTATTTGGTCTTATTAGTCCTAATAGGTGTACCGTAAATTGTGCTGGGACCGTACTGACAGTCTAGCTGATGAAAGGATAGATTACAATTTACTGCTGGATTTGTATTAAATCATAAAAGAAGAAATCACACTCCAATTGAGGAATTCACAAATACTAAAGCTGTGAGACATAACACAAATTCTACAAATTAATGCGTGCACAATGATTGTATATGTAATTGCGATCACAGTGAGTCATGTACTATGAAAGCCAGGCAGAAATGTCTGAGTGAGTGAGTGAGTGAGTGAGTGAGTGAGTGAGTGAGTGAGTGAGTGAGTGAGTGAGTGAGTGAGTGAGTGAGTGAGTGAGTGAGTGAGTGAGTGAGTGAGTGAGTGAGTCACACACTCCATATTTTGGCTTGGCCAAAATAATAATTGTCATCGACAACAATAACAATTGTTGTTGTTTTGTTATTGTTGTCGATGAAGAGAACAGATCAGTTTCCGTTCTTGAAGTGGCCTGCACCTTTGATTCTAGCCTAGAAGAAGCCTTTATGACCAAAGTCATTAAATACCAGCCGCTTGTACAGACCATCATAGAGCTAGGCTATAGGTGCAATCTATTTGTGTTCATCCTTGGCAGTCTAGGTCTAGGACATGTACATAGGTTGGTTGTAAGAGGCTTCCAACAACTTGGGATGTCAAAAAAGCGAGCCAAACAGCTTGCAAAATTCTGTGCAGCCTCCTCTAGTATCGGTAACCGGAAAATATGGCGATGACGCTGGTACTTGTACCCCTGAGGGATGTGTATAGGTACCTGTCCAGGTTTTGTTGACTGTATTCTGTAGTGCACCTTGTAAATATTTGTGTCCTTGTGTTGTATCTCCTATGTGGACATAAATAAATGATTAAAATGTGTGTGTGTGTGTGTGTGTGTGGGGGGGGGGGGGGGGGGGGGGTGCGTGTGTAAGTGTATATGGAAAGCAATCAGCTGGTATACAGTACAGATTATAAAATAAATAAAGTATCAGAATGTCATTATGAATGGCATCCTTTATACTGTATATTTTTATCTCTCCAATAACACAGATAGAACTTGTGCCTGGCCCAAAAGACAGAGCCCAACTGTGCCCATGCATCTGTCTCTGGAAGGGTTCACGTTCTGTACAAATACCTCTTCCATCAAACAAATAAAACCGTCAGCAATGAATCATTGCACTGTATACATGACGCCCAGCTCCTCCAAACACACACGCCCGCACACTCACTTGCACGCGCGCAACAACAGAACACAGAAATCTCTGCCTTTGTTTAATGGGCTTAGAGGAGCAAATAAAGATCGTGGGAGATCTCTCCATAAGGAACTTCAAAGTGCACCGGGGGATGCAGGTATTGACAAGGAGGCTGTTCTCTTTGAGGTCGGGATGATGGGGTTGACATTGATAGAACATGAGAGAAGTCATTCCCAGACGCACCTGACCAGTATTATACAGTACAGTACGGTACATATTCACTTTTAGTGGGGTCCCACGACACACCGTCATTTACAACTCTTGTAAAAGTTTGACTTTCGCTTCTAATTTGTAGATGATGACCTATAGAACAATTTTAGTTCGAGTGGCCCATCTGTAGATGAAAAAAATATGCATTTTTTGCCTAATTTCAAAATTGACCAAAATCGGATTTTTGTTTTTCTTAAAAGTCTTTATTTTCTCACAATTGCTGTTTTTTCTTTGTTTTCTTTTGCTATATCTAGTCAATACTAACCCAGGAATTAACTGGATTTCAAATATTAATGTTTGGAATATGATATGGAAAAAATGGACGCCCATGTACATCAAATTACTTCAAATGGCACCTAATTTAAATTCTGTTGAACCTAGAAGGATGAAGTTAGTGCCTACCTATCATGAATGAGTAATGGTATAAATTGTAAATAAATAGAAACAATACAGTATTGGGGGGATTAAAGTTAGGCATACCCACTTATAGCCCAGCCTCTGTGTGAAAATTGTGCACTTTTCAATGAAAGCATGACATTTGGCACAAAGTTAAAGCCTGCCATAAGGAATTGTTTTGGCTATGGGTCTGTGATGACAGCTATGGTGGCCATCATCTGCTGTTATTTTACCAATTCAGCTCATACAACATACAATCTTGATTCTGATGACAAAACGTTTTCAAGGATTATGATTTTTTATAAAATGCTAGATAATAGTCAAATCATCAAAATGTGTAATATTGATGTATTGATGTAGGCAGTAAATCCATGTCTTCTACCCTATATGTGAAAATCAAGTGAGCCCATGAAATCAGCTGACATACTCTACTCACTACTCACTCCAACTCAAACCAGCTCTACCCGATTGACCAGTACCCAGTGAGGTCAGAAGAACACCAGTCTCTGTACTTCTAGCCAGATCCCCATCCAGATCCAACACCAGTCTGTGTACTTCTAGCCAGATCCCCATCCAGATCCAACACCAGTCTGTGTACTTCTAGCCAGATCCAACACCAGTCTGTGTACTTCTAGCCAGATCCCCATCCAGATCCAACACCAGTCTGTGTACTTCTAGCCAGATCCCCATCCAGATCCAACACCAGTCTGTGTACTTCTAGCCAGATCCCCATCCAGATCCAACACCAGTCTGTGTACTTCTAGCCAGATCCCCACCCAGATCCAACACCAGTCTGTATACTTCTAGCCAGATCCCCATCCAGATCCAACACCAGTCTGTGTACTTCTAGCCAGATCCCCACCCAGATCCAACACCAGTCTGTATACTTCTAGCCAGATCCCCACCCAGATCCAACACCAGTCTGTGTACTTCTAGCCAGATCCCCATCCAGATCCAACACCAGTCTGTGTACTTCTAGCCAGATCCCCATCCACATCCAACACCAGTCTGTGTACTTCTAGCCAGATCCCCATCCAGATCCAACACCAGTCTGTGTACTTCTAGCCAGATCCCCACCCAGATCCAACACCAGTCTGTGTACTTCTAACCAGATCCCCACCAAGATGCAACACCAGTCTGTGTACTTCTAGCCAGATCCCCATCCAGATCCAACACCAGTCTGTGTAATTCTAGCCAGAGCCCCACCCAGATCCAACACCAGTCTGTGTACTTCTAGCCAGATCCCATCCAGATCCATACAGTAAAAGCTGTCTGGTGAAAACCCCTGCAGAAGTGCTGTACCTTCACACACAAGCTAGTTGACAGGAAAATAGTCATACTCAAAGTAGTTATATTGCACCATGGTGACCATTCTTTTCGACTCTCATGTCCTTCTTGAAGATGGTTCGGAATGCATAATGCTTCTCCCCATGAAGACTCAACAACAATGTCAATTGAAGGAGCCTTCACCTCATGATACCTGGTGCTGGTGAGAAACTGTCTCCTGTATATAGCCTCCAAAACAAATGCAGACACTTGGCTAGACTGCCACAGTTTGAAAGGGTCAAGCCCCTAATCCTGATTGCGGCAGTCAACCCCACCTAATCACACAAACCGGGGCCTCCAGATGAGCCAGCAGCCATCTGCACAAGTCTGGGTTGGACCTTGCAGGGCTGAGCTAGAGACTTGGAAAGAAACCTTCAGCAAAGACAATTGCATTGACATAGCTGACATAGCCCCAGAACACTGAGGCCATAAGAAGTGAGGAGAAACTCTGGCTGGAAGCCCTCACCCCACGTCATCCTTTAGACCTCGTCCTTGAAAACGTAGGATTAGTTACCAGAATCAGGATCAGAGAATGTGGTGGCCATTATGAGAAATATCTACCATGGTCACAGGACAAATGTAAATAGTACCAATGAATTCCTCATCATTGACAATGTGGGACTATTTACTAGAATTAATATTTTAGAAAATAGCTGTCAGGATTACCAAGGGACAAATCTGTGATGGTGCCATAGCCAACAATGCTCCTAATGACATGCTCCAACTGTGTTCCAAAATTCATGCTGTTATCATCAAAATACTGCACATAGAGGCTGGACCACGTGCTATTCTTGTGGATACACACAAGGGGGTGGGGAGGGGGGCTGGGGTAATATGGTCTAAATCAGGGGTGCCCAACCTTTTTTGACCCAAGATCTACTTTTCAGCAGCCAACCCCTCCGGGATCTACCAGTCCAATATCAACATTTCAAACCACACGCATCGTTGCCAGCCTACAGTAACTTCGCAACAACACAACACTACTTTGTTTTACCACTTACTTTATGTCCATATAAGCATAAAGTACAGCAGACTTGTCATAAATAGTCCTACAACTGTACAACATAAGTACAACAGACATGGACAAACACTGCCATTGCAAATGCATCACACACTGACGAAAATCGCTCTTTTTTCTTTTCCACCCCATTTTTTTTCTTTCCCCCCCACATCTCCCGAGATCTACTTGTGATCAGGCCGAGATCTACCGGTAGATCCCGATCTACTGGTTGGGCTCCCCTGGTCTAAATGACTAAATACTACTTCTGAATGTGAATATGTCATATGTTCAGATTGGATAAGTTACGACAGTCTTATATCATATTTTGGAAGCCCCCCCCCCCCCCCAATAATCTTTATCTGCGTGCTGGCCACTCTAACCAAAATGGTTACCTCACCTAGAATTTAGTATTGAAAGTTAAACTTTTAAAGTTGTAAACGACAACTAAATTTAACATGGAGATGGAAACTCACTTCGGTTTTAGCTAATTTTAGCTTGTTTTGCTTGCTATTTTTGTCGATATACACCAATAATGGATGAAAAAATATATTTTATGTGTAATTAGGTTTAGGTAGCAAATGCTACTCCTGATTGTGAATCCATAGATATCCCATATGTACAGATTGGACAATTTGATCAAAAGTTACAACAGTTTACATGTTTTGGTAGGGTTGGCACCTTGTTACGCCCCCTACAGGCCAAATATTTAATTTGTGTGCGGGCCACTCGAACCAAAATGGTTCTATAGACCCTCACCAACAAATTAGGACTGAAAGTGAAACTTTTACAAGAGTTGTAAATGACATCCACATTTAACATGGAGACGGAACACATTCACTATTTGAAGAATCTTGAATTTGGGCATGGCTCGTTTATTTTTATCTTTTTATGTCTCCAGTTTTTGTTTCCAGAAAGACTTGGTTTCTCTCAGTTTGATAATCTAACAAAAACAAGGCAGAAACACTGGCAGGATATATAACATTAAATCCCCCCAACCACCCACTCACACCCCTGCATATACCGAGCCATAACCACCCCACCACCATCACCCACTCTCTCTCTGTCTGTCTGTCTCTCTCTCTCTGTCTCTCTCTCTCTCTCTCTCTCTCACACACACACACACACGCACGCACACGCAGGCTCACTCGCTCTCCTTCTATCTTTAATCACACTTTCTCTGTCTCGATCTCTCATATCTCACTTGCACTGAATGCACACACACGCACTTGAAAAAAGCATACAGTGATAATGGTGTTGTTCTGTGAAGACGGCATAATGCATGCTGAGCGGCTGCACAGCAGCAGATCGGGTCGTGACCACAGCAACAAATGGCAAGCTTGAGCTTCACAAGACACTGCTGTGTGTTGACTTGTATGGCTTAATCCAGTCCAGTCCAAGTGTTTCATGGCTACTCTGTCCATATTCCCAATAGGGACACTTTTAGACATAATGGGAAATGTATGTCCAATATTTTGTGTGTGAACACAAGTGTGACTGTGTGTGTGTGTGTGTGTGTGTGTGTGTGTGCGTGCGTGCGTGCGTGCGTGCGTGAGTGAGTGAGTGTGTGTTTACGCACACACATTTGGTGCATGAAAAACTACTTCATTCTGGATGGTTAAAGTCTGTTCTAAGGTCACCATTTTCCTTTCAATTCTCCCACTGGCTCTTAAATGGCATCCACTAAATGCGTGTATTTTGATTAAGTTTAACACAGTTCTCAAACACTTTCATATTAAGGTTGACTGTAGTTATTTCAGATGACCCCATACTTTGGGCCAAGGACCCCACCCATATAAGTGATAGATTTATCAAGACTACGACCTTACCCGTTGACCTTACCAGACACTGCAATGGCCTGTGTGTGTGTGTGTGTGTGTGTGTGTGTGTGTGTGTGTGTGTGTGTGTGTGTGTGTGTGTGTGTGTGTGTGTGTGTGTGTGTGTGTGTGTGTGTGTGTGTGTGTGTGTGTGTGTGTTTTGCTATTTGCATTGCCCCCTGTGGTCGAAAAGGGAATTGCCAATGTTAAGCAAATGGGGAAATTCAATGCACCAATTTGAAAAAAAAGGGGCTTCGTCAGTCTCTTCCTAATGTTATGGTCAATGACTGTGTGAAAAATCATAGCGATTGGTGCAGCCAGTGATGAGTTACGGCGGTTTCAGACAGACATTTCCTTAGTTATAGTATGGATATGCCAGCATTTGGCAACCCTTTATTTTATTTATTCATTTATTTGTTATTATTTTCATTTCTTAATAGAAGATCCACACAAGCACCTTATCATTATAGCTATAAACACAACTGCCGGCATCTTGGAAGCAAGACTAGGAGACCGCCACACCCATACAAATCCATCCCACCTGGAGATGGGGTCAAAGGTGAAGATCTGATGATAGACCTGCATGCTGGAGCGCCTACGTCTTGGAGTCGGCTGCTTCAAATGATCTATTAAGACGAGTGGCTTGGCAGATCAGTACATCATGCATAAAATGATCACCTGCCCACTTTCAGAAGCCAATGAAGCATGGCCACACGGCTTGTGGTGGGAGATTAATCAGCAACACATCAGTATCGGCAGATTTTAGTTCTTTTTAGATGAATTGGCATCCGCTCGTTTAATAAATCGGGCCAGATAATTTATCGGTCTGAATAATCGGCCTGTCTTCTTTACAGATAAACACGCCCAAAGTACAAGCTCACAATATTAAGCCTGATCCTGCAGTGCAGACAGCCTGTTACTGTTATTTGTTTCTTTAGAATGGCTTTGTTTCTTTAGAATTTAACAAAATTATTAGATTTTTTCAATACAGATCAGAATGACATCATACCGACGTCATATTCGACAAAATTTCTCATTAGCACATCCTTATACACAACAATCAGCTCATACTGATGATACATGTAACAACAGGAATACACGTTTAGTTTAGTGTTATAAATATATAGATATATTACACAGCTATATATATATAGATATATTACACAGCTATAATTTGATATACTAAACTACTATACTGTAGACTTACTGGGAGCGATAAGATGAGATAGAGTGCATTATGGCTATTGTGCAGCTGAGTTTTAGGCCATCATGTGGCAGGTTTTGGAGGAGGAGGTTTTATATTGAACCTTGTGGCATAATAGGTGAAGATTTTCAATTATTTATCTTCTATTAAAAGAAAAAAGAAAATCTCGGGTGGAAACCTTAACTTCTGATACTTTTGTGTGACACCGCAGTAGGCTTGGTCTGATCAAGTAGGGCATTTTTATTTTATTTTGTTAAGTTTTGATATGGAGATACAATGTTTCTGCTCGACATTAACGATATACAGTAAGGCTTAATTGATTTACACAGACAGTAAGAGAAAGGCGTTCACACAGGATGCAAAATGCCCCCGCCGTTATGTCAACTTGTGAACTTGTCGGGTCATCAGTGCAGATGGAAGGCGAGGGGGTGAAGAAGGGTGGAGAGAGAGGGTGGAGGCGAGAACAGGAGGATATTTTGAGTGTCAAGCGTGTAGGCGTGTACAGACAGACAACAGCGTTGCCAGATCTTGCGAGAAAAATAAGGTCGGCCGGGACAATGGAACAATAAAGCCTAAAAGAAGCGACTGTAACATCTTCAGGCATTTTAACAGCACAATTCTGGTATGGGGTTCGTGGCAAACAACATTTTCAGACGGGGATTCTGTGGTAGTCTGGTTTCCAGACTGAATCGCTGCGTGATTTGTGACTTTTGTCAATTGACTAAGTCTGGAAAGGGTCCTGCTGTTCCTTAGTGTCACCTGTTGCATAGCCACATTGCTTCAGGACACAGCAGTAGCTAAACAGTCCACATTAATACAACAACTATTTCAACATCCTTTTCCAAACATATCAATTTAGGGTTCATTGATGATTGAAGACCACTGGTTAAAACAGCTTTCAGGAAGGAAGCTCAAAGAAGCACAATTACACTTTAGAAACAACCCCCATCCCCAAAATCACAACCCACAACTACTAATATTCACAAGCAACTTCACAGCAAAACACAACACACTCATGGCCATGATTCATGACAATGACAGATTCATGTCAGTGACAAATTGACAATGACAGATTCATGATGGAAATGCCAAGGGTAAGCCAGAAAATATATATAGAAGCCAGAGACACCAAGAGCTTCAAGCTAGCAAGTTAATGTGGGAACCAACATTAACTTAAACCACTTTAACAATATGTGGATGTACTGAAGATTGAATAGACTAGCATAATCACCAGTAATCACACGATCGAATACAACGAGTAGACGCAGATAACAGCTACTACTGCTAGGGCGGGGCGATGGAAGTTTTACTGGTTAGGCTTAGGTTAGGTTTAGGCATAGGTTTACTGAGTTTAAGTTTAAGGTTGGGGTTAGGTGTAGGCATAGCCTAGTTTTACTGAGGTTATGTTTAGGGTTTAGGGTTAGGCTAGGGTTAGGGTTAGAGTCAGACGGTGCTTTATGCGTTTACTAACCCTAAACATAACTTCACTAAAACTATGCTTCGCCCCACCCTACTAGTAGTAGCTGTGATCCACCGATGCAATGAATACAAAATATCAGATATCGGGTATCTGTTATCTGCGTCTGCTTGTTGTATTCGATTGTGTGATTACTTGTGATTATGCTCTATTCAATCCATGGATAGAGGTCGAAGCGGCTACTGAGGATAATGAGCAGACATGGCAACACTGATAGACACAACAGTGTTTTCTCACAGTCGACTGCCTGAGGGACTGTGTGACACGCAATGCACATGCATGGGTGAACACAAATAAAACATAAGTACACAAAGATAAAACTTTAATAGAAATAAACGTAAACAAAAATAAACTTTATAAAAAATAAAACGTTATAAAAATGATTTCAGTATAACTTGTACAAGGGCCTCTTAGTGATTATTACGCACCGTGGAGGAGACCACATTTCTCTTTCATTCCCCTTCCAGAATATTTCAGCAGCTTGTGGGATCTGAAGCGGCAATTTTCCTTCTCTTTCTGTCACAATCTCATTTTGAAACTAGAAAGGTTGCAAAGTGGAGCTTTGTCAGGAGCCACGTCCCCGACCATTGTATGAAAAAATACTGAGATGGCTCTAATAGTTTGCAAGGTCAGCCATAGACAGGCTGACCCACATGCAGCAACAACACAATGCCTTCAGAGAGTCTGGTGGTGATGAAAGTCTTCACCTGTTAGATTGAAATGCCAACTTAATAGCCCTATATGTCAATGTATGAATGAATGACCCAATATCCCTTTGACAAGTATGTAACCTGCTCTCAAATCACCCTATGTCATTGTTTTGAACTTTAATATGTTCGGTTTCATTTTGTTGATTCTGTGTCTTAATGGTATAATGTTGAATGGTACATGCATGGTAGTGATTCTATCCAAACCACTTTACATTGTATTCATACACGATGGCCGAGGAAACCATGCAAGCCATCAACCTGCACATTGGTAGCAATTAGCAGTTCAGAGTCTTGCTCGAGGACACTTTGGCACTAACTCTGGGGGAGTTAGTGTCAAAGGGAACCTTGCAGTTCCCATTAGGCTGTTCTGCCGGCCAATCATAGCCGTGCATGTGTGTGTGTGTGTGTGTGTGTGTGTGTGTGTGTGTGTGTGTGTGTGTGTGTGTGTGTGTGTGTGTGTGTGTGTGTGTGCGTGTGTGTGTGTGCAGGGGTTGACACTAAGGTCTCGGAGGCACTTGCCCATTGGGCAAGTGCAAGTCAGGTTCTACTTGCCCTCAGCTCATGGTCACTTGCCCACCGACAATATATTGTAAATTTTGCAGATGTAACTCTTGAGAACGTAAAAAAGAAAAAAAAAAAAAAAAAAAAAAAACATTTTTACACTCTCAAGAGTTAAAATTCATTATCTTAATTAGCCCAGGTCTACACAACTAGAGATAGACAAAACTAGACTAGTTTCCCAAATCCAGCCTGGAATTGTGGAAAGCTAGAAAGCAGGGAAAGACACAGAGGCCTCAATGACTGCCTTCAAGAGAAATTTATCTTGTGTTGTGTTATAGTGCTGCAAGTTGCACACTTGCCCGATGGGGCAAGCAGGTAGCAGTCTTCACTTGCCCCACCATTTTTTTACTTGCCCCGGGCAAGCGGGCAAGTGTTAGTGTCAAGCCCTGGTGTGTGTATGTGTGTGTGTGTGTGTGTGTGTGTGTGTGTGTGTGTGTGTGTGTGTGTGTGTGTGTGTGTGTGTGTGTGTGTGTGTGTGTGTGTGTGTGTGTGTGTGCGTGCGTGCGTGCGTGCGTGTGTGTGTGTGTGTTTAAGTTAATACACTGTGACAGTAGTTCAATGCTTGTTTGCGATATGTCCAAGGGGATCCTGTGAACGTGTGTCAGCATAGCTTATTTGGTGACTATGACTTGGGCTTAGGAAATGGTTTTACACTGAAAAACGCTTCTCTCCACATATGCTGACATTATTTTGGTTTGTTTTTCTGAAAAATTAGCGCTCAATTGATCATACTGTAGCTTCATACCACAAAAAGCGGCACTCAAAGCATGGCAGGTTTTGTCGATCTGCTACTTTTGATGTTTTAGAGTACCGAAAAGAAACACTTATGGACATATGAGGTTTCCAGATGTGTTATTTCCTCCCACGATAATTGGACATCATCTGCTGTTGGCTGTCTGTTTGATGTCATGTATATTTGTTGTTTACGACTCTGCATCTCCTCCCGGCACAAGGACAACATTCCGTTAGCGTCTGTTTGCTCTTGGGAAGTGGAGGACAAACCCAGTACTTGAGTCAATTAGATTAGATACTGCAGGGTCATATATTACTCTGCTACAAGTGAATGTTGCTGTCAAAGTTCTACTTGACTTTTAAAAATAATGTTTTTATTTTTCAAGTTTTTTTCTTCTTTTTTTTAATCTTCAATATTGCAGCGCAAGTTCAGTCAGGATGACGGTGTGAAAGCTGTGACCGGTGGAGTAGGTTGTCCAATGACGTGTGGATCGGCGGTTCAAATCCCAGCTTCCACTGCCTACATTTTGAAGCCTCCATGGGCAGACACTGAACCCCGAATTGCTCCTGATTTGCTGGTTGGTAAACCCCCTTGGATAAAAGGAGCTATGAATGCACCACTTTAGTTAGAAACTCAGAGCAGTTGCTGCACACAAATGTGCTGAAATGAAGCGTCCATCTTCAAATCCTTTAATGGCTTTTGTGATCTACAGTACACTGTTTCAGTTAGCTGCTTTGTCAATATACTGTGTCAATACACACAGCGAGTGTGATTCTATTCAAACAACCGTCGTAGATCTCATTCGAACATCGAACACCATCTCCATTCTCCAAGACAGGGTACACTATTCACTAATCACTACATCATAACTCTGTACCCGTACAATTCTAAAATCTAAGGCAGGCTGTCACAAAACAATCGCATTGTGAGCTTGTATTATATTAGAAGATATTCATGACCATAACAATATTGCTCTGACCACCCGACCAGACATTTGAAATAGTATGAATAATATATGTAATAATATTTTAAATGGGCTTAAGTTAATTGATCATGTAGGCCCTTGCAGAGTTGACATGTTGACATGTCTTTTGACATGTTGTGGAGTGAAGGTACAGATAGGACTACTCAAAAATGTACTTCATACAGTACTCAAGTAAAAAATGACTTTGGAGACGTTATGTATTTCAGTAACTTTTTTCCCCAAGAGTCATGACACTGTAAAAGTTACCAGAGTTTTGCTGAACGCAGCACAGTGCTTTTAAAAGTAATGAAAAGGATCATTGATTGGTCATACAGTATTCAGCCTGTACTCCAGCCCTTCTGCCCACCACTGTCCCACCCCCTCTCCCCTGGGAGATGCAAAGAAAGTCTATTGGGCTAATGCACTGGTTCTCACTGGGCCACTAAATATTTAAAGAATTAAATTGCAGGGGTTAGCAAAATGAGCATCATGATTCTTAACCCCTTGAGTTTTATTTTATACTTTGGCTATAACAAAAAATATATAGGCTCACAGCAGGTGATTGCCATTTGGAAATTTGAAATTAAAATAATTTCTTTAAAAGACTCTACTTTAAACACGCACATGCAAGAACTCACCAACTCACTGACTCACTCACGCTACAAACTGTATTCTTGTCATTGGATAATATTTTCTGTATTGATGCAGTACTACAGGAGAGATCACAATAACAGTTCCTGTACAACCTATACTTGTGAAGATTTCTTGTAAATGATCTGAAGCAGATGTTTAACAATTATTTAACTTTTGAGAGCATAATATGAAACCAAATGGAACCACATTTAGAAATCTGAGATGTTGTGGACAATTTTACACAAGATATAAAATACCATATAATATAGCCTATTGGCTGAGAAAGCACAATTGGGAATTCTTCTTGTTCTATCGCACAGCATCTTTCATAATGTATATTTTCTTGTTCTTTCTCACAGTAGCTTTTATAATGTATATTTTATTCCTGTACTTTCTCACAGTACCTTTCATAATGTATATTTTTAGCCCTGTGGACATCACTTTGTCTCCTTGACACATGATCATTGTGGCAGGGAAGGAACCTATGGGGAAGTCAGACAGTACAGGCCATTAAATATTGACCATATGACACGTCATCTTTAAGTTTTGTCATATAGAATCAGTTCACTATGAGGCCACTGGTTCCTTAACGGAGACTCTGGACCCATTTGTGGTCCCACAGACCACTTTTCATGGGTCACGTCTCAATCCCATGTATATTTCAAAATATTCCTAATAATCTCTTTTTTAAAAATATGTTTTATGAATTTCAAACAAATCTAAGAAATTACATGCATTAAAATAAGTGCTGAAGTGAAAATAGCAGCACAACGGTGGCATAAAATGGCTAAATAGTTTAGCAAAACTGAACTAGACAGATAGTTCTCCATTTTAATCCCAAATTAGAAAAGGATTTTGTTGAAGTGAATTATTTTTCATAAGTTTGCATTAAATTATTGATTATACAAGTATAACAGACCTGTCACATGTGGCATTGGGTATATTATTACCCTTTTCTCTCTCTGTTTTTAACAGTGTCACATGAGATGTGTGTGTGGGCCCCCTTTGGGAATATTCGTCATCATACAAACCAAACCCTATAGGCTATAGACATGAGGGAGACGTCTCCATCCATGCGCATGCAAATGTTTTAATTGGATGACAGCTGCCAATGACAAGCACAGTATTGATGAGCGGATGTGAAAGCAGTAGTAAATCCATGTGTTGTCAAGACGTGGCCGTCTGGGTGGGTTTATGACACGACAGACAGCACATCATTAAAACATGTCGTTATTTAACACCTGCATGTTTAGTTCATTTGGCCCGGGCACGAAGCAGAAGCGGCGCGGACGCATCGCCATGGGATAGGCGCGTGCTTGAGGACGCATCCGCAGGTGGCGTGTCCGCCGCGGCGTCTGCCTCGCCGCAGGACATCGAGTCTTTCCTCGGCGCATCGCCGAGCCCGCCGCCACTGGACTTGAGCTCCATGAGCTCCACCTCGTGCTTGGCCGCCGTCTCCAGTGCCTTCTGCTTGTTGTAGAACACCACAAAGTTGTTGATGATGGGGTGGATGGGCAGGGCGATGGCGATGACGCCGCACAGGAAGCTGACGGCGGCGTTGCACTTGCCCAGCGTGGTCTTGGGGTAGATGTCGCCGTAGCCCACCGTGGTCATGGTGATGATGGCCCACCAGAAGGACTGCGGGATGCTGTTGAACAGCGTCTCCGGGTGGCCCTGCTCCAGCGTGTAGCCCAGCGCCGAGAACACGAAGATGCCCACGCCCATGTAGCAGAGCAGCAGGCCCAGCTCGTTCAGGCTGCGCTTGAGCGCGTACGTCAGCGTCTGCAGGCCCGAGGAGTGGCGCGCCAGCTTGAAGATGCGCGCGATGCGCAGGATGCGCAGCGCCTGCACCGCCTGCTGCACGTTGGTCAGCTCCATCATGGCCGAGCTGCCCAGGTAGGTGAGGCTCAGCACCACGTAGAACGGCATGATGGCCATGAAGTCTATGACGTTCATGAAGGAGAGCGCGAAGCGCAGCTTGTTGGAGGAGGAGGCGAGGCGCAGCACGTACTCCACGGTGAACCACAGCATGCAGGTGGTCTCCACCGCCTCCGTCGTGGGATGGTCCACCAGCTTCCCCTCATCGTCCATCACCTGCAGCCGGGGTGGGAGAGAAAGCATCCCGAAGTCAACATTTACTTAAGTGAAATTACAAAAGTATGTTTTATGCTTAAAGTACCTAAAGTATAGAACCAGCCCTATTCATTATCCCATTTAAAATATTTCGAAAATAGCAGATTTACATGCTCATAATGCAAACATTGCAATGCATTGTGAGATTGTGCAAATGCAATTTTTTGAATGGCCGAAGTACATGGCAACAGATCAGGAAATAGCTCTGCTACAAAGCGCTTTGATTAATTCATTTTTTTTCATTAATTACTATGTCCCTTAAAATAGAAGGGAAGCTAGAGAAGTTAGATGGATTTCTGAACACACTTTTTAGATTTTTGATTAATCCGGTGTCAAATATTCTATTAATGTCTAGGTGTGTGTGGTGTATGTCATGCCCAATTCAGCACAGCTTGAGAGCTTATTTCAAACATTATATGTAGTAATATTAAATATTTCACTCCACTTTTTTATTTCATTGCATTGCCTTGTCTTAACAAGTTGGCATGGTGCTAGAGATTTTAAACACAAAGAAAAGCCTGTTTTGTAATCATGGCCTAATTAAAATCTAAAAGCCAACTATAGTAGTTTTCAAATAATGGTGATGACCAAGATGATGGAAATAACCAAGTAGATCACAATTTCAAATATTATGGCACTCAAACTCAAGTAGGACTACTACAGTGGGTTATATGCTTGAAGTAAAAGTAATGCCACTGAGTTTACTTTTACAATCTACATCATCAGTGATTTTCAACCAGTGGTCCTTGAGAGGATTCCAGGTTGTTCCCAGCTGGAAAGTTGGTTAACCAAGTGTAACTCTTTGAGAGCCTAAACATGAAACCAAATGCTTAATACTCACTTCTTAAAATATTCCATATGAATTAGCCCAAGTCTACATAACTAGAGAATGTAGAGGATTAATCATCTTGATCTGTAGCCTAAGTTTGACTGTTTTGTTTCCCAAATCCAGCCTGAAATTGTGGACAAAGGCAAAATAAATCTTATAGTTTTGGGTCTGTGTTGCTAAAAATGCTCAAATGCCGAATAAACTGTGGGCCCTGGTACCAAAAAGGTTGAAAACCACTGGTCTGACAACACTGATCACCTGGAGCTCGGGGATCGTGCCGATGCACATGGTCAGCGACGAGACGAGCACGAAGGCGAAGGACAGGATGGCGACGGCGCGCGCCAGCACGGAGGACTCGGGCTTCTCCATCAGTTGGTGGAGGAACCTCTGGCAGCGCTGCGCGCGCGTGACGCACAGCGGCACCTCCATGTCCACCAGGATCTGCTGCACCTTGCAGGCGATCTCCTGCAGCTCCTCCTCCTTCTCGCTCAGGTAGCTCTTGCAGCACTCGTCCAAGACGCTCTGGTCGATCCTCCAGAACTCCATCTCCTTCATGAAGCACACGGGGCAGATGCCGTTGCGTATGTGCACCTCGTCGAAGTAGTACGCGTCGACGATGCATTTGAACGCGTCGGGGTCGCGGTCGAAGTAGAACTCGCGCCTGCCCGGGTCGAAGTCGTCGCAGAGCGAGGAGACGACGGCGTCGTTGTTCTGCGCGGAGCAGCTCACCAGCTCCGCGAGCCTGCTCTCCGGGTAGCGCTTCAGGACGTCCCCGAAAAGCACCACTCTCACCCCGCCGATGTTCACGGCGATCTCATCCTCAGCCTCGGTGCCCAAACCACGCCTATACCTCGGCTTGGGTATGGTCCACATTTTAAATCAACAACGCTTCCCTATTGCAAGAATAAGGAAAGTTGAAGAGAACCGCATCGGTGTTTTAAACAAAGTTCGACCATAGTCCATTAAATGTCCATATAGCCCGGCTGGAGGTGGTGCGTAAAATGTCAGCCCCTCGCTGCACTCTTTCCAAACAGAATGAAGTGAAAGGCACAGCTTGAGCGGCAAGCGGCCAGAGCTCTACTAACCCCCCGCCCACACCCCATGCAGTGGCAGTGTTTCGCCCGCACGCACAACACACATACATAATTTGAGCATTTGAGGACACATTAGCCACAAAGACCCCAGAACTAAAGATTTATCATGCTTTTGTCTATAATACCAGGCTGGATTTCAATAACAAAACAGACAAACAGATCATAATGAGCATTAATCTTCTACTTGCTCTAATTGTGTATAGACTTCAGATGATGAATATTTTAACTCTTGTAAAATGAATGCCTTGTGTTGAGTTGTAGGCCTACAGTGAATCTCCAAGCTGTTAATACAAGTTTCTATCAATCAATTAATCACAACTGCTTGTTCCTGGGAAGTGCAATTGGCATGCAACCTGCTGGGAAAAATAATGAATTACTCCGGGATATTTAGCAAATTATTAATTTAATACAATAGATTGCAGATTTGTGATTTTAGTATTTACATAACTTCTCCCTATGATATTCCGTTTAGGTACTGTAGTCTACTGTAACAACAACTCAATATGTAAACGGCAGTTACAGTTTATATTTACAATGGTATATTTACAATGGTATTGGTAAGAGCGGTGAAGAACATGCCAAGACGTTTCTGTAATAGCATCAGTCAGTAATGTAGCCATACATCATTATCCAAATATCTCGTAGATTTAAATATTTGAAAGAAGCAATACTCCAATAAATAAGAGAGAAAATCAATGAGAAAAAGAATCTAGGGATGTTTAGCATAGATGACTTCTGCAAATATTCCCGACAAATTGGTTGTCAGATGCTGTTGTAGGCCTATATCGATTATTGTGCTGTTCAAAATAGTAATAGAGCACTCTCTGGTGGTCACACATAGCACTACATTCCGAGGTATCTAATGGAATTCATAGTTTTATTCCCAGGACTCAGGAGAAGGTGGTCATCCCTATGTTCCCCACTTAGGGTTGAGTTTAGGGTGGGAACATAGAACCTGGGGAACAGGAGAATTCATACTATTGTTGTTGGGTTCTGTCGTGTTTACGAATAGTGTGGTCCCTTCATGGTTGCCATTGTTGTCGTCTTTTCATTGTAGTCTATAGGAGTACTTTTGACCGTGTGTGGATAGTGAAGTAGAGTCCAGGCATGTCCTCTTTGCAGTCATTTTATTTAAGGACATTCAGCTTAGTTACACCAAATCATGTTCAGAGCAGGCATCCTATCTCTCTGCCCTACTCTCTCCAACTGCCAAAAGTGACTGACCCCAGTGGCCTGAGAGCCAGCACCTGTAGAACAGCCCCCATAGACAGCTCCTGAAGACAGCCCCTGTAGACAGCCCCCCTCTGCACCTGAGCAGAGGCCTTTATCATTGACTTAACCATTGTGTCTACCTACGTGCAAACTTAATGCATGTTGTATGTGCACACTTAATTACCCCTGTGTCTCCGAGCACAAATTAACAAAGGAGGTTTATTACCCCAAACCTAGAAATCTTTGATGACCTAGATAACCCAGTGGCATTCCTGCTAACTGACTGAGTTCTTTACCCTATGGCAGGCAACTGCAGAAACACGCATATCTCTTCACAGATCTCAATGTTCTCACACAGAAAGTCATTACTTGTGCACAAAATACAACAGCATCATACATAACGTGAATATTCTACCATAATGTGACATGATGTGGGTTCCTCAGATACCACATATCCTCTCTCTCGCAAACGACATCAAAGTTTGCGAAAAACATACAGGAGGAACCACATCATCAAAGGTCCTCTCTCTGACCATTAGATGACTACGTAATTAAAACATCAAACAATGATACTCAAAGAAATCACACAATTACAGCAGAATCCAAAAACACCCTAAAACTTACAGTCATTCAAATTACATCACCAGTGATCTGCATTATACATTACATCAACTTCATCAGCATACTTGATTCTCTCTGTGTTATTTCACTTCATTTCATTTTCATCAATTTCATTTCATTAGGCACAAAATCACAGTTAGAATCTTTTTCACACCAATAACTTCTCTGTAGTATAATCCATTTCCAATAAGTAACATAATTCAAACATGAATAGTGGAATAAATGATAAGTACACATATCTGACATTTAACACAATAGATTGTCGTTTTTCCAACCCTTTTCCCCAATTTTCGGATCAATGTGTGCTCCTAGGCTTCAATCTTCATTCCTAAATCACCCAGATTTAGGCATGATGGTTAAATTTCCTATAGTCATTCAATACTATTGATCCATTCTTTTCTCTTTTCCAGTTTCTTTTAGGACATGCAAACAATCATCCATTCATTACTTCAACACTCAATGTTTCCCAAGGCTGGAGAAACAACCTCAGATTATCAGTAGACATAACCCCACTATTATCCACGCCAATGAAATAATAACGGTCAAATCATATCTCTGCATCCTTATTGATCCCCACAACATGCAGCTGATTCACAGATCAACTTCCCTTAACATGTATACGTTAAAAAACAGAGTTATCTACATAACAATAGATGAATTCCACAGTCTTGGCAAAATACCTTTTGTTGACTTTTCCCTATAATTTACTCAAATAAAAATAAGAACCTTACATAAAACCAGGACGGTTTACATTTAAGCCTACGGCAGGATCACTACCTATGGTCTGACAAAAAGACATCTTACAAATTTTACTTCCAGTAAATATTAATATTCATTTTTCAAATTTCCCCTTAGGCATCTTTGTCCCCTGTAAGTCAACATTCTCTAATTAAATACTTCACGACATTAACATAAACATCAACATACATGCCTATTATATGTTGAATAAACAAACAAACACTTTTGAAATCAGATGGAATGATATCCAGCTGATATACTGTATAGGATTCTTCTGTAACGTCGTCCTCTTCTTTCTCCTTTAATGTTCATTCAGCCATCACAGGCCAAGTCTGTTCAGGTTGATGCGAGCTGTGAATTGTTCATCACCTCTCTCTGATACTGGAAACTCACTTCATCACCTCACCTTCTCCCCCCTTTCAGTCATGAAAATGACTGAAAAATGAGAAGTACAGCAATGTGTAGCTGAGAGCTTGTAGATCTGTTGAATCAATGAAAGCCAGCAGGCTCACCATCTGTAGAGCTGTTTCCCTGTTGCTGCAGAGTAGAGTAGAGTAGACAGGACTATGGACCCCCTTTGGTCCCAGCTGAGCAGAGTTGATGCTGGTGGTGTTGATCACTGGCTGGAGCTCCTCTCTCCGGCCGTCTGCTGGAGTAGTCTGGCACAGATGTGGACCTGTGCACCACCGCTCCTGGTGCAGGCTGACATCTCCGCTGCGACGGTGATGACAGAACACACCACTGCTGAAGACCGCTGGTCCACTTCCGGTTGACTGCCGCTGGTTTACTGCTGCTCACAACACTCATGTCGCAGAAGTTCACAGTCTCCATCGAGCAAACTAAACTAAAGTCCTTAATTCTTAACATGGACTCCACATCCAAACATAGTCAAGTACACTCTTCGACATACCCAGGTTCTTTTTCCCGATCCGACGCTTGCCGAATAGTGGGTCCACAGCTAAGCTCGCCATAATTTGTCGTGTTTACGAATAGTGGGGTCCCTTCATGGTTGCCATTATGTCGTCTTTTCATTGTAGTCTATAGGAGTACTTTTGACCGTGTGTGGATAGTGAAGTAGAGTCCAGGCATGTCCTCTTTGCAGTCATTTTATTTAAGGACATTCAGCTTAGTTACACCAAATCATGTTCAGAGCAGGCATCCTATCTCTCTGCCCTACTCTCTCCAACTGCCAAAAGTGACTGACCCCAGTGGCCTGAGAACCAGCACCTGTAGAACAGCCCCCATAGACAGCTCCTGAAGACAGCCCCTGTAGACAGCCCCCCTCTGCACCTTTGCAGAGGCCTTTATCATTGACTTAACCATTGTGTCTACCTACGTGCAAACTTACCAATGCATGTTGTATGTGCACACTTAATTACCCCTGTGTCTCCGAGCACAAATTAACAAAGGAGGTTTATTACCCCAAACCTAGAAATCTTTGATGACCTAGATAACCCAGTGGCATTCCTGCTAACTGACTGAGTTCTTTACCCTATGGCAGGCAACTGCAGAAACACGCATATCTCTTCACAGATCTCAATGTTCTCACACAGAAAGTCATTACTTGTGCACAAAATACAACAGCATCATACATGATGTGAATATTCTATCATAATGTGACATGATGTGGGTTCCTCAGATACCACACAATTGTTGTTGGGTTGTTGGGTTCTTATCTCCACATTCTAAGGAATCCACACAGTAGACACACTCAGTTGATAAAGAGGTGATAAATGAGTTATGTTATGAAACTAACTTGTTTGACGGGCAGAAATTAATTTTGAATGTTCCATTACATTCTACTAGACAATAAGGCATGATGAACCATGCAGCAGTGTTAAGAAGTAAGGAGTATAGGCAGATAATATACTGTAAATAAAGGCAGATGAACACAACTTGTGCAAAATAGTGTGTTGAATTAGGGTAAAAGAGTTAATAAACTTAACTCGTGCTGCTAAAAACCTTCAAAATATGACTTAGGTGCATGCAACTGTATGAGGCTGGCAAGAGTTCCACTCGACAGCAATGGTGTGCTGAACGTACAGTAGCCTAGATGTTTTAATTCGACTTTGATGTAAAATGGATCCTGTGTACATATTACGTACTGATCCATCTTGCTAATACGAGTGGAATTAACACTGAGGATTCAACTGTGTACTATTATCTGTTTAAATGTGACCCCTGTGTTGGTGCTGGGCTGCAGATCATAGTTCATACATTCTATATTTACTGTATAACATGTTACTTCCAGGTTAAAGCTACAATCCAGAACTGTTATTTGAACAAAGAGTGGTGTCTATTCTCCTTTGTTACAACATGGCATCAGTTAGACAAGTGTATTGGTTGACAAGTTATTTAGTCTTTTACATGAGAGAGCAGGGTTTTGAATTCAGTGCTATACAGTCACTGATTGCAGCTTTAAGTGTGTGCATTCAAAGGCTTGTTTAAAACTATACATTCGCAACAACTAAACATGAATCAATTCCATTAGAAAAAAAAAAACATATCCCCATATTTTCTACATCTTTAAATGACAAAACAATATATACATTTTTATCTTCCCTCTATACCAGCAGTCTGGAGCAGCAAGGTGGCATTTACCTGCAGTAAGAAACACACTGCCCTCATACTACTGTATTTCATAGTATTTTCACACGTTACTATATACCAAATCGAACCATGAAAAAACATCAAAATGCAGAGACTTTGGGCTCCATTTCCGTTACACCCTAAACCCCTTATCCCAAACCTTTATCCTTTTTTACTATTTCGAAAACTTTTTGGAATAGTTCAACATGCCAATCTATTGACACATTGTGAGCTTGTAGGCTGGCCATTTTAACTATTGATTTTTTTTTATAGTTTAAAAAGGCAAAGAAGTTAAGGGATAAGGTGATGAAAATCTAGGCCCTTGTGTTTCTTTAGGTAAACACCACCACACCAGTCCAGTGGCTGTGTGTATTTACATTACTTGTACAATGCAGATAACATATACAAATTCCCTTTTACAGTATATATACATGTACATGCTTCAATTTAGTCCATGTGCAATGTGGTGGAGAAGGCCTTATGCAACCCTTATCCAACAGTCTAACAGTAAAATCCCAAGTGTTTATTTATCCATAAGCATTTGCAACGCCAGTATTGTACAATTGTACATTTGCATGTTTTTTTTTTTTTTTTTTTTTTTTTTGCACCATCTCAGAGATTAAATGAACACTGAGGATTTCCTATAACATATACATACTAGACAGTGCTTCTTGATGAAGGGAAATGTTGAAAAGCAAGATGATCAACAATTGGTTCTATTTATTCACTAAGGATCCATATTTGAAGGACATTGGGCCTGTTCCTTTTTCCTGGTGTTAGCATTGATACTAATGAAGGCTCTGTTCCATAACACAGTGCTTCTCAAATCATCTTAAGTAAACAAATGGAATCTTACAGGTTTATACAGTATGTTCTATGTAGTATGTATGTGCACTTGGAGTTACACACCATGAGGGTCTCGACTGGACGCTTACTGGACTATTTGCAATGGATGTTCACTCCTACTGTATGGAGGTCCAATTTCTTCCCGATATGATAAATGACTGCTGTGCATAGAAACTATTGCATCTGTCAGCTTAGCCATGTGGAAAAATGTATTTAATTTGACATAAACCACATGCGTCTAGAGATCATTGAGCATCTTGCCGTTCTCCATTTCTCTGTCACGGCGTCACGCTCTGCCTGGCATAGAGCAAGAGCTTAGTGTGAACTTGTGTGAACGACCAAAATCAGCATCAGGTCCATCCCTGGATGGATCGTTCTAGTCTGGAGTCTTCTCACATTTCCAACTACTAGCTGGTCTCCAACACGTTGAGGCTTATCGAGAAGCAGATGTAGGAGAAGTATTCTTGCTGACAGGGACTCATGTCTGGGACATCGTAGTTCGTCTGTGGCACAGAGAGAGCAAAGTGACACTATTGAGATGTTCTCAAAAGTACAGAAAATCATTTGTGCACGCCACCAACTGTTGCCAGATGAATGATAATTATCAATAAACAATAAACTTTAGCCTCTGTGTGCCAAATGTATAATCATACTTTAAAAACAAACAAACAAATTATAATAATAGTGATGCTTGATTCTGTGTTGCATAACTTCTTATTTTTTTGTTTCCTGTCGCATAGATGGCTGATACTTTATCGACAGCAGTACCCGGGCGTTAATTTAGCCATTGAGCAATGCACATATTTAGTGTTACATTAACCCTGTGTTCCAGTGTCTCTGCTCAGCTTGTCTTGTCAGAAGAGTGGACAGCCACAGTGCAATGAAGCATGTAATTTAAAACGAACAGCAATATTGACTTAATCTCCAAAAAGCATTTCTTGGACTTGCACGAGTGAGCATGTTATTTGCTCGCATGGTCCATGTCGAGTGTGCGTGCCCTGCATAAATCAGTGAACTATACAGATGTGAATCACATCAATGATGTATTGTACAGTGTGTGTGTGTGAAAGTACTCAACTGTTTTACTTAAGTAAAAGTATCAACACTGCAATGTAAGAATACTCCAATGTAGATAGTATCAAAAGTAGACAGTACTCATTACGCAGAAAGTCCCTTTCCATCAAAAGCCTTGTGAGCTTGTAGATCGGCTGATCTACAAATGGCTGAAATGTATATAGCCTATATGTAGGACTGTACTGTATGTTTTTCAATAATAGTCAAAATCTATAAAGTAGTATCTAAAGTTGTCACATAATGGTAGTGCACCACTGTACACTACAAATGGAGTATTTCAACATGTAGAGAGGAATGATTCAACACATGCAGTGGCTGGTTCAACACATGTGGTGGTTCAACAGTGTTGAACTTAAAGGTAGGGGAAGTGATTTGAAATTCATGGTGTAGTTAGTACCAGCCTGGTGCACTAGGGGCCCCCAAAAGTAGCTACACTATGTGAACCTGCTGCTCTCTCCTGATTGGAGGAGAATTGTGGTGACCTGGGGAACTTTTATTAGCTCCTCTGCTAACGTGGGGGAGGGGGAAACTCCATATGTGGTTTCCACACCTTATAATAGAGCATTTTAACAGAAAAAAATTTTTTTTTTGGGTGATATCTGACAAAAGTGAAATCACTTCCCCTACCTTTAATCATTAATTAATCAATATAAAAACTGAAAATGGCTAGCATTTGATGAGTACACGTAGGATTGTTGATTGTTGGATGATTACATGATTTTGATGTCCTGAATCCATTTATGCCGTATGCCAAGTGATACAACTGATCGTTTAATTAGAATTTGAGTAATTATCACAATAAAGCGGCATTCATTAATCAGTATTGGAAGTAGCTTTGATTCTGATACATAATTGTACATAATGCGTTGTTTCTATATGATTTTTATGTGCTGAATCCATTCCTGCCATATGCCGACTGCTATGAGTCACCGTTTTGTGGTAAGCAATAGCCATACATATCAAAGAAGCAGTGCTCTCACTGTAGAAGCAACAATTTCAATTTCTGACTAAATGGTCATTTGTATTACTCGGATATGGCAGAAATGAATTCAGCACATAAAAATCATATAGGAACAACACATTGTGTACAATTATGTATCAGAATTAAAGCTATTTCCAGTTATTTATCATGGTTAATTAAGGGGTCTTACTGGTGCTAATTACTCAATTTCTGACAAAACACATTAAGCACAATTATTTATAAATTTGTCATTTCCATTTGATAATGATTATCCAATTTCTGACTAAATGTTGTGTCATATCACTCGGCATACACCTTAAGACACTTTCCTCAAAAATGCCAGAACACCTCATTTTTTGGCTTCTGGCCCCTGACTAATGCCGGTTTTACACTGGCAGCCAAATCCAGCCTAAATCAGATCTGAGCCACGCAGCTTGGAATCTGATTTGTTTAAATGAGTCATGTGACCTGTTAAACCAATCCGATTTCTATATTGAAGTGACTCAGATCTGATTCAGGCTAGATTTTGCTGCCAGTGTAAACCAGGCCTAAGTGGAGTGTTTTTCACGTACGTCTGTCTTCTTGCTGCTGGTGGTGGTGGTGGGGTCCAGGTGCATGAACAGTGAAGCCAGCTCTTCTCTCAGCTTCTTTGTGCGCTTCCTGTCTGGCTGCAGCAGAAAAGCATGATAGCTCACCGGTAAACCATACCTGGGAGATCATTGCAGTCAGTTAGAGATTTTGTCAGAGCAGAGGAAACAAAAGTGCCACAAGCCATTTTTGAAGCTGATAATACAAACATAATTATGTTTTACATTAACTTGTATGTACTGTATATGCATGTATGACTCAATGTAAGCTTGGATAGTCAAAGTATAATATAGGCTTAAAGGGGAATTCCACCACAACACCGCAACATTTCTTGCTTTCGCTGGCTTTCCATTTTGCTGCGTTATTAATACACCTTAAGAGATGTGTGGACATAATAAAAAAAAAGTCCCCCACGTTCGGTGTTCCCTGGAAATGGAGGTCTGAAAAAATCATTACCATGGTGAAAGACAACTTGATGACATTGTGCATGAAGTTGAGTTCCACCATGTTAATGTTTTTTTTTCTTTTAGGGCGTTTTTTTCTGAGAGTGTACAAATGGAACCAAACCCACTAGGGTCCATTTGGTTCACCTTTCTACAATTATGAAAATGGGTGGAATTCCCCTTTAAACTGATTGTGATGCTGTGATGCTTCACTAATTTAGATGGGGACCCCCTGCAACCCGCCAAGGACCCCTGGAACCCCTCCCAAGGACCCCTGGAACCCCTCCCAAGGACCCCTGCCCTCCCAAGGACCCCTGGAACCCCTCCCAAGGACCCCTGCGGCTTCCCCAGACCTCACTTGTGACTGAGCACCGCTGACCTGAGGACTGATTCCACGAACACCCTCAGGGCCTTCAGGTGAATCCAGGCGACAAACACCTCACTGAAGTTCACCTTCAGCCACCGCACAAAGATTCCCTACGGGGGAGGGGGGGCATAAAATATACACAATGAATGCAGTGGTGGAAAAAGTCCTTGCGTTTCTTTCAAACTAACTTTAACTGACCGTGGCTAGTGCATAATCCCAAATCCCTTCATTGCCTCTGTGTGCTATCAACCTTCACACCTTACAGAACACTATGCTATGGTACACAGTGATGGAAAAAGGTACTCTAAAAGTCAATGGTTCTCAAACCTTTTTTTATGTAAACGACCACCAAATTAATATGCATTTGACCTCGGACCCCCATCTGAAAATACTTTGTCCAACAGCCCACTAGAAGAGAAGATTTTTTTTTCCTCCAGTGAGCTTGTGTTAATACATAATAGAAATTATGGATACATTTTTTCTGCTGGGGACACCTAGCTTTTTGAATTGTGAAACTAGCCAATCTACGACTCAAAGTGTTGTATGCTTGTAGATCGGCTATTCTCACAATGTTTGCCCCCTTTCGTAAGTCATACATTTGACAAATTCCCCCAGTTCTGGGGTTCTCCCAGTTTGGAAACACAACAGCAGTGGCACAGCACACTTATGTATTCACTCACATACTGCTCCCTCTTGTCGATGCCAAGTTGCTTCATCTCAAGCCTTTGTCGCTCATCCATGTCGAAATTGTACTCGCGCACAGTGAACCTGTGTGGGCAACGGGCTACACTATGGTAATCGACACAGACAACACGGCTCTGAGCCGACAAGCTATTTTCTGGCAATCAACCCTGCTTACTTGCTCTGTTTGGCATTGGTTTTGAATTCACGGACGGCTCTTTTGAAAAGTGTAACAGAGAATATCCCTTCTTCTCCGACTTCATAAAGTTTTCTGTTGGTCATACAAAACAATAATAAGCAATTAGAGATGGGAAGGAGTATAGATGGAAACCTCATCCTCCAGAGAATGAAGTCAAAGAAACTCATATCTGACAAAGGATCTGTCTTGAGAGGCGATCAATGGTAATGGAAATGTAATTTTTCTTCTTAAAGAATACAGTGAATTCTGTCTGAGGTGAAGAGTTTGTGAAACCTAACACATACAGTGATTTTGAATATAATTCAATGAGCCTTTTTGTAATGTAGAAAATCTAACCTGGATGATGAGAGAACTACTACTGTGTATGGATACATCTAAATCCATTGAATTGGCTCGAACAACAGTGGAAAACATACTGTACCTACTGCCCACTACTATGACAACAAATCCTGATAACACTCCCAAGCCTAAGGTGTTTCCACCCAGTTTTAGTCAATCCCCACCGATGCATCAGTAGGCAGAGATCTGTGATCTGGCTACGCAAGAGTAGATTGATGCATGGATACTGTCACAGTCAATTTTCTCATCTGCAACTCTCACAAATCAGTATTGATGGAGCTACATACAGCATATTTCAGCTGGAATGGAACATCCTCTCTTGGTTTCATTGCAATTCATTACAGACTAAACGATGCAAGGCCCTGAAAAGCAAAAAAATATGCAGCATTCCTTTTTCCTTTAAAATCTCACAGATTTCACCAGAGTACAGGAGGAGGTTGCCCCAGGCCACATTGTAGTTTAATATTCCACATTTTGAATAATTCAATAAAAACTCAAGTGCTTTATCTCACGTTGCACATGCAAGGCACTTCTGGTGCTGTTTGAATGTCTGCTCAGATTAACAAGTAGTATACATCAGTCGGTTCGCCTGGCTGAAGCCATATTCAAAATGAAATGCTGTAAACTGGAAGACATTTGATTCTTCCGCCAGCGATCCTGGAGATGTGCTGGTGGATTGGACTCTTACTTTCTTGCCGGTAACACAATACATGTGGTTTTACCCCCGACCTTGTGGACACTGAGAACAGGACGCTTCACTGGCACACACTTTAGACATGGATCAAATGGAATGGCTTGTCTCATTGTCACCAACCACCAGGGAATCCAAAAGAACGCCTCCTCACCTGCTGGAGCGAGGCACCACAAACTGGGACAAGGACTCATAAGACTGCTCCCACTGCCGGTAGCTCCGTCTGTGATAACGGACCACGTCCAGATCATGACAAAACGCAAGCGCACGCATGCACCCACACCCATGCACACACACACACACACACACACACACACACACACACACACACACACACACACACACACACACACACACACACACACACACACACACACACACACACACACACACACACACACACAAAGGAGGAGGGGTTAAAAACACCACATGCCACACCACTCTGCACATGCAAACCACACAGACTAAAAAGGGTCAAATTACAACGTGACTTCCATGTAATGTGGGTCTGTGACAAATAATGATATAAGCACTATAAATGATATATAATGAGTATTAATGGCATGCCCAAAATTGGGATGTCCCGATGCCATTTTTTTAAAAAATTACGTTCCGTTCCCAATACCACGATTCATGTGTTAGCCGATACCGATAGCAAATACTGATACCAGAGAAGAATATACAGTATATAAAAACAATAATTTAAAAAAGATAGAAAGATCTTTGACAAAACAACACGGTAGTCTGGGCAGCAATAAAGAAATGTGAATCTGAGCCAATTAGTCTTGCATCCTCTTTTGTGTTGTTTTGTTGAGTTCCACTATTTCCATCTTGCTATTTCCTTTGTATTGTTATGTTTCTTTAATGAACCTCTCCATGTTTGCCTTTTTTTGAACGTGTCTCATCACTGATTCATTTACTAACCCTACCTTTAACACTTTGTAGAGTAAGCACAGTTTCAGGGAATGCACAAGTCAATACGAGGTCTGTAAACAAGCCATTGTGCTTTTCCGGGTATTTCAATCCTCTTCAAATACCCGGAAAAGCACAAAGGCATTTACATTAGTGTCCTCCACTTTCAATTCATCAGAACCTAATCCAGCAGGGGCTAAACCCAAAGGATTTCACTCTCTCTTACTTAATGGTATACAAATATATATTCAGGGTTTAACGTTCTCACTCCGGGGTAATGGTTTCAGTCCTGGGGATTTCATAGGGGTCATTTAATGAGATCATTAATCTCAATCTTGAGATTTTCATTTTGGCCTTAAACCCTATACAGTGCTATGCAAAAGAAAACAGAAAAGGATATCATAGCCCTATACAAGCAGACACAACATGCATTATAAAAATGTTTTTAATATTTAATATCATATTGTCTGTGCCCCTCAAAGTTATTTCTAATGGTCTGAGCCTCAGACCATATCAGTTCTTTATGGACTTTGAAGGCAGTTTCAGCTGCAACACCACAGTGTCCTGGGGTGGTGTGGGCACTAATATGCAGATTATTTAATATTTGAGTCATTATAATACGGATGCTGCTGGACGAGGTTCGCGGCATTACTATATAGTAACTACTGGTTTCACTACCAGTAGCTAGAGTGGTGGTGAGGTATACTGTATATACTAACCTGGCCACCACTACCAGTATTGTCGTGAGGTATTCAGAGTCCAACAAATCTTCTCTTCTGACTACTTCACTCAGGCTGCAAGTTACCAAGCTCCCTCTGAAAAGATACAGACATTCAGTATGAATATATGCAACTCGTGCATTTTTAAATCGCATCTGTGCGGTTATACAGATACACAGCTTCTGAATTCTTTAGCCTTTTCGTGAATAATTCATGTCATGCATGGTTTCGAGGGGGCTTACTCACTCAGTTTTGCGCTCAAGACCTTGCAAGCTGGCTTTGATGGTGTTGTATGCCAGCGCTCGAGATTTTAGCTCTGTCTCCACCTGGGACACTTGCTGTTGGACATGCAAGTACAAGTGCATAAGCAGGCCTCTTGTGCAAAATGTTAACAAAATGTTAACTGACATGTTTCTATTGTGGCACTTCAGAGAGATACAGTATGTTGTCTATCCATCATGGTATGCCTTTCTTGTTCCTCCTACTGTTTGTTTTGGCAGTGTTGCCAACTGGCAAAATCCAAAATGCACTAGTGGCACGTCCAAAATGCACTAGAATGCGCTAGATCAGTGGTTTTCAACCATTTTCATACCAGGGCCCACTATATTTATTCTGCATTTTAGCCACGGACCACCATTTGATGTTTACCATTTGAGAGTTTAGTCTCTATGACTAATTTAGGAGAAATAACTGGCAAAACATTGCTCAAAGTAACACATTTTCTAAATGTGTAGATTCTTGAAAATTAGGTAATTCAGATGTTTAAATATAATTTAACTCAGAGCATAAAATGAAACCAAATGGACCCTTTGGGTCCATTCGTTTTCCGTCAGTTAATTCACATATTTATTGCCAACTCTTTGGATAGCATTCAGTACCTTACTGATGATGTCTGTCAGGTTACGTAGCGGCATAACTGTGGGATACTTGGCTCTGTCCCACTGGAACTTTGTCACATAGTTCACCAGATCCACTGAGACATGCACGCACACATGCACACAGCCACACAAGCACGCACACAGACACACACTATTAGTATCTAATACCTACTAATAAGACAAGGCAGGATCTGATTTCAGTGTTTCCCAGACATCATGATGTCACTCTATCTCTACAACACTATGCTGTCAGGACATGGAAGCCAGTCATCTACATATTTGGACAAAGCCTTCTTTGACTTCCAATGACTTCCAAGAAAATGTACGTTCTTAAAAATAGCATAAGATTTACACTATTTGAAATTATTTTTGTTCCGTTACTGACCATGTGCACCAATCGGTTTGGCGCTTTCTGGTCCAGTTGTTTGCAAGATTGGATCCGGACACACACGCACGCACACAATAGGCATGTAACGACATATTGTATGTCGGTATACATTGATATAAACTGGTGGCAATTTCAGTTTATATAAATGAATGATATCATTGTAAATTGAGATTTGTGGAAGAGAACTGACGTTTCCAGTATTGAAAAAGTATTGTAAAAGAAAAAGTAGATAGTTCTGGAGTTGTGTAAAGCCCTAATCACACCAAATGATCAAGACTGTTTTAGTGCATGTCCCTGCAGCGTGATATGTGTTGTTGCATTTTAACACACAATAATGTGCCTCGGTGCATGTTGTCTCAAGCGATTTAAGGCATGGAATTCAGTGGCCATATCACACCAAGTTGTCACCACCTTGCAACTGTTTGGACACAAGGAGTTGGAAGATGACACTTTGGTGTGACTTGAACTTTAGAGACTAACATTTAAAACGATTCTCAGACCTTTTTTTGTCCGGAAAATAAAGTTCTGTAAATCATAATAATCATATCACGAGACTAATATTGGAATCCTTACATGCCTATAAAGTTGCGTTCACACGGGCAGATGAAACACAAATGCACTCTGCATTTCATTGCAAATGGAAGCCAGCCAGTGACACATGTCATTGCAAAGAAGCAATGATGCATGTAGCTACTCCAAATCCACTCACAGCAGGGAGTGATGCACACTGCATTGCATGCACAGCACCGCACCGCAGCTCAAAGAGCACATCCTATTTAGATACAGTATATATACCCCTCAGGGCTGCGAGGTAGGCTTTCATGGGAGACACGTGCACTTTGTGATGATGCTTGTGGTGGTCTGAAGGAAGGGGGAGAGAGAGTGGCCCAAATAATTTATTAGTGATGGACTTGACTCCACTCACACATTAGGCATTCTGCATGCATGTCATTCACGTACAAATGACACCAATAATCTGACAGGCATTTATAAACAACGTATAGCATATCATTTTGAGTTCTGTACAAACAACTCAAACAAGTTTAGAGTATTGAACTCGTCTTGTATACAATCGCCTTCCAGATAAGCTCACCATGTGCAGTCATATTATACATTGTGTGTGTGTGTGTGTGTGTGTGTGTGTGTGTGTGTGTGTGTGTGTGCGTGCGTGCGTGCATGTGTATATTAGGGAGTGAATAGGGGAGGTGTATGTGGATTTAGATGTACATGCCTTTCATTTGCAAATGGCACCATATTGCAAAAGTAATGAAAATGTAATACCACCTATGACGCAGTCTTTGTGTGTGTGTGTGTGTGTGTGTGTGTGTGTGTGTGTGTGTGTGTGTGTGTGTGTGTGTGTGTGTGTGTGTGTGTGTGTGTGTGTGTGTGTGTGTGTGTGTGTGTGTGTGTGTGTGTGTGTGTTGACTGAGGCCACTGCACTCTTAGCTAATGAGTTACTTTACTATGCAATTAAGTGCTGGTGTGCGTCTGCATGTGAGTAAGGGTGTGTGTACGAGAGTGTGTGTGTGTGTGTGTGTATACGAGTGTGCGTGCGTGCGTGCGTGCGTGCGTGCGTGTGTGTGTGTGTGTGTGTGTGTGACTCACCTCCGTTGGCTAGGGCGTTTTCCAGCATTTTGTCACTGGAGTGTTCCATCACGTCTCCCATACACTGACATGTGCGTTTGATGACACTGAACGGACGGGGGACAAAAAAGATCTTATTTTTTTTAAATGTTCCTTCCTATATGTGGATGTTATCAGTAACCACAATAGGCTCTAAAGATGTTGAACACAATACATAAAAGTCATAGATTTCATTTGACAAGCCCCCAAGCCTCGCTCTGATGCAGTGCTGTGAAGGAGCACAGCGTACAATTAATCACATGAACCCTAGCGAACCCTATTCGTGGGAATGTCATCTTTATAATTACAGAACCTCTGGGGGGCCTCTGCCAATAAATTATAAAGGGTTTAAGTGTTAATATGACCCTGAGTCTTGCAATATGCGTTTCTCCACATCTGCCTATGAGACAAGGCTATCTTATAGATAGCTTGTGCACATGTGAACAGGCATGATTTGATTTTGAGTTTTGCTTAACCACTTAAAGCTTATATGGTTGACTGGAGTCTCTCTCTTTTCGAGTATATAGACTGCAATTTTCGCAAAATCTTTTGTGCAGCCTCTGCAGGGGCCCAAAACTAACTTAAACCCAGACGTGGACTTATGAGATGAAGTGCCGTGTCTTTATATTCTTGATAGTTGGTGTGCCATGTTTATTATGTGGTGTCATTATTATATTAAATTATGACACCTCACACTAAAGGTCTCAACTGGCCTGAAAATTAAGGCCTGGCCCTAACTGGGCCCTAACAGTTCAGGCCCTAGGCCTGGCCCGGCCCGACTAAATGGAATAGACTTTAGGCCCTACCTGGCCCTAAACTGTCGGGCTTGGGCAAATTCGCCACAGATAAAAAATAATATGGCAATCAGCACCATCTTCATAATAGGTAAATAAAGAAATAACTATTATTTTTACTATAATAAAATAATTCAATATATATTATTTTTTCATTGGGCCTGAGGCCCTACCCGGCCCTACTGATTAGCATAGATTTTAGGCCCGGCCCGGCCCTAAATGTCGGGTTGGGCCTGTTCGGGTTCGGTCCTGGTCGGGTTCGGGCAGCGTTTGAGAACTCTACCTCACACCACATCAAAATTATATATTCCTATCCAATTTTGATTGTCCATGCACACAGCAACCTTTGTTTTGTCTTCTTTCTCTTCAAAGTTCAATGAATGGGAGTTTGAATTAATGTATAAGCATGTGCAGAATAAAAATGACAAAATACACAAAAAAATTGACTTCAAAATTATTCAAATACAATAACAATCCCTTCACAGCTGTGATAATTTATTATAGATCATTGGTTTTCCACCAGTGGTCTCTGAGGGGATTCCAGGTGGTCCCCCGCTAAATGATGGACCGCTCATAACCAAATGGAACCTTGTAGATCTGTAACACTCATTTGTTTTAACTCTTGAGAGTGTTTCAATTCACACCCTCTATCTACACAATTAGAAAATGTAGAAGAATTGTTATTTTGACCAATATTTTGCCATAGTTACCTCTTCCAAATTGTGGACAAAAACTTGAAAATCCTTAGTTTTGGGCCTGATAGACTAAACTCGACATCAAATGGTGGCCCATGGCTAAAATGCAGAATAAATAGTGGTCCTTGGTATGAAAATAGTTGAAAACCACTGTTATAATATATAATAATGACCTGCATTTGCTTCCTGCATTTGTGCCGTTTGCACATCTTATTTGTGATGTATTACCAATTACCATGTTTTTGTTTACTGTTAATTGCTCGTGATTAAGAGTGTTTGCTAAATTGTAAATTGTAAAAGCTGAGGCTCAATTCAAAGTCAGGTGGAGGATGAAGATGCATTGCTGGAAATAAAAATAGTGTATGCTCTCTGTTGGTGTTCATGCATCCTCAGCTCAGGTACAAGCCCAATGAATTTAAAAGCAGACGGAAATCTAACCGTCAGCTGGGCCTGAGCATAAATTAATCATGGCGGAGAGACCTCGCAGGTTCCCAGAGCCACTAGACTTAATTGAGGACAAAGCTACACATTAAGCACTCTGCAAGCATGTCATTCATGTACAAAGGCCACCAATAATCCGACAGGCATTTATAAACAAGGTATAGCATATCACTTTGCGTTCTTACAAGCATGTACACTTATGACTGTTTACCTTTCGGTGTACGTGTCCAGCCTTGAGATTTCATCTGAAACAACAATCAGATTGTCCAAGGTTCCCACCTGGGGGAATAGTAATGAGTAATGAGCATTATCATGGTATTGGTATATAGGCTATATGCTGTCTGTTCTATTCCATTTCTAATCTAGTCTTGTAAACCAATTTTGAATCTGACCACAAAAATTCCCACAACTTGAATCCAGCAGAACACCGAAGGGCCTCCATTTGACTGACAAATGGGTGACAAAAGCATGTCACTTCTCATAGTGTATAGCATAGGCATAGGGCCTCTTACAGTGAGTATGTTGAAAGAAATGGGTCGGATGGAAATTTTGCCGCAAAGCGTAGAGAGCAACCTGAGCCTATAGCCCTTCACTGGAGAAGGACACCAAATACCTGCAACCTACACTAACTACACTGTACCTTACATACTCCTTCCAGTGCATATTAACAGTTCACTAGCGACATACTCTTGTAATTTTATTTTTCTTCTTGCACTACTATGTCATAACAGATTTAGAGAGGGTTATAATTGTGTTATCCGTTTGTTGCTACATATGATATTTATTAATGAGAGTGTGCAATGCAAGCAAGGGACCATATAGGGGCACATAGATACTAGAATAACTCAGAGGATTGTTTTGTGCGGGAAAAGGCAGTTACAGTTCTTTCTCTGAAAGACAAAACCTCATATTCCTTTGAAAGACCGTAGAGATCCCTCATGCTTCACCCAGGACAGGTACTGTAGCTACCTTCAGCTCTGGGATGGCGAACTTGCTGGTTGAAGCCAGGTTGGTTTTGGCAATGGTGCGCTTCAGCTTCTCTAAACTGGCTGCGCTGGTCTTGTCCAGTGGAACAGAAATCAACCAGAAGTCCGTCATAATTCCCACCGCTTCAAGTTTTTTCCCAATGACAGCTCCAGTCGAATTCCTCCAAATAAACAGATTTGGCACGAATTGCAGACCCAAATGGCAGACCTGTCGCATGGCCCAGAGCAAACACAGCTTAGTGTTGCACCATTTTTCAAACATCCATTGTCAAACCATTTAAAAGGTCATATTTCATTAGAATTCCAGCATCAACTGTCATTGCACTTTGTAAAGGTCTACGAAAAGGTGAAAAAATAAATAAATAATAAAACACAAATGAAGGAATACAAATAATACATACAACAAACACATAGTAAAAGACTTTAATCAATGGTAAAATACTCCCTACCTCTAATGAATCTTCATGACCATGTCCAGAGATGAAGCAGCCCGTGTCAGTCAGGTGGAGTGTTTGGAAGGTGAGCGGAGCGCTCTGAGAGCACCATGAGGATCGTCTGTCCTCCCATATTATTACATCATTCATTGAACAGCAGGCACTGCAGGTGGAAAAAAGTACTGTTTACTTAAATAAACTTACCAATACAGCAATCTAGAACAACTCAAAATGTCCTGTGACTGATATTAATTTAATTTTAATCTTTTTTTAGTGTCCTCGGGCTGGTCTGCTGCTTATTCCTTTTGAAAACAATTATTCTTTTTTACATAAAATAACAATGGAGAAAGACATTTATGTTGCCATTCCCATGTTTGCCATAGAATGAAAAACAAAAAAGTTTTTTTTTTCCAACTATGAGCTCCAAATGGAATTATCTGTAGCCTGTAGGCACCTCCTTAGGGCAGCTAAAATGAATGTTGAGCTAAATCAAGCAAGCTGTCTGTTCTTCAAATACGCTTTAAGAATGAGAGGATGACAGAAATGCCAATGATTTTTTTAAGGTGAAATAAATATCCACAACATTATTTCATGGTGAAAGATTGGTTGCATCTAGTTCAACCAGTGTTAAATGAAATGTAAATCCTAATTAAAACAGCTTTTATCCGCTTTGAAATGACCGTCTGTGACTCTAGTCTAAGCAGCATGGTATCAACAGGAACCAATGTGCAGAGGAGGTTTTACACGGAGCAATTTGGGGACGCTCAAGCTCGTTTCCTGTTTTGCTTTTGCTCCAGTGCTCCAGTGTAACAACGTGGGCATAGCTAGCCGGGTGGGAGAGGTGGTTTAGTGTGTTATGTGTGACAACAAGACTTCGCAACACCTTCTAAAATGCAGATATCCAGCGTAAATGATGTGAAGATCTATAATTTAAGCTATGGAAAATCTCTTCCAGAGGTAAGAGTCCCGCGGATTTGCTCAGATATACGGTATAGCTTTAATAATGTTAGCCAGCTAGCCTGTGGAAAACATCACATTTTGGTGTAGTGCTGCAACAATGTCTTTGCATCAGTAGTTTCCAAAGCGGAGTCCGGGGACCCCCATCCTGGGGTCCTTGATGGAGTCCCAGGGGGTGCCCAGCTAAATGATAGCCTGGAACCAAAAGGACACGTATGAGTCTGTAACTTTGAGAGTGTACACATGAAACCAAAGGGCATTTGTACACTCCGAGTTAAATTAACATTGAATTTACAATATACGTTGGAGTGACAGTGATAGAAATGCCATTACATGGGGGTCCGTAGACTAATACATGGCCCTTGAAATGAAAATGTTTGAAAATCACTGTTATAGCTGTAAAAAGCTTCTCTTTTGGTCGTCATTGGTTCATATTTTCTAATGGGGGTATGTGGGCTAATGAGGGTCGATGTGTCCTTGACATGAAAAGGTTTGGGAACCACTGCTTTAACCAGCTGTTAATTTAACCCTGCAGTGGCTCTCGGATAGGAAAAGGAGACAGTTGCAAAAGAGCGATGTCGGTGAGTGACTTCAAATTAAATCTTCATTTGCCAATGGAGATCCCTAGATCGATTAATTTTATTTTGGTTCTTTTTTTGTTTGTTTTCTTCAGACATCCAGCGCAGGATCGAGCTCATCCAAGACTTTGAGATGCCCACTGTATGCACCTCTATCAAAGTGTCCAGGGATGGCCAGTACATTCTCTGTGCAGGTGAGGTACCATTACAAGCCTTTCTGCTAGCCAAGACTCTTGAGACGCTAATCTTCTGTGACAGCACAGATCTACAGAATCCCTAGGGTTAAAGTCAGGCAAAAATATTTAATATAGATAAAATGTTTTGTTCTACTACAGACGGATCAGTTCAGTTCTCTTGTGTCCTTCTGTTGCTTATTGTAAATTTCTCTGGATTAAAAGCATCTTCTAAACACTTACATTCATGCAAAGTAAATTGTAATTTGTAAGTCTTGTGTGCTTCTTACAGTACACCGTATGTGGGATGTTGAACCGGGTCTGACAGAACCTGCTTGTTGGCTTTGACAGTTGAGTGTCAGCCCTGAGATTGGGAGGTCTTGTTTAAATTACGCATCTGGCTAATCAAATATGGCAGATCTACAAGCTCACAGGGCCTGATTTTGCCTACTAAATCTGTGACGTGGCCCGCTGCCCGGATCAATTTCTTTCGACGTTATTTTCTTCACATTTCTTCCTCCCTTAGCCACTGCAGATCAAGACGAGCTCAGCACAGCACTGAGTGTCACGTTACAAGCTTGTAGATCTGCCATTTTTTATTAAATTGTAAAAATCTTTTTTGCAGAAAACCGTTAGGATTTAGAAGACACTTTGTAGAATATAGTGTCAGTTCTAAATGGTTTAAGTGGTTAAAAGGTGGGACAGCCTCAGTGGCTCATCTGTATCTTTATTTTTGCTTTCATCAATTCAAGGCACATACAAACCAAGGGTTCGCTGCTACGATGCCTACCAGTTGTCTCAGAAGTTTGAGCGCTGCCTGGATGCTGATGGTAAGTTATAGAGAGCAACCCAACAGCAACTTGGGGTCGTCACAATTACATGTTAAATGTTAATTGTTAATTGGTTTAATTAATAGGATCTATGCCTTCAATTTTGAATAGGTTTATACAGTATATTAAGCCAGCAGTTGGGCATAGCGAGAGAGACAGGCAGACATGCATACAGACAGACATACAGACAGACAGACAGACAGACAGACAGACAGACAGACAGACAGACAGAGACCTTCACACTTCATAGAATTGAATGGTGGCAGAGCAGATCTGTGTTGTATTCTAGATCAACGTTGACAAGGAAAGCCCTAATATTATGTGACGCAGTGATAAGGTTTTGCAGTGAGGACACTGAACGACCAGCAGAAATGGAAAATATATGAAATGAATGCACAACTCCTTGTGTATAGCCTACGCTATGGCTCTCCGTGTACAGTGGAAAAAAAAACTCGTCATTTTTGTCCTTGGGGGCCCCCCTAGTGGGTGGCAGCGAGGCCTGTGGGTTTACTGAAACCATGAACCCATTGTAAATGATGCCAGTGATGATAATTATGTTTGTCTTTGCTTGTTTGCAGTTGTGGCTTTTGACATACTGTCTGATGACTACTCCAAGGTTAGTTGGATAAATATCAAATAAATAATTACTTTTTATTTTTCCCTAGATTTAGAATAAAGCCACTAATAGCAACTTTATTTGATGGTATTTGTGTGTGTGTGTCTGTGTGTTTGTGTGCAGCTGGTGTTCCTCCACTGTGACCGACAAGTAGAGTTCCACTCCCAGCACGGAAAATACTACAAGACCCGTATTCCAAAGTTTGGAAGGGACTTTTCCTATCACTATGCATCCTGTGACCTCTACTTTGTAGGCAGCAGGTGAGCAGTAGTGCAGTGGTGTATTCAATATACAGTATATCTGTTGCGATACATCGATCAAACATGTTTGTATCGATATGGCAATAAACATCATGAGTTATGTTTTGATCAGTGTTGACAAATGTACCTCTGTTTAATGTTATCAATGCCTCTCTTGCACGGTGCAATACACTTCCTTGAGAGGATGTTTAGACATTTTATTTCAACTTAAAGATCTCTGTGAAGTGGACCTGAGTGTTTTATTGTATTTGTACAATATGGTCATTATTTTTGAATAAGTAAATTGATATACAGTATATTGCTAAATTAATATACTGTATCGATATATACCGTATCATGTCTACCCTGATACATATCTATCATTAGATTGCAAGTAATATCCACCAATAGTGAGCTGCATGTGGTTACTGCAATAATTTGAGATAATATTAATGTGCTAGTTTTGGTGAGAGAAGCATGTTTAATCATTCAGTTTCTGAGTGTTCAAAACTTCTTTGCATTGACTCAGTATGGAAATTTGCCGCTCCAACCATCCCAGTCTGAATACACCTTTATAACACGTTGATTCATGTGCAATTGGCGATGATGTTTATTGTTTAATGTATACCGGTAAATTAACTTAAGTGTCTCACAATATTGCACATGTTCTGTTGCATTAATAACGCTAATGCCTCACGTGTCATCCTCAGCTCTGAGATCTACAGACTCAACCTGGAACAAGGGCGATTCCTTAACTCCCTTAAGACAGATGCTGCGTAAGTCATGCATTATGTGTTTGCTCCATGGTGAAGATCTAACGTAGTGCCATGAATTGGTACTTTATTTAGATTTTTAACATATTATGTCTACAAGTACTTGACATTTACTTTTTTGATGGCTTTTTTCAATGTATGTCCTTAAATTTGTATGGGAATGTCTTACCTCGAGTTGCCTGGATATTTTAGTTTTCCTGTTGTATCCTACAGTCGTACAGTATATCAGGACCGTGTAACTCCCTTCAGATGCAAAGTACAAAGAAACACAAGAGGCGTTCATGTAAATCTTCCACAAAATGAATTTCAAAACATGATTGTTAATGGTTGCTTGCTGCCCGTGCCAAAGGAAATTGGACTTAAAGGCATTTCTGAGAGTACTGGTAATCCCTCTGACCATGAACTGTAGAACATTTATAAATGGTACATCCGCTAATACCCTATTTTCACAAAGTGCAGTGTAAGGATAGTGGATCCATCTCATTACATGTGAGAACAGGCACTGATTTATGTGTGGTGGCAGTTTTGGTGTTCAACATTTGATTCAAGTGTTTCTTCAAGTGGAAGAAACATTTGATGATGCCCTTGGTGAAATTATTAATTTCAGGTGAGAAGTTTGACATGTATAGTAGTCTACATGCCAGCCCATAGAGCCCTATTGTGACATGTTGAAATGTTGAGTAGGGGTACCCAGCATGTGCATGCCATATGCTAACCAGGACTAACTTCAACATGTTCAGTAATTTTCATAATACATCAAAATAAATCATCAAAAATGTGCCAGCACATTTGGGCAAGAGCTATGGCTGTTTTCAGTCCAAAGAGTGTGTTTTTGCAAGACTAATGCGTGGAATAGATTCAGCATCATGACAAAACCATAGTTAGACATATCACATGTTACTCAAAGCATGATGAAATTTTGACTTCTTTGCCTTCTATAGGTTGTTAAAGGTATGGTCACATATTATGCCAATTATGAAAATTGCTCAACAGTTTCGACATGCTGGGAACAATACTCAACATTTCTAACAAAACCTTGGTGTACCAAAATGGATTAATGAATTCTGTGGCAAAAATGAGTAAAGCAGAATCCATAGTCAGACAATCACCACTCTGGGTACCCATAAGCAAATATTCAGGAAACAGCACCACAGCTGTTCCTCGAAATGTGTTGACTTGAGGCAACAGTCTGTCTTGAGAAAATAGACAATCACAGATTAAAAACGTTATGGTCTATCGTTTGATCAACACGACACTTGGTTATTTTTTAACATTCAATGGTGGTTGAGAACAATGACCTTGTTAGCTAGTTTGAAATGATACTGTACTCAAAGTTAATGGATTTCCCTTCTTTCTCTTGTCTGGCAGAGAGCACAATTGCTGCGACATCAACCCTGTACATCACCTGTTTGCTACGGGTACTATAGAGGTGAGAACTGTAACTAAAAACCCTGAATGCTTCTTGTGTCATTTTAGAATTTAGCGTTGGCTATTAAAAAATAGCAGATCTACAAGCTCGCATCACTGCACATGCATGTTCATCTGCCTTTTTAACACATACAGTATATTCTTCTGTGAGTCGCTGGCACAAAACATTTTCTGGTTTTGTGGGTTAGGTTTATACCGCTGCACTGCCAAAAACGTATCAATCTTGTGCTCCTTGGCACATTTTTTCTAACAACTGATCTAGAAAGCGATCGCCCGCAAGTCTCAATGGGTTACATGAATGCCAATAACGGGCAGACAGTGATGACAATACTTTTCCATCTGCATCGTCCGTTTCCATGTCAGGCCTCTGGCATTTATCTATGTGGCTCTGTATGCTAATGTACATGCCTGATCTTTTCCCCTCTCTCTGTGTTCTGTCTGCCGCTCAGGGAAGGGTAGAATGCTGGGACCCTCGCGTCCGAAATCGAGTGGGCATGCTGGACTGTGCCCTGAACAGTGTAACGGAGGGAACGGAGTAAGTGCCAGCCCAGTCACACAGAGATGTAATGCCATATCATTTGTTTATTGATTGTGGAAGACAGTGTGCAGGATTCATTTTATTCTAATTCTCTAACAGTTATCAAACGCACCTGTCCATTGTAGGTGTGCATAATGACTTTTTCCTTCGAACAATGTTTTTTTTCAAATAATGGTGTGTGCGTGTACACATCCATAGGGTGCAAGGTCTGCCTTCGGTCAGCGCTCTCAAGTTTAACAATGCACTCAGCATGGCGGTGGGCACCAGCACAGGACAGGTAAGTTATCATACCAAAATGCCATATCGGTCAGGCTGTAGATATATCAGTAATATTACTAAACTTCATTTGATTATATTAATTTGATTTTAAGTATACCTAAAGAACTACTACGCAGTTTACACAATGCTGAACTCCCTTCAGCTGTATATACTTTTCCTATTTTCAACTGATTATTCAATGGGGTCAATAAGTACTGGACGTGACAACTTTATATATTCCAAATGATGGAGTTCACCTGATTTCTTTAACTGACAATGATGTTAACTCAAGGAAGATACACATGTAAACACATTACAAAAATAAAACCCATAGATGTGGTATATAGTTTAATTACAGTAGTGCAGAAGCCTTTGTTTATAATGACAGCTTCAAGATGCTTATTGCATGAAGTAGCTAATCGCCCACACTGCTCAGATTGTGGCCCATTCCGCCACACAGATTTGTTGGTGCCCGCTGTTGAACCCTTTTTCTTTAGTTCTTTCCACAAATTTTCAATGGGGATTAAGTGAGTGACTGATTGGGCCATTCTAACACCCAATCAGTCACTGTTTTTTTTTTCTTTCTCTGAACCCATTTCTTCTTTTGCTTTGTGCTTTGGATCGTTGTTCTGCTGGGAGGTCCAGCCACGTCCAATTATTCATGGACCCCATTGTATGTTGACACTTGCTTTAGTAATGTTTTCTCATAACAACAAAGCTCCTTTGACTTGAAATTGAATTCCTCTGGCATTAATGTTGTCTTAATGTTGTCACACGGCCTGCAGATTCTGCTCTATGACTTGCGCTCAAATCGCCCTGTGCTGGTCAAAGACCACTACTATAACCTCCCAATCAAGTCGATCAACTTCAACGACCAGATGGACATCGTCCTCTCGGCTGACGCCAAGATCCTCAAAATGTGGCACAAAGACACAGTAAGACTCAATATAGATTCATGTCAAGGAAAGTGATACCAGTTACCCCACAGAAACCCACTTTGGGAACCACGGCTGTAAAATCAAGAAGATTTTATTTTCCATTACAGTATTATATGTCAGCAAAATGTTGTCTGTCACTATAATGTTTTAATGTCTTCTATGTGTATGTAAATGTGTCTCCCTGAGGTTGATGCATTTTACATGCCGATAATAATTTATTTCTATTATTTCAGGGCAAAGCGTTCTCCTCCATTGAGCCCCAGGCTAATATCAATGATGTGTGCGTATACCCTAAGTCAGGTGAGTTCAAACAACCTCAAACCATCTGCTTGCTTGTGACTGGTTAGACTAGAGTGTTAGAATACACACCTCTGCCTCTGGGTGGCGCCAACTAACAGCAGACTTCAGCTGCCGTTTATGGCGTTTCTTTGGTTCACTTGGTTCACTTCACTACAGTAGCTTGTTTTAAAAAAAAATACTGAATTGGCCGTTTACAGTGTAGTGCAAACCATTGCATGCTTCTAAAGTAATGCGGCTAAATCTAGTTTTCTGTGCAATTCTGAAGTTCTTTTAACATAGAACTCCTCTTGCTGTTCATTGGTTTATTCATTTCACTTTTTGACTCATAGATAGTTAGGCCTATTCTTAATTACCTTTGGACATTACATGGATGTGGAAAATGTGGAATTTATCCTGTGTAGAAGTTTAAGGATCACATTTGTGTTATATATGTAATGAGTTCAGGAAAGTTAGTCTTTTGTTCAGGTTGTTGGTACATTACTTGATGTTGGTAAATTACTTCCATTCAAGCTGCAGGTTAATTTTCCTTTGTTCAGTTGCCCATAAACAAGACAAAAACATTAGCATGAATAGTCATTTAATTCTTGAACTGAGTGACTTAATGCTCAGGTGGTTGAACCTCCGAGGTTGTGGGTTCGAATTCAACTGTATTGGGCAGGAGGAATCTACTCTAAATCTATAAAAATAAATAAGTTAGTTTGAAGTTGGAGTCAAGCAACACAGGTCAAAAATGTGACCATTCAAAGAAAGCCCAGAACGAGCAAAAGTAGTTGAACCTACAAAAGCAAATCACAGGAATTACCCAGGGGTCACCATTCTGGTGATTTCATGCAGTGGAATGGCATGCTGGTATGGCATGTTGCCCTGCAGAATGTTGGAGCGGTGCTAACATGTGGCCCAATGCCTAATGAGGCATCTACGTATTTATGTCTTAATGGTTGGAACTCAATTGTTGTTCTGCCACCCTTGTGACTTATCCTGTCCTGTGTGTGTTATTGATTCATGCCAGAGGTGGTGAACAAGGTCAAAACAACAGCATGTATCATGTTGTTATGCAAATCATGACGTGAGCTCCTGTAATTTCCCCATTCTGCTGCAATTTTATCCTTATTTTGTTTGGGTAATTAGCTGGTCCATTTGGTTTCCACACTGTATACACATTCTCAGGATTATGGGGGTCCTTGATTGTTGTTTAAGAACCACTGCTTGTTTGCGTGCACGCACGCACACACACACACACACACACACACACACACACACACACACACACACACACACACACACACACACACACACACACACACACACACACACACACACACCAAAATAGGACATCCACATAATGGCCTGCTTCCTGTGAGAGCGGCTGGCTGTGTCGACTGTCTTATCAGACAACTACAAAACATCAGTCCAGTGACTTTTCAACAGGTGGCTCGTGTCAGATTTCCCGCTTCGCCTAGTTACTTTATGCAACTGGAAATGGAACAGATGGAACGGAACTATGGTCCATTTTAAACCAGACTTATTAATATCCTTCCTGACTTTGTTTTGCTTCCTGTCTCATTCACAGGTATGCTTTTCACTGCGATGGAAGATCCCAAAATGAACACGTTCTACATCCCGGTGAGTTCTTCTGAGGAGAGACAATGGCCTAGCCGGTCTACTGTACGAGCTCAACGTGTTGCATTGCATTGTATGAAATAGGACTGAAGTGGCTAATATAGGCCACAGCAATGACCCCTGACTCCCTGCTTGCTCCCCCCATTCAGGAGAGTTAGAAAAAATGTCAAGATAAAAGTGAAAAACACTGATGGCAAAGGTTTATGGATATATGATACTTGGATATCATCCATTCCAGAGAGGGACATAAAATCAGACTTTTCAAGATGAATATCAAAAACACACCCAATAGTCCAACAGCCAAAATCCTGACGGCCAATACACTGACACCGATAGTCCAACAGCTAATTGTCAAACCACAACTTGTCAAACACCCCAACAGTACGACTCGGCACGCGTGGCAACCAAACAATGTGCGCAATCGAAGTGCCACACGTTTTTTTTTTTTTGTAAATGCACAGTGCTGTCGTCTTCAGGGTTCTGCCCTTGTGGGTGTCTCTCTTGTTCCTTAGAGACAGACCTGTGTGTGTACACAGTCAGCTAGACGTTGTTTGGGGTAAACGCCTTCGTTTTCAGATATGAAAGGCACGCTTAGGCTGGATTTAGACTGTCCTCGTCTGGCTTACGGAGTCGTCGTCTCTCTTTTTTTCTCCCCCTTTCATTTCTGAGGAGTTAACAATAATCCTGGCATTCACTGGATAGCGCGTTGCTGATTGCAAAACTACCATGTCGCCTGCCTTCAGACCCAAATTTCTATATAATTTTCCTAAACCTATACCCTTTGGGTGGCTCTAGGTCTGAGTTAAAACTTGTCTTGACTTACCCATTATCTTTAATGTGTCGTTCCAGGGTGCAACATCAAGGCACTAGGCATATCATACACTTCATACTAAGTATGAAACACAGCTGCTTGTCTCTGTTGGGTTATCTGGGAGTTGTCTTCTGTTGAACACTGATTACTCCAAATGATGTTAAAGACCAGTGGGTTCTATTAGAGTTTGGCATATACATATATACGTATATGGATATACATATCCCAATTTATACAAGCTCATAAAGCACTATAATGGGCACATTGTTGGCTTGGTATATCAGTATTTTTCGCAACCCTGGATACCACAAGGCCTATCCAGACCTATCCATACTCCAGTTATACTGTAGGTGATAAGGTGACCACCAAAAGTGACAACATGAGATCACCACACTGCAGTGGTAATCGACCCACCACTCAATCACTTTCTGCGGTCACCTTATCACCTTGGCTTGAACCAATGATTTCAGTTCTTTCTTGGCCAGAATGACTTTCAAAAGTCAAATCCCTGACTATTTCATAATTGTCATCACTGCACATCTAATCCATGTAGAGCAGTGGTACCCAAAAGGTAGATCATGATTTACCAGTAGATCACACAGACCATGCAGGTAGACAGTCTCCATAGATCTGTAACTTTTGAGAGTTACACTCTCAAGCACGCAATTAGAAAATGGAGAATAATTGTTATGTAGACCAATGTTTTGCCAGTTTCCTTTCCCAATTGTGGACAAAAATGTGAAAGTTCTTAGTTTTGGGTGCAAGAGACTAAACTCAACATCACAAACTGTCAACACAAATCTCAAATACTGTTTTCAAATGTCAGTAATAGCATATACAAGAAAACCTTCCAATTCTCTCCCTCTATTTTTCATTATAAATGCATTATTCTTAAACACTAACAATAAGTAACACCATCATCGCTATTTCAGAACTTTCTAGGGGGCCTTGAAATGGATTTTCAGTCATGGAACAATCACATTTTTGATGTGTAGATCTTGTTGAGCTGCTCATTTTGAAAGTAGCTCTCAAGTCAAAAAAGTGTGGGCAACCTCTGATGTAGAGTTTAGATGTACTGTACAAGAAGTAAGGTAGGGGCTATGCAGAAGTAATTTTTTGCCACTCACTAGGCATTTCCTCAGAACTTCTGAGTTTGAAGATGTGCTGTACACTACATACAAAACACAATCAGGAAATATGAAAATTACCCATGAGTAGTGTTGTTACCTGTGACGTAAACATTAACCCAGTAGCTTGCTCAGCTTGATTCTTACATTTTGTGCCATGAAAGGAATTGTTTTTTTCTTCCATATTTATTTAACCCTAGCCTTTAGTCTAGGGTTTTATACAATCCATTGATAACCATATAGATTTTTTTGCATCAGTTTTTGAAAATAAAACAAATTACAAATAATAAAACAAGTAAAATAATCCTTTTTTGTTAGACCCAAGGCCAAGAAAAGAATTGAATTTTAAGCCCAACTGTGAAGACATGCCCAGGCAATGTATTTAGTCTGAAGACATGCCTGTGCAATGCCTTTTCTGAGAAGACATGCCCGGGCAATGCATTTGTCAGACTGCCACAGAACATGCTTAAATCATTTAAGCTTTGTAGTGCATGTGCTAGTTCACACAGCGACCACATCACCAAGGAATGTCTTGAATCCCAGCCTATATTTGTGTTTCTTCAAAAGTAGTTTTGGGTACTAGGTAGCTCTCTGGCAGTTTTGTAATATGTACTTAAACATTTTATTTTATGAAAAACATCCTGCCAATGAGATGAACTAAGGCTCTGTTACATTCTGGTATCACTGAAAACACTCCAGTGAGTGGTCCAGGTAGACAACCTCATGGTTCCTGGGGTTCCAATTGAGTCCTTTCTGGCGTGTAAAGACATATAGTACTGCACTTTTAGGTGACCACCAAAAACTACAAGATGCTGTCACCACGCAGTTGTAAGCGACTTAACCTAAACACACATTTCTCTTGTTTTTTTTTTACTAACCACCGTTTTGGTGGTCACCTTATTATCTAAAAGTAGTATGAATAGGCCTCAACTCTCTAGAGTGTGGAACTTTCCATTTGTACACTTACAAAGAATTATGAGGGCCCTTGAAATTAAAACACTTGAGAACCACTGGTACACTGTCACGTAATACTTGTGTGACATAATGGTATTGTGTGGCCATATTCATGACACAACCATCAGTTTACATTTATTGCATGAAATACATGCTCCCATGATGTTGTTTTTGCATACAGTAATCATAATGATTAATGTTGACTGTCTTGCATAAAATAGTTTTGAGTGTGTGAGGGCCTTTACAGTGCAAACGAGTAACAGCTGATTCAAATGTTGTTGGCTAATACGTGGCAAGGATGACAATGCAAGATGTCATCAACTAAATCACAGTGCGCTTAATGTGTGTGCCCTAACGTGTCCCATCAATGATTTACTAGGAAATCTATCTCCCGAAAAATGTTGATAATGATAATCAGTAGACGTGTAGTTTTCCGACAGAAGTCCTCCCTTTCTCAAACTAACACGAGGATTGTGTGCTAGGGGACGTCTAGCATTCTGTGGCTCATTCTTACTGTACCAGCTGTGTTCAGAGGCGATCCATGTGGGTTTTCCATGGGCGGTAACCCAGAACACAGAGCTCTCGGTGTCCGAAGCCGTCGATGATAAACGTACAGAGGCGGAGCCTTTTCGGGACTTTTCGAGAAATAGAAAAATCCAGACATTCTAAGAATTCCTTGTCTTTTTTCCCTTCTTTTTTATATACAATGCCCCCCACTGTTATGCTGGGAGCAGCTCGAAAAGCTGACTTTTGACCCAGTTTTTAACCTGACACATCTTCAGAAATGAAACCGCCATCCCGATCCTGGCTCGGTTACTCCCTCTCCTGAAACGCCTTGTAAAGGCCGCCTGACGCCCCGTGGGAACTTGGCTTTCAAAGAACGGCAAGCCCTTAACCTCTGAAGATAAGGATCAGGACACTGGAGTGAAATGCATCCGTGTTGCTGCTAACACAGTTTACATCAACATTATCACATAACATTACAGTGGATTATCCATCCCATTGTTGGCCGGCCGTGTGGATGTCTGGAAATACCGTATTTCACTTCCTTCAAGTTGGCTGCGGGGAACACAGTATTTTCTGTAATATTACAGAGGCAGACGGATTACATAATTAGACTTGAAACCTGAGCCAGGCCTCACACTGAGTTGTTTGTTTTGTGTGTGTGTGTTTCTATGTATTTTTTTTCCTTTTAGGCCCTAGGCCCCGCTCCGCGATGGTGTTCCTTCCTAGACAACCTGACGGAGGAGTTGGAGGAGAACCCGGAGAGCACCGTCTACGACGACTACAAGTTCGTCACACGCAGGGACCTGGAGAACCTGGGTGAGGGCACCTCCACACCACCCAGGGCTTGACACTAACACTTGCCCGCTTGCCGGGGCAAGTAAAAAAAAAATGGTGGGGCAAGTGAACACTGCTACCTGGTTGCCCGATTGGGCAAGTGTGCAACTTGGTGCACTATAACACAACACAATATAGATTTGTCTTGATCCCAAAACTAACGATTTCTCTTGCTTTTTGTCCACAATTCCAGGCTGGATTTGGGAAACAAAACAGGCAAATTAACATACACATGAAAATGACCTAATCTTCTACATTCTCTAGTTGTGTAGACCTGGGCTAATTAAGATGATTAATTTTAACTCTTGAGAGTGTAAAAATGAAACCAAATGGACCCGCAAGGGTCCATTTTTACATTCTCAAGAGTTACATCTGGTTAACCAACTTAACTGGGGACCACCTGGAACCCAAGCACCCAAGTAGGAAGTAAACTTAAATGCAAAATTTACAATATATTTTTGGGGGGCAAGTGACCATGACCTGAGGGCAAGTAGAACCTGACTTGCACTTGCCCAATGGGCAAGTGCCTCGGAGAACTTAGTGTCAACCCCTGTCACCTAATGCGTCGTCCGTTCACGAATGCTATCCCGTCTCAAAAAGCACGTCCCGTTCCCCGCCGCCGCCAACAAACTGCCTCGTCTTTCCGCCAACGACTGCCCCCGTCTGCCGGTCCATCCATCTCTTTCTTTTATTTAAACAGACAGTGGTAACGGATAGAGAGAGAGGAAAGAGAGACTTGAAACCTGGCTCGCACGGTGGGAGCCTGAGTTTTGGCTTTGGCTTCTCCAGGGGGGCCGACCACAGTGTGCGTGGTCGGAAGTTTTCCTTTTATAATGAATGAACAGGGGTCGGTCTGAAAGGATTTTTTTTTTTTTTTTTTGCCACCTCTGGGGTTGGTGCAGGCGGCTAGACGGCCTAAGTAGAGACCAGGGGAAGGTTTTGAGAGGTTTAGGTAAGGGGTGTAGGGGGGTGGGAGGGTTGGACAGTACAAGGGTTGAATGAACATGGGAATGCAGTCTCAGCAGTAAAGAGATCAAATGACGAAGAGAGAGGCGGTTGGTTGGTTGGCTGGCGGGGAATGAAAGCGGAGGAGGTGCTCGTCAGGGGACCGGGGGGAGGGGGGAGTCCGCTTACAGCAGCTGTGTGCGTGTGTGCCCGCGCGCACCACGACCCCTGTTATGTAACGCACGGGTGTGGAAAAGAGCCGAGATTCCCTGGGTAACATGAGGGCTCTCCCTCCAGTTACAACACACACGCTGACATGTTTTAATGGAAAGCAATGCTCTCATGACCTCTTTATCTCACTTCGCGCTACTTTTCTCGGGTTCCTTATCTTTTTTTTCTACTTTTTTGCAGATATACACACACCCTTGTATGGCCTGTGACAAGTATTACATAAGCGCTTATTTCAAATAATCATCATTTCCTTGTTGAAAAATAAAATCATACCGTTTTCATAGATTTTTTTAACAATAGTGGAATAGGCATATCTACCGGTACAACCTCAAATGTGTTGCGCTCTGTTCTGTTTTGAGCCTATAATAACGTTATTAAATTATGCAAGAATTAAGTGCAAGAATCACTGAGCTATTGATGTAGAAAATATCTGAGTGTGTGTGTGTATGTCCTCTCTTTTTGATTGCTTTCTTTAATTTGGGTTTATTGTTTGTCATCAGGTTTGACTCACCTGGTGGGTTCATCTCTGCTGAGAGCCTACATGCATGGCTTCTTCATGGATATGAGATTGTACCACAAGGTGTGACACACTCCACTCCCTTTCATCTAGCAAATACCTACTACGTAAGGGAATAACAACCGATGAACCGGTGATTTGATTTGTAACAACTGTTATTAGGAAACAAATCATCGGTTTGAAGGGTGTTATTCCGCTTATTTCATGGCTTAATACATTAATAACTAGCTAATAATGGACAGAAATACTATATAGAAAGGCTGCTTTTATTTTTCTGCAGTTGTGTAGGCTACAGACCTCCTTGCAGCATACGTTCGTCTGCGCAAGGAGGTCTGTTGAGTGTAGCGGTCCGTTGTTGTGACATATCTAACCGCTCACGTGACCAGAACGCCGGCTTCTGATTGGAGCATTCATTCGAGCCATGTAATAAAGTACATCATTACCATTCTCAATGAATTAAAAGTGTTCAGTGTTGCGAGAACTACTGCCGATGACTCATCTTTTTAAAAGATCTGTCTTTGACGATGCTGTCATTTGTTTGCTTGCAGGTCAAGACCATGGCGAATCCTTTTGCGTACGAGGAATACCGCAAGGATAAGATCCGTCAGAAGATCGAAGAGTCCAGAGCCCATAGAGTTCAGATTAAGGTGAGATGCAATGAATGGAGAATATGTCACGTGCTGTTATTATTTTGACTAAGCAGGTGTACCAGTAACATTGAAAATATAGCGAAACCCATATTCAGAACCAGTAACCATTGTAGTGCAGGCAGATGAAGTCTGGCTGCAGCAGGCTAGGTTAATTCTACAAATGCCTTCTAAATGAGTACTTGGTTTTTGTACCAAGGACCCCTAAATTGCCTATATATTCAGGCCTGTTTTAAAGAATGCCAGGGAGTCGGGGCATTCCACACTTGGGTGGCAGAAGGAGAATTTCTGAGAGCATTGGTGTTGTGACCCAACTTATATCCAACGATAACAAGTTTTGGGGTCTGCAAGGCTAATTGGTTTTCTGTGAATAAATATTCAGCCTTGATATGAAAAGGGTTGAAAGCCACTGCACTACATGATTGTAAATCCACCTTCTATCAAACATTATGTAACGGATGGGTTGCTCTGGGTCATGACATAACCTATACTCACACACCCACCACTGTGTTCACCTACTGTTACACTGACAGTGTCAATGAGAAACAGATATGTATAACAGCAAGTACTACAGTATTAGAGGTTAGCATGTTCATTCATGTCTAGTTTAACATTTATTCAAATGTTGGCTCATTGAGGAGTTCCAGAATCTTGTCAATCTGAGCAAGATGATCGTTGTTCGTATCTCTAGGCTCCCATGACATTTTTCAAGAGGGATGACAGAGACACATTGTACTGAATATGTATTAGTTGTTAATGCAATTATAAGGCCATTTTTTAGAGTGGCGAAAGTTACAATTACTGTGACAAACTGTGGCTAGATATACTCACACTTTTGTCAATGAATACAGTTAGGGAGAGTGACTAGTGTTGGTGCACATCTAAAGTTATGACCCCATCAAGGCCTTCCAAATTACATTTTAGGTGACTAAATCAAAGGTAGTTCATTAGTATTAGTAGTAGTAGTAGTAATTAGAAATATTTCAGATGACCAATACATGACTAAAGATTAAAGGGAATCAAAATGTCTAAACGCACTCTTTTCTCCTGACTAACACACACAGGCGCTGCCTAAGGTCAACAAGGAACTGGCCCTCAAGCTGATGGAGCAGGGAGATGCCGAAGCTGAGCTGGCCATGAGGAAGAAGAAGGGCAAGGTAGGAGTGTGTGTGTGTTGCTTGTGGCTTCATTTGATGTTCCGTGTTCAAAGAGGATTCTATGTGGAGAGAATAGGGACTACCCCTCATAAAAGATTACTTTTTTAACTGAGGTGGTTGAACGTCTCAGAAGTCTTCTGTTGTGTATAAAGGCAGAGACTTCAAAGGGTACTTTCTTTTAACGTATCAACTATATGGGTGATTTATACTTTTAAGGGTGATCTACAAACTCAACAAAATGTTGCATTGTGATGCCGTGAGCGTTTCGGTCGAGCTTGTGGATCTGCTGCTTTAGATGTATTTTGTGTGACACTGTCGTATAACATAACAAGTATTGGCCAGGAAAAAATCCCCCTCTCTCTTCCCCCCTGCAGGCTGTCCCCAGCATCCTGGGCGACGACCGCTTCACCGCCATGTTCGAGAACCCCGACTACCAGGTGGATGAGCAGAGCGAGGAGTTCCGCCTGCTCAACCCCATCGTGTCCAAGGTGGGCGACAAGAGACGGAAGAAGCTCCGAATGCTCGCCCAGCAGGCCGCTGACGCACAGAAGGTGAACCAAGTAACACACTTCTTCCTTAGAATGTATTTATTTTAAATCTTTAACCAATGTCTTTTTAATGTGGTAAAATTCATTCATTTTAGATTTATTGTAGTAATAGTGCAACATAAACATTACAAAGACTTTAGTTATTATATAATGCACTCTACAATACCTACCCCTAGGGTACAACCCCAATTCCGTTGAATTTGGGACGTTGTGTAAAATGTAAATAAAAACAGAATGCATTGATTTGCAAATCGTTTTCAACCTCTATTCAGTTGAATACACCACAAAGACAATATATTTAATGTTCAAACTGATAAACTTTATTGTTTTTTGAAATTATACAATCTTTTGTAAATTGATCCCTGCAACACGTACCAAAAAAGTTGGGACGGGGGCAACAAAAGACTGGGAAAGGTCATGAATGCACAAATAATGCCTGTTTGGAACATTCCACAGGTAAACAGGTTAATCTTAAACAGTTTAATATCGTGATTGGGTATAACAGGACCATCCCAGTCGTTCACAATCGAAGATGGGACGAGGTTCACCACTTTGTGAACAATTCTGTGAGAAAATCATCCAACGGTTTAAAAACAATGTTTCTCAACATTCAATTGCAAGGAATTTGGTGATTTCATCATCTACAGTCCATAATATAATCAAAACGTTCAAAGAATTTGAAGAACTTGCTATACTAAAGCGACAAGGCTGAAAACCAACACAGAATACTTGTGACCTTTGATCCCTCAGGTGGCTCTGCATTAAAAACTGACGTCATTGTGTAAAGGATATTACTGTGAGGACTCAGGAACACTCAGAAAACCATTGTCAGTTTACATAATTTGTCGCTACACCTGCGAGTGCAAGTTAAAACTCTACCATGCAAAGCAAATCCATACATCAGAAAGGTTGGTTTGAAAAACAACCAGAAATGCCTTCTCTGGGTCCACTATCATTAGAAATGTGGACTCATCAGACCACAGCACACTTTTCCACTTTGTGTCTAACCATTTCAAATGATATTGTACCCAGAGAAGGCATTTCTGGTTGTTTCTCTGGTTGTTTTTTCAAACCAACCTTTCTGATGTATGGCTTTGCTTTGCATGGTAGAGTTTTAACTTGCAATCGCAGGTGTAGCGACAAATTATGTAAACTGACAATGGTTTTCTGAGTGTTCCTGAGTCCTCACAGTAATATCCTTTACACAATGATGTCAGTTTTTAATGCAGAGCCACCTGAGGGATCAAAGGTCACAAGTGTTCGGTGTTGGTTTTTGGCCTTGTCGCTTTAGTATAGCAAGTTCTTCAGATTCTTTGAATGTTTTGATTATATTATGGACTGTAGATGATGAAATCACCAAATTCCTTGCAATTGAATGTTGAGAAACATTGTTTTTAAACCGTTGGATGATTTTCTCACAGATTGTTCACAAAGTGGTAAACCTCGCCCCATCTTTGATTGTGAACGACTGGGATGGTCCTGTTATACCCAATCACGATATTAAACTGTTTAAGATTAACCTGTTTACCTGTGGAATGTTCCAAATAGGCGTTATTTGTGCATTCATCATCTTTCCCACTCTTTTGTTGCCCCCGTCCCAACTTTTTTGGTACATGTTGCAGGGATCAATTTACAAAAGATTGTATAATTTCAAAAAACAATAAAGTTTATCAGTTTGAACATTAAATATATTGTCTTTGTGGTGTATTCAACTGAATAGAGGTTGAAAACGATTTGCAAATCAATGCCTTCTGTTTTTATTTGCATTTTACACAACGTCCCAACTTCAACGGAATTGGGGTTGTAGATACCTTCACAAAAACATGCGGTAATCCTGGGCTCTAGACTGCCTCCCCCTGGGCAGCCGGGGCACCTGATGGAGGGGACAGGAACTGGTTGGAATAACGTGTTCCTTCCACGCACTACGTCCAACCAGGGAAACTCCCCCTGTCAGGTGAAAAGAAGGCAGCTTGGACTCCTCGTGCATTGAAGGAAGCATGAGGCCAGTCATGCCTCCCCAGGTTGGCAGAAGCTGTGTAGAGCCCAAGATCACATTAGGAATTGGCATTGCGTGAAAAAATGTTACAAAATCATGGGATAAGAATATAGAAAAGAAAAAAAAAGAATATATAGATTACCGTAATAAAACTTAGTTTATGTGTGTGTCTGTGTTTTTTCTCTAGGCTGCTGAGGAGGCAGAGGAGCCGGAGGGACGGGCCAGCTCCGAGGAGGAGAGCTCTGACGACGATGACAAGGCCTGGGTGGAGGAGGTGCGCGAGCAGCGGCGCCAGCTGCGGCAGGAGGACTACGAGCGGCGGCAGCAGCAGAGGAAGGCGGACCGCGACACCGTCCTGCTGGGGGCAGAGGCGCGGGCCCCTCCCACCAGGGGCGGAGCTTCTGCCGCGCCAGCCGCCAACGAGCCGCGCTTCTACCAGATCAAAGCCGGAGAGGAGTTCCGCAGCTTCGCCGACGTGGCCCACAAGCAGAAGCTGCAGAAGTAAGAGAGAAACTGTCTGGTGTTGACAGTTAGAGAAGGGTTAGAGCAGTGTCCTTGTTACCAAAAGGGGAAAAAAAACGATATTATGAAAATGTATACATTTTGTTTGCAGTTGAGTTCAGGACAGCATCTTTTTCAACTTAGATTTTGCTACATTATTCGTAGCATCACACACCAAGTGCAGTGCTGACAACAGTAGCACTCAAATCAACAGGGTTATCTGCTCCAGGCTATAAAGAAGCCATAAGAGCATGTACAGTATATTACATTATATGGACTTAAATCAAATATCATTGATGTTGACATTTCATCAACTGGCCCCTGTCCCCTTGCTGTTGTTGTAATGTGTGAGGTTGGGTATCCCTGGTCTAAGGAGTATGTTATGTTTATTAGGGCTTCTCTGGAGGAGCGTCTGCAGATGGAGCAGCACTCTGGAACCAGCAACATGGCGGACACTGCTATAGGCAGCAAGCAGCTCACTTTCACCCTCAAAAAGGTATGTGGCTCACTCTGTTTTTTGTTTTCAATTTTGATCTTGTCGTTTTGGTTTCCAAGTTCTTTGAAAAATGTCCACCTCTGTGCTCCATCGCCCCTTTCTCCCCTGTCAAACATTCCACATTACTCCACTGAATGCCATCTAGTGAAGCCAGCCAAAATGAGTGTTGTCAACACTTGTTGCTCTACACCAATAGTATTTTGAGAGATTGTTTTATTTTATGTTGAAGGTGTCCGTCAACACTACTGGTGTTGATGATGATCGATACCTCCAGTCTCTGTCACTTTGTCACATGTCACTTTTTGCACATTTGCACCTAAAAAAATGCAATGCTCGCCTGTCAGTGTGCAAACCCTTTCATTGTTTATGGACTTTCATGGACTCATGGACTTCATGCCATGCCCTAGTAAGCCTTTTAGTTTAGAATGCAAACTTCTCTTGCGTTTTGCATCAGGAATACATCTACAGCGTATTAACAAAAAATGCTTCTTGATTAATCGACTAACCTGCTTGCTTGGGCAAGATTACGTCGGTTGTTGGTCTCTGAATATGGGGTTTCGATGTATTCCTCCTCAGTCGGAGCAGCAGCAGAAGCAGCAGCAGGCGGAGCGAGCGCACCACGAGGAGAGGAGAAAGCTGAGGCGCTCGGCCGGACACCTCAGCAGCAGCCGGGGAGGTCGCGGGAGAGGTCGGGGCGGCTGGGGGGGAGGAGGGGGTAGAGGAGGAGGAGGAGGAGGGAGAGGAGGAGGAGGAGGGAGAGGAGGAGGAGGGGGCAGAGGGAGGGGTCGCTACTGAGGAGCACCGGGGACGAGACTGCGAAACTGTACTAAAACCGGTGGTTGTCAAACTCTTTCATTTCAGCGATCCCTTCCAATAACTCTTGAGAGAGCATGAATGGAACCGTCTGGTTCCACTTCTCACTTCGTTACACTCTCTCTGCAAGGGTCAATTTGGAACCCTGAGGTTCAAAGTGGGCCATGAGCCCAACTTGGAGAGTCACTGAACTAAACTATCCTAGACACCCCCCCCTCTGTCTGTCTGTCTCTGTCTGTCTATCTGTCTCTCTGTACAAAACCTGGGTAAGTGTGGGCCACGTGAGGTTGAAAGCCTCAGCTGTGAAGCCCGTCTTTATGGTTCAGCCGAAGGCGTCTCTCCTGCAGTACCACCGGCAGTGGTCATGAGACGACCCAACGGACCGGCGCGTCCTGGGTGGGCCTGGCTGCGTAACACTGTGACCGCTCTCTTCCTGTGAAGAAAAGAATGATGTGCGTTTGTGAAAGAAAAATATATTTTGGTCTAGAATTAATGTGTGTATTTGTGTGCCAAATGCATTTTTGTGCAAACGCAGACATTTCATTTTTTGGGGGGGACACATTTAACTTAGATTTTTATGATCATGATAGAAGTCTATAGCGCGGTCGAAACAAGCAGAAATTTGCCAATAATATACATTTAAACATCACGCATACGGGTGACTGGTGTCACAGACAGGCCACACACAAACTGAGATACACACCTTTATTATAACTTTGTTTCACTGCCAACTTGTGCCAAGTAAGCAGCGGGGTGAAGAACATAGGAAGCCTCGAGTCAATAAGAAAAACTTTATTGGCAAAAGCTGCTTACAGTCTGGCTTATTAACCAGGCTAATGCTTCCCTCCCACAAATCGACCATCGAACTACCGTAATCAATTCTATCATACAAATATGTATGGAAAAGTGCAAATTTAAATAGTATTTGATTTGTGATCATTTTATTGGCCATTGGCCAAGTAACGAAAAAAAAATAACCCATGATAATACCTCATGTGTGCTTGAATTCTGCTGTTTTGATTATTTGTTTAATCAAAAAGGTGATAAACGGTAATGGATATTTGCAGCCCTATTCTCAATGGCCTCATCCCTGAGAGTATGTTAAACAAGGTCACCCACTGCCCACGCAATCAGATCTGTAATCTCTTGACCGTACACTTGCCCCACACACTCGATCCAGACAAGAAGATTACAACCAAAGGTTAAATTTTGTCAAAGTGACTCATAATGGATAAACAAAGATGTGTCTTTGTTGTTTAGGATTGTAATTTTTGTCTAAACAGGATAACTATAAATTTGTTTTTGGTACCACTTGGTTGTTCGCTTTTTATTGTCATTGTGCTTTGTTGCTCCCCATTTGAATGGGTAGTAGTTGAAAGATTAATATATATTTTCTGCTTATATAAAAAGCTTCACAGGTAGTTAGATTTTTCTATAAAAAGCTGCATGTTGGTTACATTTCTACATCTACCAACTTTTGTAGATGTGTGTACCAATGTTTTTTTGTCTTTACTGCCAAGGATACCAAAGTAAATCATTATATTTTCATAAGTTTATGGCATTCTTTACATAATCAGGCAGGTCATGGTGTGCTTGGCTTGCATCATTTTACACAGTACATTTCTGTATGCAGCGTCAATTTAACCCTGAGATTGGCACCCTGATGTTTAGTACCATTTTTACACTGGGGTTGAATTGCAGTGTAGTACTTTTTTCCTCAGAGGGAGAAGGTTTTTTTCCCTCTCTGTCAGTTCTTGGAACTGCAATGCCTGGGTGGGTTTCCCTGCTGCCCCCCACCCGCCAGTGGACCTCTCCTTACACAGCATTGGTCCTTTTCAAATGTGAGGGAGGTCCATCTCACCCTCTCAGCATGCTGGCCCTGGCGTCGGCCTCCCTTTTCAAACCGCCATGCGCTCTCACCACAGACCACAGTTTGTTTTATCAACCAGCTAAGAATAGCGTTACTGACTGAAGATGACTGGTCAGCTTACATAAGAATAATTAACCCAATTATGAGTTAAATTGCAATTAAATTGTCCAAACATTAATTTCAAACATTGCGATTGTCAACTTGCTATTTTCGTGTGTGTGTGTGTGTATATATTTATCTATATATATCTATATATATATATAGTTTGAAAGAATCAAAGGCCAAAAATAGTAAGTCGACAGGCGCAAAGTTTTGTGCCACCCGATTGTATGAAATTATAAAATGGTGCTACATGCCATTTGGGTTTCTGTGATCTGTGGGGATGTTTTGTTTCGTTTTAATAAGCCCCATGTTGCTCATTGGCTCCCAGTGTAGCGGGAAATTGTGTTTTCCTCACACACTATCAGGTCAGATTAGAATACAGGACCAGCCGGGTTCCTGAAGACTAGTAAGTCGGAATGTTAATGTCTAAGCATGTAGCATTTAAATGGTTTAGAATTCCCCTGCATTGTGAGCTTGTAAAAATATTCAGGGCAGATATGTTTAGGTGCTACAAGCGGTGGCGCCTATAAGATTGTCAGACAGATTGTCATTCCAACAGGACACAGTGTTTCATTGGATAATAAGCAAGTTTCTCTATCCTTGATGATCCGTTTTGATTGAACTAAAATTCAGCATTTTGAGTATGGGTGAATAGGTGTAAAGGTCAAAGGTGTCGGGTAGATTTAGCCTTGTTTCACTCATTGTGTCACACAAGTGACCATTCTTTGGCCTAAGCGTCTGATACTGTGGATGTCTCTGTAGATGATATGACAGCGGATAGCGTACCACCAGACTGAAACTTAAACTCTTTAGTTTTTACTTCCTTGTTGTGCTATGACTCACCATGTAGTACCAGGAAGTAGATACCTCTGGACATAACAAAAACGAGCATACAAAAGGGAATGGTACAGAAAGAAAAGTGATTGCTATTCAATATTCCCTGGAGACCAGCCGACCGCATTGAATGGTGAAGATTTGATTTCTAGATTACCTAAGAATAATTATAACTGGCCTGTATTCCCTAGGTAAAACCCTATTCCCACAAGGACCAGGTAATTTTTGGTAAATTTCCATGTTGGTGTCCTTTGTGCGAATAGGTGCTGGTGTCCATTGCAGGGTTATAGGACTCCCAATTCATTTCTTTGTGTTTTCTCTATGGGCCAGGACCGTGTTTTCTATGGGCCATTTTTTGCCCAGGCTCTCCGGATAGTGCAGCTACACTAACATCTATTGGCTCCAATTAGGTTTACCATTGGAGTTGGGTTTCAACAAATTGAGATCTGCTGGTAGTAAACACATTTTGTTTAGAAAGCTCTTGGTATTAAAGCTTTTATTTAGCAGGTTGGTCAAAAAGTTAGAGAACTGTCCCAAACTATAACCTCATTCCTAAACTACAAAGTTCAGGGAAGACGTTAACCAGACAACCAGCAATGGCGTTTCTAAGCAATTTGGAGCCACAGGCAAGATTTCCCCTTACCAAATGGACCCTTACGGGTCCAAGGAAAATCTCCTGTGACGTCATACCTATGACAGGCACAGTACTATTTTTAAACTTTTTAAACTAAAGAATACTCAATTCTAGTTATGGAGGGCAAGTATAATGTATTTATCCATATGAGGCTTATTAACCTGGGATCCTTTTTAAAGCATGTCTGGTGGTCGTCCTGGTGCCTCCCTCCCCCTATGGCGCCCCAGGCAACTGCCCAGTCTGCCTAATGGCAAAAACGTCCCTGATCAGCAGCGAACATGGCTTGTGCTCCTTCAGGCATGTATAATGTTGGAGGCAGATGACAAATAATGATGAAGAGCCATCAGGTTTAAACACGCATGACATACTGTAACAGTCACAGAGTCGCTGGCAAGCATGCTATACCGTTGCTTCCCCTGCAGCTTCTTACTTGTGTGGGAATAACTCCAGTACAAAACAGAGCCGTGTACAGTCGTACACGCACAGTACATTGCTTAGTATTCATGGTGCATCAAAGCCAGTAGGTCAGACAGTGTCATGACAGAAAGTAATCCATTTAGCCTCACAGTTGAATGGAGTTGCTGCGCTAATGGCCGAGTGGGACGTCAGCAGCTGCTCTGGTGACGCGAGGATGAGTTAAGAAAAATGTCAGTCTGAAGATGTGAGAAGGGGTACAGAGACGGGGAAGAGAGGGGGTGAGGAGTGCTGGGTGAGGGAGGGAGAGACGGAGAAGGGCGGTTTCTAGGAAAGGGGTAACACGCACAACACATTGACCCAATAAGGGCCTCCTTCCTCCATCACTCAAGTGTCCCGAGTCTCAACCCAGCTTGGCACTGTGAAAGGAGAACGATATAGTCGAGAGGGGGCCACCCCTCTGTTGTGACCCTGACTTACTTCCTGAGGTTTCTTCTTTGCCTCGTTCCCATCAAGTGTTTCTTCTTGCTTTTTCCAGGCCTGACCCAGATTTTTTTGGGAGAGTCCCACTGATTACCGATGGTACAAACTCAATTTGATAATTTAATAGTGAACCTCGGGTATAAAACCACACAAAAAAAGTTTTTGGTTTGGGTTTTGGTTAGCAAAGCCTTCATCCAATCAGGATGAGAGGAGACTTCAATCATGATCGAGTGCCTTGGTGTGCGTGCTGTTGGCCAGTTGCACCTCATCCCCACTGTAAAGCATATGCATGTGCACATCTTGTTTCCAGGGCGGGCTGGGTGGTTTTCCAAATCACCCAAATCACTGAATGTTCCTTAAAATATTATGCAGTATTTTATAACACGCACAAATTATGGGGCCACCAAGTGGTTAGGAAAAGGAACACATGGACTTGCATATTTGCCAATCAAGATATTTAAAGACGCTCAGACATGGTTAACATTGTTGTTCTCTCAGTCTCACTTTTTTATTTGCCTGCAGTAACGTGCATATTGTCTGTTCAAGTCATGCAATCAGATATTCCACTTCTTAACAACAGCCCAAATGCTCAGCACTCGCGTTCACTTGGGAAGCCATGACTCACTCTTATAACTGGGCTGTGTCTTCTTAGATCTTGTGGTCACCTTCGTGATAACAAAACCACTCCATAATATGAGAGGAAACAACTGGCAACCGTTGTGTTCTGCGAGCATCCTATATCCGAGGCCATGATTTCCCCATCCGTAACGTCCAGAGCCAACACTTTAAACTATGAACGTAAGCAAAGGAAAAAAGAAAGACCATTAGGAAGGAGGTGGATAGTTGGCCAGATGTAATGTTTGGGGGCGCTAGCCTCTCCTGTGTTTTGTGTGCTTGTGTTTGTATCACAAACGGATGCTTTGATTGGCTGAGCACGCAATGTGATTAGATGCCTCTCTCTTCACACAAGTGTAATTTATTTGCATGATTTCTTATAGCTGCAATTTGTAACATATTTTAAGAAGGAGATTGTTGAATTTCTTCTACAAATTGTCCAGAAAATGACTGCATGGATGGTCATCATACTGTAGACTCACCAGGTCATTCAGTTCACGGTTTCTCAACCACCTGCTGAAAACTCCTGCACTAAGGTATTCAAGCTAGAGCTATGGACCAGAGCTAGGTTGGACTTTTATTGTGCATGTATCACATTTAGGAATTGCAAACTTACTTTACTACATGTAAAAGTTCAGCATGCTGTAGTTTTGTAGGTTGTATAGTTTTGTCTGGGACAGTTGGATTGAGACATGGAAATCATGATGTTTTCTTCACTTTGTGATTGTGATGTGTGAACATTAGCAAATGTCTGCTCTGTCTGTGCGTTCAAACGTGACCTGCGATGAGGCACACTGTAGACACTTCTGTTCACATCGAGGTGAAATTAACCTTCAGTCCAGTGCTTCCACTTGTCCCACTTTTGTCAGCGTTGGATTGCAACGCGACAGAGAAAATAATCTGTGATCCTCTCTCTTCGGTTTTTCTGCACATAAGGATGAAAGGGCGTGAAATGTGCTGATGCAGGCCGTTTTTTCCCACCAAGCATCAGGCCACCACAGAAAATCACAAAAGACGGTCCCACTGGAAAATACCTCGCATTTTTTTGTCGTCTTGCTCGCCACACTGTTGAGCTAACTAACTCTGGGCAAATCAACCTTGAAAGAAGACAAAATGATGAGTCAGCAGAGAGCGGGATTAAACAACTCCCTTCTCATGCACTCGAGGGCCAGTGCTCTGATGTCAGGATCACCATGACCTCCAAACAATACGGTGTAAAGTACCCAGGTACATTTACTCAAGTACTGTACTTGAGTACAATATTTGGGTGTTTTTTCCTCTACTAGAGTATTCCCAGTAGTGTTACTTATACTCCATTACACCTCAAGGCAATTATTGTAATTTTACTGTAATTTCACAATTATTTGAAAACTTTAGTAAAGATATTGATTAATTACAATATTAATTACAAAAGTTCCACATTTCGAAAATTCGAAAATGGCTGATCTACAGCATGTAGATCTAGCCATTATATACATTTTTTTAACATTGGCACACCTTTGCATGAATAATTCTTATTCGGGTATATCTAGAGTGGATTTTTCTCTCAACAGTCCAGGTTAATCTTAACTACAGTTCTTATTACAGTACAGTACTTCTACTGCTACACTACTTTACCATATACCATTTAAAGAAACGACCAAGAATAGAGAAGTAAAGACCACATAGAAAAGAGAAATGGAATAGGAAGTAGGCCTCTAGAAGAAAAGGTAGAACAAGAGAAGAGAGAGAGAGAGAGAAGGCAGCCTTCTCATCTCACTGCCTCCAGTAGTGTCTGGTTTTCATGGGCAGATGCATGCTGCCTCATTTCAGCTTGATTTATGCAAAAGTTGGACCTGGGTTTATATAATTTCTTTCCCAAATATAGTCTAGTAAATGAAGGCCATAAAGGTCACTGTGCACTCGGCTCACGTCCCCCAGGCTTTGGAATGGTGGAAATGCTGTTGGTACTAACTCCAAAGTGGTCAGACTGTTTCTCTGTGCTTAAGGGCAAACCAAAATGTCAAGGCACTTTAGTCACACCTTGCATTCACAACAACAATAGCTGATCGACAAGCTCCCAAAGCATTGTGGCATTGACGCGTAGTAGAATGACTATTAACTATTTTAGAAAATCATATTTGTGCCTATGCACAAAGTACTGATATCATTTTACCTGTAAATAGATAATACGATTTTTGTATTGTATTTGTTGCAATAATGGTCTTGGTCAATGGTCTTATGTCTGGTAGTTGCCCCAGACATAAGGCTTTAAATTGTCATAGGAGATATGTGGAGCAATGGGAATGTGGATCGTGAATTTTTGCACTGATTCTCATGTCCTGGTGTGACCCCACAGGAAAGTATGTGGATTACAGGGATCGCTTCACACTGACACTTCCTTCTATCGCTCTCTTTCATTTATTTGGCACAGGCTGGCACACAAATATGCAACCCTCCTTTCAATCTATTAACCACTTCAACCCCATGCAATGCGCTGTTGAGAGGAGTCCTATATTTTTCTATATTCACACTACATTGTACCGTCTCTTTACTGTGTATAACAATTTTCGGTTTTGGATTTGGACCACATTGTCCTTGGTTAGATGCCAGACACGCTAGCATATGAGCTATTAACCAGTTGCATTACTGAGTGAGTTGTGTGATAAAGGCTCAGTGGAGGTTTTTAGACTTGTTGTAGGAGATACTTGCCATTGCCATCTGTAGGTATCAGTTGAGTCTCATGGTGGGAGCTCTATTCTGATCTTAGTGATTAAATAGTTCTGTTATGGGGCTACCTGTTAATCAACAAAATTATTGTCATTTCATCTTCACAGAAAATGGGGTTTGTATGGGTAAATCTGAAATGATGCTGTATATGCACCTCGTATACCATAGTCAGTGCCAGTGGACATAGAATGTATGATGCTAAGTATCTCTAACAGACAGTCTTCATGTTGCATAATTGTCATATACTGTACTTGCTTGATAACACTTGCATTGCTCCCTCCGTGCGATAACTTGTAAACTGTAGGCATACAACTTGAAATACTGGTATAAGTAGAGGTTCTCAAATGCAAATCTCACTAACGTGATTTACAGATGGATCAAAAGTGTGGGACTAAAATCAAAGTGAGAATGTGGTTTTAAATATGCATCTGAAGAGCTGCACATTTTATAGTTAGGTCTTTCACACGTACTGAAAGTGGTAGCCTACCTATTTCAGCATGTAATGTGACTTTTCGAACGCGACAATTTCTAGAATCTCTAGACATCCATGTACAAGGATCATTTAAAAAAAGCACAATCTAGACTCCGGATTACCTCAAATGGGGGAAAAAGCATCATGTAACTTCTTGTAAATGTGTTGTTGACTCATGGCAAAAGAAGGGGAAAAAAGTGCTGCAAAGGTCTTTTGTTTTAAAAAGGCCATTCACTGTCGCCTTTTGTAGCGGAGTGTGGTCAGTGTAGATCCAAAAAGACTAAACCCTCAATTCACTCCCCTCCCTTTTTCTTGTGGTGGGGAACCAGACACCACAGCACTGGGAATGACCTACAATCTCCACCAGAAACCCACTCGCTTTTCCTTGCGTCTGCGTTGTTTCCAGAAGCTCCTGTTCTTGTCATTTTAGCTCCTTTGCTGGCTTCTGGTTTCCTGAAGCACATAGGCATTCTCTCCCTCTGCAAAAGCTTTGCTATATCCATTATGTGCATGTCTCCTGTCCTCTGTGGGCACGACAGCATGTACCTCAGATGTGTAATACAAATAAAAAATGTCTCCTTACGTAGACAAGATCAGCTCTTGCTTTGTGTAAAAATAAATAAATAAAATAAAAAATAAAGCTAGACGGTGAATTGAGTATTAATTTGACGGTGACCAAAATTGACCCTTTGCATGCAGGTCCATTTGGGTCACCGATAAATTAACACACAGGATTTTCCTGTGTATTTTAACAAGATAGCGTAGGATCAGCACGTGGCCTTAAGTCTGCCCAGCTGTCTAGGTGGAAGTCTTGACGTCATCAGGGAGTGCTAAGTTGATTAAGTTATCACTCTGTGTCAACATGCTCGTGCAGGCTGGGGGCTCGGCCTGCCGTAGCCATTCAGTGTGACGCCGTGTGACTCTGACATGACATGACAAAAAGGCACAAGACCGAAGTCAGGAACAGAAGGAAAGCCTGCACCATCTGCGCCGCCATACTTTAAAGCCAGGCAGTGTACATTTTTAGGTTTTCTGATCCCATAAGTCAGTCTGCAGCTACAAAGAAATATTGAGGTCAGGTCATTTGTGGATTATGGGTTTTCTACTTGCAGACAAGTATCTTTTGTTGCTTGTTGCTAAATTAACTTCATTGGACCTCTCTTTATCTCGTCCAAGAGACTGTATGTATTGGACTATGTGTTCTCGTCTATAGAGCAATGCAGGTTCTCATTTGGCTGCCTCTTCTCCTTTCCCTGATCTGTGCATCCAAAACCCCTTGACACGACTATAGCATTTAGCTCTAGTATGATATAATAGTATGAATGAACGATATTCTAACAGTCGAAGAACATAAGAAATTGGAAAAGGAGTTCACTGAACCCCTAATTGCTCCTGATGTGTTAGTAGGTAACGTCTGTCGGACCAATGCTATGTCAAACCAAAGTTAGCTCCCCAATATCGCCAAGCCTGTCGATCGGTTATTTTCAGCCAAAGCTTTCCCTATAACAGAAAATAATAGCATAGAGACCTGAGGGACAACCATATGGAGAGATTTAAGTGGTTAATAAAATTGCACAATGGCAAACAGTTGTGCTAGTCAGATTGTTGCAGGTCAGACAGCTTAACATCATTACAGATTTTCAGTTTCTCACTGTTTTCACTTCTCTCTACCTCCTCTGTACCATAAGGGCCGGGAACACATATGTCCGACTCATCATGCCCAAACTCCTCTGTGTCTCTGACCATCTCTTTGTGACGTGTCCTATACCATCTCTGTCCCTATGTCAAACAAACTGACACCAATCAACAAAGCCCACAGCCTATAAATCCTTCCTTATCTTCGGTATACTCCTCTCTTCCCTCTCGTGATTCCTACCCCTTCCTTATGCTAGTGATTCAGAAACCTCCCGTTTCCTTACACTATTTAATCTGCTGTTGACCTTTCTCATCCAAGTTGATTCAAAAACAACACGAAGAAAATTGAATGAGCATCATCCTACAACAATAGGTTTACCTACTCCCCCATTTATTCTGCAGTGATCAGAGTAATGGCTGTTGTGATGAATGAGTGTTTGTATCTTTTTTTATCATGACTGTGGGAATAGTGTCAGGGGAGAAGGTGCTGGTAAGGATTGGTAAAAGAAAGTCATCAGGGACCTGTCAACACGAGACCTTTTATTTTGCCAACTTTCTGTTTTTCCAACATGCTGTATTTATTTTCTTGCCATGGTCTGGAATCTGTATTTTTTAACTGCTGGACTGTGTTTGGCAACTGATGAAATAAATAAATCACCAATCATGGTGCTCTGAGTGGGAGGAAGTTGACATCTCAAGTGCAAGAGTATTGAGAGAAAGTGTGAGAATAATGATGATTATTAGCAGTCATCTGCACATTATTTTCAGGAAGTTCTCAAATTGTCTCAGAAAGTAGGAACAATGCCCTGGGGTGAACATGTGTAGGTGAACTGAGCTCCCCTGTGACATGCACCTATTCTCCCTCAATCTATAGTTCTGTTGGAGAGGATGTGAAATATCCAACCAGCCACAATAGAGTAAACCACAGACTACAGTTTATTTGCTCAAATCTTGTCTTGAATGGTGCTGATAGGAAAATCAACAAAGCGCCACTTAGCATGAGTTTCACTCTCCTTTTAAATTAAAAGTTGTCTTTTTTTTTTTTTAGCTCTCCTGGCTTTTTGTTTGTTCTTTACTTTTTGCATGATTGCCTTGCTTGCCTTCAGTGAATTAGTATGTGCTAGTGTCTGAATTGTAAATACTCATTTAGCTGTTTTATTGTTAACATTATATAATGTGACCCACATTATTGGCAGTGATCAAGCCAGATGAGTCATTTACTGTCTAAATCTGAGTCATGAGAGAGACCCTCATGAGTCATTGTACTCAGCTGTTGGAAAAGGCTTTGTTTACATAGAGAACCCGGATTTTCATTACAGTCCCAGTACACAGACTACTCCTCTTTGAAGGTCAACAAAACCCATACTATGTTTCTCCAGAAACATCACTACTAGAAGGTGTCTATTGTTGGGAGATATTTTATTTGAGTTATTTATTCAATTTCATAAACATTAATCACTTTAAAACATAACACAAAATGACATAAGTCCTCCTTGGTTCATTGTTATTATTTCAAGCATTCATCGCTGTCCTGGAACATTGTGAATTCTATGTCGGAAAGGTCAAATTGTATTTATTTATATGTATTTGTTCAAACAAACCTCAGGTTAAACTGATTATGCAATACTATATGAGCAGCAAATAACAAAAGTCAAGACCACGTAACGCGTGATACACAATGTACTCCATACATCTTGAGGGCAGCAAATAAACAATCATAACACTTGTCTTTTTGTGAGGCCTTGCAAATGTGGGGTCAGGCCACAATGGTCTTCAGAAGCAATAACAGAAACTCCACACATACAGTACCAAGATAAGACAACTAGGAGGGTGGAGTGGGTGGAACGAAATAGATAGACTGAAAGGGAGAAGAGCGGAGGCAGAAAAAGAGAGAGAGAGAGAATAGTGAGATACTTGTTGATAGAGCCAACTCAGGGTCACTATTGAGCGCATAGTAGTAGTCCCATGACCTTGTGATTTTGAACAAGCAAGCACTTAAACAGCCATGGTAAATGAATTAGCCCCCAAGCCAGACCCAGCTTCCTGCCCAACAAGCATGGGCCTGCTGTGGGCTGGAGGTGGTCCCTCGGCAAGATGCGAGACTCGCCGAGAAATACTGGGTGGATAATGGGTTGCAGATTGTGCTGTGATATCAGACTATCCTCCATCGCAGCCTCTGTAGCTTGACGCCACATTCGGTAAAGTGCCGTGTGGGTCATGCCGTTTAATAATTGAGCTTTTTTTGGGGGGAGGAAAAAATGACTTCATTGACTGGCTTCGCAGAAATTTTGAATGGAAATGCTGTTGTGTGAAATGTAGTATGCCAACTTGATTGTGGCTCGAGATGTGGAAAACATATTATGACCGCACAGATATGTGGTCCTCATGTGGCCTGATGCTGCCTGTCATCTGCCTTTGAACTGAAGCCTGTGTTACATTTCCATATGTGCTATTAGGTCATACTAAAAACCAGATTCTCCACTTCCTCCATCTTAGTGAGTTTTGGGCTGACTGTGCAGTATGGAGGAATTCTCTGGAAGTCTTGTTTAATCTTTCGTATACCCTCAACTAGAATTCTGCATACTAATATACATCGTCTCTTACTGTATTTTAGCAGATACCTGCATTGGTTTCAGGTGTGTGTGTAGGTGCATGATGCATGCATGTGTCATGGGAGAGAGGGACAAAGGGAGGGAACGATGTGTGCAGTTTCATCCATTTCAAGATAATTTATTTCACCTACAGGCATTTTACATAATTACTGCTTTGTTATGAGTTGCGTGCAAACATATTTGCCCACCGCACCCCCAATAAAACTTTTCCACAGACAGTAGTAAGTAAACTTTATTTATATAGCACTTCTCACAGAGAAAGCTCACAAAGTGCTTTACATGCAATGAAAATAAAACACAGATAAGTAAAAAAAAACAACATTGCAGAAGTTATGGTAAACAAGACAACGTCAATATACATAGAAACATATCAGCGGGGAAACAATGAGTAAAATAATAAAAATAAAGAAAATAGCAAAGGACATAATGACAATGCAATCATAAAACCATGACAATAAAATCATAAAACCACTGGAAAAGCTTGTAGAAAAGGAAACGTTTTGAGTCTGTTTTTAAAAATGTCCACACAAAAATGTCACCTTTAGTTTTTAGTTAGCTTTTTGGAACAACAAGTATACCCTGTTCAGCAGACCTAAGGGACCTCTCTCGTAAATAGGGCTGGATGAGGTCAGACAGGTACAGTAGCTTGGGGTGTGGTGGTGTATAGCTCTATAGGTGAGTACCAGGACCTTAATGTGAACTCTAAATCTTATGGGAACCCAGTGTAGTGAAGAGAGTACAGGAGAGATGTGGCACTGTCTGCTAGACCTGCAGAGTAATCTGGCGGCGGCCAGGGAAGGGAAGTGAATAGGGAATTACAATAGTCCAATCTGGATGACACAAAGGCATGGATAATCATTTCTAGGTAGAGTTCTCAACGGGCCTGAAAATTAAGGCCCGGCCCTAACTGGGCCCTAACTGATCAGGCCCAAAGCCCGGCCCAACCCGACCAATTAGCATAGTTTTTAGGCCCGACCCGGCCCTACAATCTCGGTTCGGGTCGGGCCTGGTCGGGTTTGGGTAGAATTTGAGCACTCTACACTGAGTAAAAGTGAAAATACCAATCAGCACCATCTTCATAAGAGGTAAATACACAGACAGACAGAACAGAATTGTTATTTTTATCATAATAAAATAATTCAATATATATTGCTTTTTTTCATGGAGCCCTAGGCCCGACCCGGCCCTACTGATCTGCATACATTTTAGGCCCGAGCCCGACCCTAAAATGTCGGGTCCGGTTCGGGCTGTGTTTGAGAACTCTATTTCTAGGTCACTGAATGAAACCTAGAGACCACCTTGTGAATGAAGGACCCCTCCCACACACACGCACAAAGCCCCATCATGCATGAGGATGTTCCCCTCCTCCAGCGCACTCTGCACATCCACCAGTCAGATTTGATTTGGCATAAATTGAACATAAATGTAAAAACAGCAATAGCATACCACCAAAAGTACACAAACAAAAAAGGCATTGCAGTCTTGTTTCCATTTAGGCTGTATGCAATCAATTCATATCATATGACATAAAGAATAATAAAATTCAATATCAACAATAACAAAATAATAGGCCTAATAATTAAAAAAAAAAAAAAAGTTCAGGCCTGTAAATGTGCTTTACCAGGCTTTACACTGACAGCAAAATCCAGCCTGAATCAGATCCGAGCCACATCTAGCATGGGATCTGATTTGATTAAATTAGTCATGTGATTTCAATGTTGATGTCGCACAATTCTGATTCAGGCTAGATTTGGCTGCCAATGTAAATCAGGCCTTAGGTACTTTTAGGTTGACTAGAGTTAAAGTGTTCATTTGACTGACAGTATTACTAGTGTGGGGCAGGGTTAGTGACTTATTACTTTATACCATTGGGGTCAATTAGGTTTAGGGTGAGGATTTGCGATAGGTTGTCGGTGTCGTTATCTGACCAATGGTATGTCTGACTAAAAGCACGCACCTGTTAATCTCAGCCCAAATTTGGAGCTCTGACTCATGGACTAACCCGTCCCATGTTGGTATTTATTGCCATATGAGGGACAGAAGTAATTATGTGGGACCAGTAGGATGGGACTGTTAGCAATTAATTACTCAAATGCATTGATGTCATTTCGACGATTAGCCTAATAATGCCTGTCATTTTGTTGTTGAACATTTTCCTGTTATTTGAACAGACTTAACAATAACAAAACTTGAAGGAAAGAGGTAATGAGAACTTTACAAAAAAAAACAAAAAAAAAAACAAACAATTATATGGTGACCAACTATTAGGCCATTTGAACACTGATACCTGCAGTCACAATGTGCAAGAGGGTCTCAATTTGTTGGATGCCTGAAAAGTCCTGAAAAGGCAATGACAGACTGTCACACGCAAAGGTGGTGGACATCTGGTCATCCTAGATACTTTACACCACTACTGCCTCCCTTGCGTACTGCATGGGCCCTAGTTGGCTGTGAAAGACCGCCTGCATCGCTCAACACCGCAGCAACCACAAAGCAACATCCTAGTAACCACCTAGTGACAACTTGACTGACTACTGCTTCACCCCATAGCAACCACTCAACACCATAAGCAACTACCTTCAGTAGGCCTTGTGCTCACAGCTATTATTATGGGCCGCATCCTTTAGTATAGTCTGGCTCACTGTTACCAGACACTAGGTTCGGGCGACATTGTAAAAAAAAAAGAAAAAAGAAAAAATTGGGATGGCTGGCTACAGTGGCTACAGTGGCTAGGGGTCCCTTTATCTTTAGTTTAAAAGTTTGTTTAAAGAAAAATATTATTATATTTTCAGTAATTGTCTCGAAGAAATAAACGTAAAACCTAAGAAATTCCATGAATTAGAAAACAAATTAAATGGTAGTAAAAAAAAAAGTGAGCTTTTTTCACTAACCATTTTCATTGGTTAAGGGTCCTGGGGAAGAAAAATAAACATTTTTCTCTCTTGGGCCATAGGCTAAAGAGTTAATTGAGAACCACCACTGTCTGCTCTGTTGCCTCTCATTCATCATTCAGCATTTGAAACTGCACTTTCATCACTATGAGGAAGTGAATGACTCATGAGGCTATGAATGCAGACTACTAGTAGTCAAGACTCAAGACGTCATGCACTGTAAAGGCTATTGGAATAGGCTGCAGTGCTGCTGCCAGTGTGCAAGGCTGCAGACAGTGCAGTGCATACTGTACATGCATGCCTACCTCCATTACAAAATAGCAGGCAACTCACCAGTAACAAAAAAAGACGGTATAAAAGTTGTTTGAACAAAAAAATTACAATTTCTATTATTGGGGAGAGTAGAACCACTTTCTTTTGCAAAGTACTAGCCGCCTACGAAGTACGAACTAAACGTTAGGCAGCTCTCTGCTCGTTTGTCCCTCTATGTCTGAAGTAAAGCGCCATGTGATTCGGGTGACAAGCCTAAACCGGTTCATACGTAGATGGGAGGCCGGTTTCAGCTGGCTGACGTCGCCATGGAAACCAGATCCATTGGCTATAAATGCAGTCGGTGTCTTTTCATCAGCCTCCACTTCTAGTCTGAGCCCAGAGCAGAAAGGCACGCACACACAGCCCCTCCACTCCACTGCGGTGCCGAAAGGAACTGGATCACTCTTTTTTATTAACCCCAGAATTCTAGTCTAATGGACAAACTCTTTGTAAATGCTTTTTAAGGTAAGTCTAGCAATTAAGTTATTAGTACATTTATTTTACTTTCAAGACTGCTTCCTTCATTTGCGTTGTTTCCTATATATATGTATATGTCACGGGCAGTAGGGTGTAACATTATGCTTTGGCATTGTTCGGATAGAAGTAGTATTTAATGTGTGTTGTTTAAAAAAGACGTTATAACGCTGTAATGTGATGTGACATAACGGGTATCTTGTCTTGGAACTTGGGACGTGGCTCATGCTCAGTCGCCGGGGGCGGTTACCGTTATAATAATGGCAAAATAAGTATTTATTCGTTATTTTTTTTCTCCCAGGCGTTAATTGGCTTGTTATTGGTCCGATATTATGTCTCTTGGTTTTGTGACCGTGTACACAATGACTAACGTGCGGTAAATCCTGCAATGTGCTGTTTCTTCAAGCCAAAAAGGCAGTCACGCCGCCGCATGGCGCCCCGATAGCGAGAGCCTGCCCTTTACCGGAACCGGCAAATTAACGCGCTTACGTGCTTGCGTCATTCAACTCGTTCGCTCATTGGCTCGTTCTCGAGTCAATCACCTCATATGGCAGGCGGATCCGTTTCCCATTGGACCGAGTTGTAGCATGGGGGCGGTGCTATAGCGTATTTCGTCATTACAGTGGATTTCACTTTAATTCTAAGAAGTAGTACTAGACTAGTACATTGATTCCGTCAATGAGTCATGAGTAATTGCATTCCTAAACGCTCGAGTCATCAATTTATTTTATTGAGTAGTCACCCTGCTTTTATTTAAGACAGCTTTGGGCTGCAGACAAGACATTCATTCATTCATTCAAAGTCTCAAAGAGACGAAATAAAGCAATGCAAAGTGGCAAACCATTTTATAAATGAAAAACCTGTATCTTTCCTGTTTTGTGAAGTAATTCTTACCAGGCTTAAAGTTGGACTGTCATTCAGAATCAATGTTTTAGAAGAGTGTGTGCAAAGAGGGCTTTTTTGGTGATTGAGAAGATTTGTGTGTGTGTGTGTGTGTGTGTGTGTGTGTGTGTGTGTGTGTGTGTGTGTGTGTGTGTGTGTGTGTGTGTGTGTGTGTGTGTGTGTGTGTGTGTGTGCGCGCACGCATATGTACCTGCAGTGTGTGAGAAAGAAACTCCTCAAATATGCTTTTTTATACTGACCAACAATTATCTGTGGTAATGCAGCTTTGAAGTCTAAACATTGTGCTTTATTTGCTTTCAGAATAATCACTTTAGGAAAGCACACACTGGCTACTCTTCAGGCCCTGGCCTCGAGTCTTATCTGAAAGGGTTCAACTTTACTGGTGAACCTCCTTGGCTGCTCTGCACCTGATAAGAGCTGAAGTGAATTTCATCTCTTTACTTTCAAAGTGAGTAGAATACAATGATGATTTGTTTGGGGTTAAAAGTATAATCAGTAGTTAGTCACACTTTTAAGATTTCTCGAGGATGTTGGACTTAGGGCCTACATAGGGCCTGTGGTACTCAAGACATTTGAGTACTTCTTCCATTGGTGCAAAATACAGTGAAGTGAATGCATATTTTTTCTCTATTCCAGTTTCCTTTAGAGACCAATCCAAAGGTTGAACTGTGACCATGAACACGCTCACTGACTTTGCATTCCTGGAGGAGGGCTTCTCTGCCCGGGACATCGTCGAGCAGAAGATCAACGAGTCATCAATGACGGTAACTAAGCCAGACTTCTCCAGCATGTGCTTCCGACTGTTGTACCACCTGGCTGGCAGCCTGTGTTTGGAAGTCTCAGCATTAAACTGACATATCTCATTTCCTCCAGGATGACAGAGATGCCTTCTACGTCTGTGACTTGGGCGACGTGTTGAAGAAGCACTTGCGCTGGGCGAGGGCCATGCCTCGTGTCACCCCTTTCTACGCCGTCAAATGCAACGACAGCCGGGCTGTGGTTATGACGCTGGCCTGCCTGGGGGCAGGCTTTGACTGTGCCAGCAAGGTGTGTTTGGAAGACACAAAGTGTCTTTTTGAATTAATTACATTCCCGACAGCAAGCAACATCAGTGTTTTTATGTACCACTGAGATAGCACATGCAAGGATCTATTTAAAAATGTCACAGTGTGGAACACAGCGCTTATAACCTTGATTTTGTAACCGTGCAGACGGAGATACAGCTGGTGCAGTCTCTGGGAGTGGATCCAAGTCGCATAATCTATGCCAACCCCTGCAAGCAGGTCTCTCAAATCAAGTATGCCTCTGCTCACGGCGTACAGATGATGACCTTCGACAGTGAAGTGGAGCTCATGAAAGTGGCCCGCCATCATGAAAATGCCAAGTAAGGGCTCATTTTTAGCACACAGTATGTGTATAAACTGTTATTTTCCCTTGTATTTTTGCATTATATACTGATGTGCATTTGTCTCGATGTTCAGGTTGGTGCTGCGTATTGCCACGGATGATTCCAAGGCAGTGTGCCGTCTGAGCGTGAAGTTCGGAGCACAGCTGAAGTCGTGTCGGGGTCTGCTGGAGCGGGCCAAGGAGCTGGGACTGGACGTGATTGGCGTCAGCTTCCACGTGGGCAGTGGCTGCACGGACCCAGAGACCTACACCCAGGCCATCTCTGATGCCCGCTGTGTCTTCGATATGGGGGTGAGTATAGGGCACAGATACAATTGATCGTGATCGTGGCACACACTTGCATGGGAAATGTCATGTGATAGAACTATTGTGAATAGAACCTGAATGTGAATGCTCTGTCGTCTCTAGGCTGAGCTGGGATACAACATGACCCTCCTGGACATCGGTGGTGGATTCCCTGGTTCGGATGACACCAAGCTAAAATTTGAAGAGGTACTTTGTCTATGCATTTCATCAATTTGCATCAGATAACTTAAACATGCACTTGTAATGCACTTGTGCTAGTTTAAATATTGTGTTTTTGTCCAACCCCTTTTACTCTTTTATCATTGCCAGATCACGGCTGTAATCAACCCGGCTGTGGATAAGTACTTCCCCGCTGACTCTGGTGTGAAGATCATTGCTGAGCCTGGCCGCTACTATGTGGCCTCAGCTTACACGCTGGCGGTCAACATCATCGCCAAGAAAGTTATCATGAACGAGCCTGGCATTGATGGTAAGAGTATTGCATTATGTTGGGAAATTCCTTTTTAGTCAATCTGAAAATTCAAGTTGTTATTGGTGACACTGTGACTTCCTGGTGTTAACACAGGGGTTATTGATTTCTTCCTCACAGAGGAAGATGATTATACCAGTGACCGGACCCTGATGTACTACGTCAACGACGGCGTGTACGGCTCCTTCAACTGTATCCTCTATGACCATGCCCACTGTCTGCCAACTTTGCACAAGGCAAGTTCAGAATGAACTGGATCAACATGAACGGAAAAATAAATTGCGAGTGGCTAACACTGACTTAAACCTTGTGTTTTTCAACAGAAACCAAAGCCTGATGAAGTTATGTACCCCTGCAGTATCTGGGGCCCAACGTGTGATGGTCTGGATCGCATTGCAGAGCTGTGCAGCTTGCCTGACATGCAGGTGGGCGACTGGCTCCTGTTTGAGAACATGGGTGCCTACACTGTGGCCGCAGCCTCTACCTTCAATGGCTTCCAGAGGCCTGACATTCACTATGTTATGTCCCGACCCGCCTGGTGAGTACAACACATGATTGTTTTTTTTACTAGTCTACTATGTATTATTTCCCTTCTTGGTGAAGACTTAAATGAGAGATGTACACCCATTTATGTCTGCATTTCCAATAAAGCCGCCATTAAAATATTTGCTGCCACCACATCTGTCTATAGTTTCTAAATCCTTCTGTGTTACCATCCTACAGGCAACGCGTTCAGCAGATCAGTGCACAGGGCATGCCAATGCCTGCGGAAGACTCTTGTCTGGCCGGAGTGCCAGCCTGTTGTGGCCGCGAGAGCGGCTTGGAGATCCCTGCCAAGCCATGCCAGACCCGTGTGGTTTAAATATAAACACACAGCACCGCTTTCCAGATACATCATCCTGGGTCAATAATAATTGTTTTATGTCTGTGTGTGTGTGTCTGTCTGTCCATTTGTTTTAATGTAAACACAACATTGAAAGGCCAGTTACTTGACGAGAGAATGGGAGGGACATGTTAGCGCACAAATCTCATTGTTCTGTATAGAAGCTGGAGCTTGACCCTCCCCTCACTGAAATGAGGCTGAATCACTCTCTGTGCATCTCTGTGGGTTAGAGGCAGACTGTTTACAGAGCAGCTTTTAATTAATTTAAGTTGAATTCCCAGCAGATTTGGGGTCCTGATATTGCCACTGGAGTACAGATCGATGTTGAATCCCCGTTGTGAAATTGTGTGAAAGAAAGAAGCATTTTGCCTTTTTTTTCATCCACAAAAGTGTTAAAGCAACTATAGTGTTCTTCAAACATAAATCCAGTGAATGTGCTATTTGTATCTTTTTGGTGTGCGTGACCGTGATGGCCATAATAGTACTTACTCATTAGCTCCAACATAAGGTTGGAACTAATTGAACATGTGTTACAAACCCCATCTCCACCACCCTGTTACAGCTCCATTCCCTTATCTCCAAACTCACTATGAGATGCACAGAGTGGTGATTTGTTTCCTCAGGAATGGCTGCTATACATGTATATTTATATCTTCCATGACCTCCACTTCTGTACAGAACCCCTTAACATGAAAGATAGGGACTCAACAAGCCGACTGTCCCTCTCCTCTTCTCACTTTTTCTGTATTTTATATCTTATGAAACTTGTAGTACGTGGTAAGCCTGTTTATGATATTAATAATGGGAAAGAATATTAACGATACACTTAAAAATGGATATGAAAGAGGATTGGATTGCACATTTGTATCACTTTCCTATGGAAACTTTTTTTTTATTTTTTTGTATTTTAATAAATAAAAGCATTAGGTGCTGCAGAGCCGTCTTGTGATCATTGGTCAAGATGTTAATCCTCTCAACGCCAGAATGATACAGTGATGTTTTCATGTCATGCAATTAGCACCCCCTGTCAGATCATTTAGCAAATATATATTTTTTAAATAGTTATTATTTTGGCGGATAAAGTTATAGTAACCACTGACCAACCATATACTGTATGTTCAAATAATTACAGTAATGGAAAGATGTCACTCGCAGATGGTTTAAACTTGACTATTGCACCACCTAGTGGTAAAGATTTGCAAGCAGCGCCACCAGTGTTGCTGACTCAAGCATGCATTGATACTGCTAGACTAGAATATCAATTTATTGTCTTCTCTTCTCTGATTAAGCTTTTAATAAGCAGATGAAGCCTGGCATTTAAGTTTAAAGATAGCCTGGAACACTACCACATGTCATTCATTCAGGTAATTCTGAAGTGTGTCAAATCCCAACAAGTTGTCAAGACAAGACATTTTACATATAGAGAACACGTATCTTAGTGTAATATAATATGGGCTTGGGCTAGCACTTATTCACATAGAGTAATCTTCAAAAAATGTTTTATTCAAAAAAGATTTGTTAGACTGGCTTCCTTCTCCGACTGACTTGAACCATCTGCTCCTCTCTGTCAGGTAAATATACTGTATGTATATTTGGGTACACAATTTTAATTCAAATACTGGCATAGAGGGTCTTTCTATGGAATGCACTGATTTGAGGCTAAAATCATCTCCATCTCTGCCTTTCAAAACAATATAACATAAAACAATATATTATTCTCGCAGTAGAATAATATAAGGTTGCATATTACTGTGTGTATGTATAGTTGTGGTTGAATGCATTTCTGGTATTTGTTTTTGTATATGAACATCTAATGTTATGAATATGTAGTGTATGAAATGTATGCTCATTTTTCAAGTTCCGTATGCGTACACAAATTCGCAAATCATTTCATCATATAGAAAATACGTAGATTGAATAGATTCAATTGCTCAAGAGAATGGCATCATTCAAGAGAATGTCACCACTAAGACAAACGCCACTGAGAATAATACCACCATTTAGACTATAAAATATGCAATTTTTGTGTTTATAACTGCACAACAATGCCATATATATACATTATTTACATTGTTTAATTAAATTAATTATATACATTAATGTAAAAAAAAAAAAGTGTCATTTGACTCATTTCTCTACAGTTTAATCATCTATGGAAAATGATAATAATGATTAAAATGATTTAATGATTAAAATTACATTTCAATCAATCAATGAAATAAAAATACTTTGATATAATCTCTGATATACTCTTTATACAACATGCAATAGGCCATTATACAGTATATGAATAGTATTGAATAAAAATAACCATAAGCATGTGAATTTCAAAAATTAAGAAATGCAGTATTCATACCAATTTATACTGCATGCACTATATAGCAAGTCTGCGGAAGAAGAAGAGTGCCGTTACAAGTAATCCAAAATGAGTAAAAGTACAGAAGCACTGTTATCAAAATGTACTTGAAGTACTAAAGGTAAAAGACACACATTGCATAATGTCCCTTTTCACATGTTCGAAACTGTTCAAATATACGGTCTGTAGTGGAGTAAAAGTGTACTTTCACTTGACCTGAAATGTTGTGGAGGAGCAGTAAGCACTGGAAACTGGAAATAAAAAGTGTAAAGTGCAAACCTGCCCGTTGCGCACAAGTAGGCCATGGCCTACTCGTGCGTGAGCGGAGCGGGCTAATAGCGACAAGAGCCATAAAAAGTTATATAAAGGTCTCTTACTCGCATATTATCATTACGTCACCTGCCAATCGGAGTCCCAGAGGGATCGACCACCGCCAAACAAACACGAACACTGCGCACCGATTACCTTACTTGCACCCACTCCACTCATGCAAGTAAAAAGCCAGACAACCTTTGTGTGTTTGTGCCTGAGGGTCCAGTCAGTTAACAAAAATATACGCAATATAGCAAATGTTTCATTCTGCTCATTTCACAATGAAGCATGTTGTTGTGGTTCGCATTCTGATAAAGGTCTATATATCTATGATTTCACCACAGGCATGCCTTTCAGTTCATAATGCTTTCTGATGTGATTAACGATGGCAGTCTCATCATTCAGCTCCTTCCTGAACATCATGATGTAAAACTTGGGCATAAAACGGCAGCCAAGGATGCTGTAGCTGGACACGAGAATGGCACTAGCTTCTACGGCCTGTAGGTACTTATTGCGCACATAGATGTGAATGGGAATGGAAATGATCCATACCACTAGAAACAGTGACATGCTCATCGTGATAAACGTGGCGTTTCTATACAGATCAGGCAGCCGCTTCCCCTTGAACGCCAACAGGAAACAGACCAAGGCCAGCAGAGCAATGTAGGCCAACATGGAGATCAGAAATATATTAGACCCATTAGGGCTATGGAAACATTGTTCCAGGAGGAATGAGTGACTGTGAATTGAGTGAGTAGTACTTTTTGTAGTAGGAGGGTGATAGGTCAGCCACAGCACGACAAGAGCCAGCTGGGGAACAAAGAAGATGACCACCACAGCCACAGGTTTGTTCAGCATCTTTAGCAGGCGTTGCGATCGCTCCCTCTGGTCAAAGCTGAAGCCCACCAAGATCTGGATGAGGTTGGCCTTAATGCAGGAAATGCAGAGGGTGTAAGCCAGGCCAAAGACAGGCAAGCCGGCCTGACAGGTCAGTTCAGTGGGTTTTCCCATGAATGCAAATGTAGAGCAGAAGCAAGCAAGCAAAGATAGAAGCTCGAGGAAACATAGCCAGCCTCCGACAGCCTTCACAATTGGAGTCTTTCGGTGGACTGCAAAACAAACAGTCACCAACATCGTGCCAAAGATCCCCAATATTTCAAAGAAGGTCAAAACGATAACAAAGGAATCAGACCATTTAAGGTATTCTGTAGTCATATTGAAACACTGGTCCATCTCTGTGGAACTGTACTGGTAATCTGCGCAAGGAGTGCACTCCCTACCTGTGGGAATAAAACAAATTATTGACTTATTAACTATTAAAACTTATTACTAACTATTTAAACTAAATTCTAATACAGTATTCAATATAGTGCAATCTAACATTATTGACTTGCAGAGAATAAAATAATTATTTTGAAAGGGTTCTTAATTCCTATACCTGTAGAATACAGATGTATTTGTCATGAGTGAGGAACTCTCAAACCAATTCTATTTAAATCACATAATGTGCAAACTATTAGTGTCCAAAAAAGGTACCCAGCATCTCTAGCAGATCATAGGGATGTCCATATAAATAGACATTTAGATTAATAATATAAAAAAACATGCCTCCTCCAGGGGACATATGCTTCGCAGTGCATCGTACACATTTCTGGCAGCACTGCTCCCCAACAGGTTTTAACTCATACCCTGGTGCAGGTTTTAACTCATACCCTGGTGCACAGGTTTTTTCACAGTTGAAGGCCGTTACCTGTAATGAACAAGAGTGTATATCCATTTCTAAACAATAATCTGTTGTGATGATACAACTAGAGAGTGCTGGATAATAATAATTTACCGTAATATTCTGCATTTCCTGTAGGAGATGATAATCAAGTTCAATCTCTCCAGGTGGCCGATACTCTCCTATTCTTTCTATATGAATCGAATTTCCAGTCATGTTCCATTCAACGATATCATAGCCAATGCTGGGATCTCCATTTGTATCAAAGGATATTTGCGTAATGTTATTCACAGAAGTGTTGACTCTCCTAATCTCTTCAAGAAGCTGTGGAGTCAATGAGCAAATCATTGTGGTAAACATGGCATCTATCTATTAAACTATCTATTAGACACTTCCCTCTGTCTGTATTATGTTATATCCCTTGGCAGGGACGCCTCTCAGTGTAGGGCTCAATCAACGGGCTCAATTAAGACTGCTGAGCTCCATTCGCCCTCCTCCACCCAGTCTTTTGTTTTACTTTTCAAAATTACACATTGGGTTGTGTAAACCCCTTATCCTATACCCCATATTATTATTTTTTACTATTTTGAAAAACGTTTTGGAATAGTTCAACGTGCCAATCTATTGACACATTGTTGGCTTGTAGACTGGCCATTTAAACTATTGAAAAATGTTCTTTTTTAATAGTTTAAAAAGGCAAAGAAGTTAAAGCATAAGGGGTTTAGCATGACGAAAATGGAGCCCTTGGTCTTTTGTGTATTAGTATCATTCATTGTGGTGTTTGTGTGCGCATGTGTAGTAATGGCAATAGTAGTAGTGGTAGTAGTAGTAATAGTAATAGTAGTAATATTAATTACTGTTTTTATGATATTACGTACCTTCAAGGCCGTAAAATCTCTTGGTTCACGTTTGCACAATTTGTTGTCACACCCTAGCAGGCTTCTCAGAGCTTCAGCAATGACCTTGACAGCCAAGTAGATGTTGTATGATTCATCCTGGTCAATATACTGCACAAGGCAGTTAGGGTCCATGCATGATTTATTTTGTGCCTTTGAGCAGTTCTCTGTGTCAGTCATAGAAGACGACTTGGGACAGGGAGGATAGTAAGTCAAATGTTGTTTTAAAAGAATGCTTGTATTTTCGTTGATCATTCTTAAGAGAAATTCTTTGAAACCAGGTACTTCATTCCTCTTAGAGATAAATCCAAAGACCTGGCCACACTTCAACATTTTTGGCTTTTCTGAGATCGACATAGAGGTGGACCAAGTGTCACTTGCGATCCAAGTTCGGTTGAGGTTCAGTTCAAGGGCCCGTTCTAAGATGATATTAACATTATCCTCTGAAGTGAACAAGACTATGGCCTCAGCAGAAGAGCCATTTATCAATTTCATCAGCTTATCAGTTGGTTTATCTTTGTTGAGGCTGAAATCATCAGGCAGAATCATCTTAAAGTCAATACATACATCATTGTCCTTGAAGTGGTCAATGAGCCGTTCAGAGCCATACTTGCCATACTCGTCATCACTTCCCACAATAGCCACTGTTACCCAGTTGAACTTCTTCACCAGCATAGCAATAGCCATTGTTTGATATGCATCACTGGAAATAGTTCGGAGAAAACTGGGGAACTTGTACTTGCGACTGAGCAGCTCACTCGTTGCTGCATAGCTTATCTGTTAAACAAAACAATATACAGTATTAAGCTTGATGGTTCCTGTTTTAGCTGCAAATGTGATGAATTGGAGAACCAAAGAGATGAGCAATTGTTTGCATTGAATTCTGAAGGTGATCCATCACAGAAACGTTGCTTCCTGTATTAATGCCATACCTGTACCATACAGATTGACAGTGTGCAGGTGTATTATTGTTTTTTACATTTTTTATTATTATTGATGTATTGTGCACTTGCCTATGCACCTGCTCCTAAGCCAGGTGTGCAAATGTTTCTTCTCAACCATTTGCTTTTGCTTTCAATTCCTTACATAATGTTTGTCATTGTATTATAAATGTACTCATTAGCCTCTCTGATATAACTAAAGTGATTTCAACTAGGTTAGTAAGAATGTTAAAAAATACACACCTGAGGTACTGATAGCAGAGCAAGAACTCGTGACACAGCGATGGACACCTCTGAATTCCTCTCACCAATCACTACTTTAACACGTGGATTAGATAGATTGTAGGCATCACGGTAGCTTGCGTTATCTGGTTTGTCATACATCAGGCGGAGGGTATGATTGATGGCATTTGTCACATCTCCACAAGTGTCATATATTTCGTATCCAATCGTCACATTGGGCAAAACATTTGGCATTTGCTGGTTTATTTCTTGGATAGCAAAGATCATCACTTGAGATCTGAGGAACACCTGGAAATCATAGCTACAAACAAAGAGTGAACAGTAACATATCCAAGGTTAATTTAACTCTGAGAGTGCTGAGAGAACTGGAACCAAATGGAGCGGTTTGAAAATCTGAGTTGGATATCAAATGGTTCTGTATGGGTCCATTTGGTTTCATTTGTCAGGCCTAGGATGTATTTGGTGAATTGAGTGTGAATGACCTCAATGGAAATAGCCAATAAGTTTTTATTTTATTTTATTTTATTTTATTTTATTTTATTTTATTTTATTTTATTTTATTTTATTTTATTTTATTTTATTTTATTTTATTTTATTTTATTTTATTTTATTTTTTACCAATCAAGCAATCACTCACTCACTCACTCACTCACTCACTCACTCACTCACTCACTCACTCACTCACTCACTCACTCACTCACTCACTCACTCACTCAATCAATCAATCAATCAATCAATCAATCAATCAATCACAAAATATATGGCCAAGGATTTGGCAGTATACACAACTTACAGTTACTGTAAGCTAAAGTCCCCTTTGTTTAAACAATGCAACAAAGATGTTTTGCCAAATTGTACTCACTTATAGCAGGGACCAGGCCATGGCGGTTTGGTTTTATTAGTTCCCAAGTGAATAGGGAAAAGTCCTCCGATGAGTATGTCCCCAGGAGCAGACACCATTGTTGAAGAAGAGCAAAGTGGACACAAGACCAATAGTAATAACAGCCACATTGTGCACACTTAGTACTGTATGTACCCATGCGTTACTTTAAATGAAGGGCTCATGGAGAAGAGCTGTAACAACAAGAGGAAGTCAGAGATATTTGCATTAGGCCCATCTGCCAATGATGCACTTGCACTTCCTGAAGCCTTGGGAGCAATAAACCAAAGGAATGATAAACTTTTGTGTTTATGTAAATTGTGCACTTCTAATAGAAACTGCCATAATATTGGTTCAATCATCATTATTATTATTATCATAAGCTACGGAAACAACGATTATAACATGGCTTAGGTAAAGGAATAATTTCACTCAACTTTTTACCTGTACAATTGCGATAAAACAGTGACAATAAAGCTTGCGAAATACACAGTATTTAATCACATGTGGGGCAGGTTAACATTGCTGCAGAGGGGAAAGAGGGAAAATATATAAGCCTATAGGATGTAGTAGATATAGTAGTTCATTATAAAGAAATCATTAACATGGTGAATCATCAGTCATTTCTGACCTCCATGACTAGGAAACACAGAATGGGTGTTGGGGTGGGGCGTTTTTATTAGGCTAAGTCTATTTCCATGCAACAACTCTAAGGGCTTATAATAAATTGTTGAAGATGGGTGGAATTCCTCTTTAATCTAGGTACCCTGTACTGGCTTAGGCATGCCACTAGATGTCAGAGTTGTGTCAGGTCAGGCGCCTCTCACTTTTCTGAAAACGAGTAACGTGCAGGTGTGTTTACAAACGGAGGAGTTGGAAATCTCAGTTGGTCTTTGTTTATTTATGAACCTTTTACTGGACTTTAATATAGCAGTGGACTGGAGCACCTTATGGTCTGACACCCCAAGGTCCCTACTGGAACGGGGTCCCTTGAGATTTACACAATGCATGGAGGTTTACTACTAGGTTTATCCCTTCACATGTTCTTCTTCCACTGCAACTCACGTCACCTCCCCAAACCCAAGTCCCATGCAAGTCCTTCAGGATTGGGTAGTTCAACACCCACGACTCATGGCACCATCACTGGCATGTGTCTGTGGACATATAAATGCTGTCAGCCCCTCTACAGAGGGCCCACTGTACGTCTTCTTGCACTTGCTGTGGGAGCGGATAGAAATTAAGCAGACACGCACACAAAAAATGACGTTAATAATAACCTCACTTGTCATTGGCATCCTCCTGGACGCGGGGACCGTCAAGGGAACGTCGCAGCCACGTTACGGCCATCATGGACCACCTCACCTAAACCACAGGGGAGTCGTCGTTCGGCGGCCAATTTCGCCAGCAGTGTCTCCACTGTTCTCTCCTCCAAGAGTACAACAACAACAACAACAGCAACAACCGTTTGAACAAACCCCGTATGGCCCAGTTTTGTCACGTGAAACGACAACCGGCCAAGATCTAGGCGTTATTCGTCCGAGTCATGACCGGCGCACGTTGAGCCCAGGCGGGGTTCGACCGAGCCTCCTGCCCGCCGTGCAGGCGCAGCAGCCCGCTGCTGCCAGCGTCAACAACCACCTGTCACACAGTGCACGTGGAGGACGGAACTATGGAGGTAGGTAGATCTCTAGGCCTACAGTGTACATCAGTAGATCTCTAGGCAGGCCTACAGTGTACATCAGGGGTTTTTAGCCTTTTTGATGCCAGGGAGGGACCACCATTTTTTCCAGAATTTGAGCCACAGACCACCACTTGAGGACATTTTAGCCCCACAGACCCCCAAAACTAAAGATTTCTTTTGCTTTTTGTCCATCTTCTAGTTGTGTAGACATCTAGAAGATGGACAAGATGATGGACAAGATGATAGATACTCTTGATAACGTAAAAATGAAACCAAATGGACCCTTGCGGGTCCATTTGGTTTCATTTTTACACTCTCAAGAGTTACATCTGGTTAACCAACTTAGCTGGGGACCACCTAGAACCCATGTCATATTATGTCATGTCATATTATAACCTAGCCTCTAAAGCGCAAATAACATACATTCAGAAAATTGTTTTTAATACCATTTTTTCCAACATTTCCAATATTTTACAACGTACTATGCCCTAATGTACTTTAGAGATGATATACAAACATACAAACAAACATTAATATGGTGAAACACAACTTGATCACATCATCATGTGTTTCACCAATAATTTTTCTTTTAGGACCTTTTTTCTGAGGGTGTACACATGGAACCAAAGGGACCCGGGTCCATTTGGTTCACATTTGTACACTCAGGATTTTTTGGAAAATGGGTGGAGATTTTCCCTTTAATATCATATAAGTCTACCAAGCTTATTTCTAATGGTTTGATCCTCAATCACCACTCTGATATAACCATTTCTTTTTGGATAGCTGCAGTAACACAATGTCATGAGGAGGTAGTAGTAATGCTTTTATGCAGATTAGTTTAATATTTGAGTCGTTATGCTGATGCTAGATAAAACCAATAAGCCTGTTTCCATTCCATGCCAGCAAGGAAAATCCCCTCCCTCTTGAAAAATCCATTTCAGTCATTAATGAATACTGGCATGAATATTTTTGTTTTGTTTTCTATTTAAAACACACAATGAAGGTGTTGTGTGTTGTGTTGCCCAGATCAAAAGTGCAGCTGAGCCAATGAAATTGGCTCAAGGACATGTTTTTTTTTATGTCACCAGGAATACAGTTATGCAGTCTATTATGGAGCCTGGTGGCAGCAGCATTGTTATTTTTATTGGCCAATTATGATGCATGGCAAATGTCGCCTAGAAAAGGGAAGCTTTGGTTCCAGGGGTTTATAAACTTGTCCTACATAGGTTCCCTATTTCAACATATTTATTTTATCTGTCTAAAATGAGTGTTGGCCCCGGGGCATGGATGCAAGCTAACTCTATCTGTACATGTGTATTGCGTGTTTAAGCTGTACTATAAATGTTTTATCTGTGTATAGGACCCCTCTATCCTTTCAATATATTTTGATGAAAATCTATTCCTGCAAAACCTGTGACATGAACAATGTTGGGCAATATTACTTAGGAGAGTAACATTTTTACTTTACTTATGACCCCTTAGAAAACGTAATAATATTGTAGAGTAACATCTTTTGTTTCTGGAATTAATAGTATAGTAATATGTAATATTTAATTAGTTACTGCCCAACACTGGACATGCAGGTATTGCAGATATAGCCAAAATAAAACTGGCCCACTAATCTGGGCTCCTGTATGTTTTAAGAACAATAAAATGCAATGCAGATTGCTGTGTTTGTTAAAATGGTTTTGTTTGTCGTTCTCATACAGCAAACACAAATTGTAGAAATCGACCTATAGACCTGGTGTTCATCATAGACAGCTCCCGCAGTGTGCGTCCAGCTGAATTCAAGAAGGCCTTGGAGTTCCTGCAAACCTTGGTGGACAGCTTGGAGATCGGCTCAGATTCTACACGAGTGGGCCTTGTCAACTACGCTAGCACTGTGCAGATTGATTTCCAGCTGAAAACCCATTTTGATAAGGCCGCTCTGAAGCAGGCGCTTGCCAGCATCGAGCCCCTCTCTTCAGGCACAATGACAGGCATGGCCATCAAGACGGCCATGGAGCAAGCGTTCACCGTGGAGTCTGGAGCTCGCCCCAGCTCGATGTCCATCGCCAAAGTGGCCATCGTGGTGACGGACGGGAGACCCCAGGACAAGGTGGAGGACATAGCGGCGGCAGCCCGCGCGGCAGGGATAGAGATCTACGCGGTGGGAGTGGACAGAGCTGATATGGAGTCTCTCCGCCAGATGGCCAGCCTTCCACTGGACGAGCACGTCTTCTATGTGGAGACCTATGGTGTCATGGAGAAGCTCACTTCCAAATTTAGGGAAACCTTGTGTGGTAAGGATGATGATGAGGGGAGTGCGGGCACCCCCGGAGTAGGCCTAAACACTGGTATGTCCCATTCATCCTGTTGCATTCTCGCGTGAATTTATGGGCAGCACCACCATAGAAGGCCATCTCTCCATTCTAAAGTCAACTGTGCTCTTTTAAGGATTCAGAACGAGTGCAAAGATATGACACTGGTGTTTTACCATCACTCGTTTATTCATTCCAAAGGGTCAGCCACTAGTTGTAGTGTGCAAGGTGATTCCTGTAAATGGGTGTTGTGCAGACCAGATTAAAGAAGAAGACACAACTATGTACTAACCTACTGTATTGTATAGTAGTAGTAAGCTTTTATTTCGGCACAAAAGGAGAAAGAATACATAAAAGTAAGTCACAAGGGAAAATGAAGAGTTTTCATAGTCTTTGCATCACCGAAAAGAAATAGGCTGAAGCCGAAGCTTACAGTATCAGCTCAGAGTCAGTCCTGATCAGTTGCCATCTTTAAAATGGTGGAAACCTTATGTGGCGATGCTCATATTTTCTGATCGCTAAACCGTCCCTTTCAGCATGCGCCTTCTGTCCTGGCCACAAGTTGCTGTATTTGCTTGGACTGAAATACTTGACAGATCCTCAGTAAGTAGTATGTGAGAAAAAGTCAAAAGCAAATGTGCCATTTATCTACAATATGAAAACAGAACTTGTAATGCAATGATGCAAATCCAATGATTTTCATCCAACTTCTTGCAACAGAGCGGTTGCGAGTAGTTGCATGTATTGTATAGTAGGAGAGTACAGTAGGAGTTGCATTAGCGTGGTTTAGGCATAAGGTGGTAATATGAAAGGAATAGGAATGGTGTTCCAAAAAGATGTTTATTTCAAGTTTATTTAGGATATTTTGACTATGATTGCCTGCAAGCTGTTCGCAATGCTGCATATTTCTGCATGCCTGCTGCATGACTCCTTAGTGACATTGGATTTGGGTGATTTTTGGATTCAGGGAAATGGCAACAGGTACACCTTTAGAGGGTAACCAGATTTCCAAATTCCAGTAAATAGAGCAGTTACCCTGAAGTTCCCAAGATATATGATGATATTTTTTTTGTAAATATCAACATTTTATCTCTTGTTTCTACCCAGTCATTGACACCACCCAAACAGAAATTAATAGCTGCTAAACTAAAGAGTACTAAGAAATGCAATGCAATATGATAACCAACAGCTTTCCTGGCTTTCAGCTTGTTGACTGCTGTACTTAAAGACTACCATGGTACCGTTTATGCAAATTCAAAAGCTTGCTTTTGAATTAGCTGAATGGCACAAAGTTAACCACTTAATGGACGTAACTACTTCAACCCTATACTTATTTTAAAAAATAGTTACTGTAATCTACAAGCTCACAACCACTTCACCTTCATGTTTTGAATGATGCGTTGTGAGATTGTAGCTCACCTAATTTTGGTCACAGTTCACCCCACAATACGAATGCTAGGGTTCAAGTGCTTGTTTTTTACACACACAGAGTGACAAATCCAAAAATGACTACCGTTAATTTGCATTGAAAGAAATGTATAGTATTTATTGCTGTATTAGTTTTCACATTAACGACACAATGTTTTGGGGCAAATTAATTGCACACATAAGATGCTCCCAGTGTGGAAGAAACTTTGCAGCTTGAGACTCACTCGGCTCTATGCAAGGATTCCTAAGTGGGGAATTCCTCCTAATAAAGTACTGTCACTTTACGTTAATACAGCGTCTTGAAATTCAATTGCCATATTCAAAAGCTTTCTTTCATGAAGGTGAAATGTTGCATATGAATGTGATGAGGAACCCGAACTACCTCAACCTCCATTACACATAAACACATTAGTACAAATTCAATTTGAATTACTTTGCACTCCCACTTTAATGACTAAATTAACTTTGAAACCAAATTTGTTTCTTTTTAATAACAAATACTTAAATACTAATAACCCAATAATATCCGATTAATGATGATGTCTTCAGGCAAATTTTGAAGTGTTTCTTTTGAAGGTTCGGATGCGTGTGCCCTTGGACACGACTGTCAGCATATATGTGTCAACCGCGGCGACTCATACATCTGCCAATGTCGAGTGGGCTATATCTTGAATGCAGACAAGAAAACATGCACACGTAAGAATCCTGACCTTTTAGTCATGGACAATCTCAGGTTTTCCCGCAGCTTTCCACACACACGTCAAGTTCTGTGACTCTGTTTTGGCAGAGAAATACCTTACATTACTTATGACTGGTTGTAATATTAAGTATTAATATTATTGTAATATATTACTGGTAACTTACTTCCAAAAACTGTTCTTCCAAAAACGGCCCATCAGATGTCTGCCAGTTTTTGAGCAGGACATGTTAAAAACAGACAAGAAAACATTTAATCAGATTACAGATTTATCAGCTACTTTAAACTAAAGAGTGCATCATCACAATTATGGGAAATGAGTATTTCTCCGAATAGTTTATCGTCTTTGGTCATCGTTAAAAAACTCACCTTATGTGTAATGGTAATGATAATAATGATATCTTGATACAGTGGACAGGTGGCTAGAAAATGTACATCTCACTGTGATTGGAGACTGCAGAATGATTGATTGATTGATTGATTGATTGATTGATTGATTGATTGATTGATTGATTGATTACAACATACAGTACATACTGTACACAAACCCACACCTAGGATTAAGCGATTATAGAGAAATAATAATAATATCAATCACCTAGAGACCATTTATACCAAAAATACTTAATAACGTATTACTAACTACTATATTAAATACTTATATTATTATATTTTTGGCAGCCAAAACCGTCATTCTACAGAAGTATAAATTAACTTCAAATCAGAAAATGTTCATTCACTATCAAAATGATATACAATGTCTCTGAAAAGGCATGTTGTGGAGACTTAATAATATCTCAAAGATACAGTATACCGGTATACAGATTGAAGACTGCTGGTGGGTGCTAGAGCCGGCCATTCAACAACTTTGAGTTCATTCATTCAAGTATTTAATTCATCCATTTGTTATAATAAATCCACGTTCAACACATTTTAAGTAGTAATTGTAACTCCTAATTCGTTCTGTGGAATACTGTGTATTACTGAAGTGATGTTTCCAGTTTGTGACTGCTAAGATCCTGCATTTGTCCCACAGAACTCGGCTCACCTAGAAATCTATTGACAAAAGACGTCACAACAAACAGTTTTGGGGTGTCCTGGACTGCAGCGCCTGGCTACGTCCGTCAGTACCGGGTCAAGTGGAAGTCTATGATTTCTCAAGAGACCGGTGAGAAGATCGTACCGGGAGGCCTCACAGCTACGGTTCTAGAGGGGCTTACTCCAGCAACACGGTACCAGGTCTCTGTCTATGCCGGGTACAGCAATGGAGAGGGGGATCCACTGACAGGAATGGAAACCACAAAGCCACAAGGTACTGGTGAGTATTCACGTAATCTATGGATGGCATTTTATATTGTTGCTGTTGGACCTGCACCTCTGTTCTAACGTTGTGTATCAAGGTATCAATAGTAACAGATCTATAATACTAACAAGACCGAGCTTGTGGTTGTACTTTTGCTATTTTTTATTTGCCGAAAAGTAACAGTTTTGGACTTTTGAGGTTTCCACCCCATTATATATTTTTTTCAATTGAAATATCAGAAATATTTATTGATAGTTGAAGGAGGTGAATAATTCTTAACACATTTCTTTCTATATGTGTGATGAAGTCAAATGTTTCCAGGTCACTGACAACTTCTAATCCTTGTCCCCCAGAACTCGGCTCACCTAGAGACCTAGTGACTGAAGACGTCACTACAACCAGTTTCAGGGTGACCTGGAAAGCTGCTCCGGGTCCTGTCCGTCAGTACCGGGCCACGTGGAAGTCAATGTTCACTGGCATGACGGGCGAGAAGACGGTGCCAGGAGGCATCACCGCTACAGTTCTGGAAGGACTTACTCCGTCAACACGGTACCAGGTCTCTGTCTATGCCGGCTACAGCGATGGGGAGGGGGATCCACTCACAGGAATGGAAACCACCAAAGGTAATAGATGTATTCCAATGAATGATGAAGTCTAGGGTTGTTCAGGAGTGGTGATGCTCTAAAAAAAAAACTGTTTTATTTGAACATGCCTACAGATCCCACCGACTCACCCAGAGAACTAGCGATCAATGACGTCACGTCGACCAGTTTCGGGGTGTCCTGGAAAAAAGCACCTGGTCAGGTTCGTCAGTATCGGGTCACATGGAAGTCTCCGTTCACTGATGAGAGCGGTGAGAAGACGGTGCCGGGAGCCACCACAGCTACAGTTCTGGAGGATCTCACTCCAGCAACGCGTTACCAGGTGTCTGTTTATGCCAGCTACGATAATGAAGAGGGGGAGCCAATGACAGGAGAGGACACCACACGTAAGTCATGGATGCTATAAAGAAAAAAATCTAATATTACCAGTATTATCTCACTGACAAATTGGCAATTGAATGTGAACCAGAACATCTGAACATTAGAATCTGCCTTTATCTAAAGTGCATTTGTACAAAGGAGTGTAATTCACACTAACATTTGCATTTAGATCAAAACTGCCTTTTTACTTTTGTGTTTTCTCTTCTTTTTGTACCTTTTTATGGGTATGTGCTTTAATTTGTAAATGTTTCTTGTCATCTTACTTGTGGACTAGGGCTACAGATTCTTGCTAAATCTGATGTATTTACACAATTTGTGTGATGTCCATATGCACCTTTTCAAATACATTAAAATGATACGTTTTGAAGTGCCAACTCCAGGTGCAGAACTCTGAGATCAAAGTTGCCATACACATTCAGCTAGGACGGCTTCTTCTTAAACTCTACATTTCAGTGATGCACTATATGGCTTGGTCAATTTAACATGGCAGTGTCACTTTCCAGTTCCAGAGGCGTGTGCCAGGGGGCACAACTGCCAGCATACATGCGTTAACAATGGTGACTCATACATCTGTGAGTGTCGCAGGGGATACACGCTTAACGCAGACCAGAGAACATGTTCACGTAAGTATTGTATTACTGTATAGAGTAATTGCATAGTTGAAGTCTGCCAGGTGTTCTGTACCAGAATGCTGGTACTGGTATTGAATTGAGCTTGATTGAGCAGAGGTGGGACAAATAAAAAGAAAATTCATTGTCATGTGTTCCATCAAGCCCTGGTGTTCTCTGCTGCTGAATACTGTGCCACAGTCTGGAGTAGAAGCCCACATGTAAAAAAGGTTGTGTTAGAAGAACACAACTGGCATATCCTGCACAAAACAATCACTAAAGCAGTGGATCCATGCGGAATAAAGTCCCGCTAACCCTACAACCGGGCCGATGCTGGCCAGATGATTGGTTCCACCCCTGAGGACCTGTCTCCAACAGCATGGCTGGCCCTTGTAGACCTGAAAGCGGGAATGGGAGTCGCCTGAACCCACCCGTCCAATATCTGGAGGATGGAAAACATCTACCACGTCGGTATTAGATACTGCTCAACCTCTGTACTGGTTGCTTCAAATCGTCCATGATGGAGTGGGGTCTGACAGTGTAGTCAGCCTGAGCAGACAGCCAACCACATAATCACCAACTATTCTCTGTACAAACCACCTTCAGAGACTGGTCTCTTCCATGTGGGACCAGAAACCAGACCAGAGTGTCTGAGATGATACACGAAAGACGATGAATTGTTTCAAGGGAACAGTGCCCAATTGCCCATACCAGTCTAGGGTTCCACAGCTCTTTCAAATGTCTGATGAAAAGTATCTAATCTCAGACAATATTCAAGGTGGGACACAAATTGTTGCTTCAGTTGCGATTCAGTATTAAATAGAAATCTATGACTAAATATATTTTAGTCAAGATAAGGATCAATATATATATATATAACACTGAGCAAGAAAGCCATTTAGACCCAGTGACTTCCCCATTTTCATCACTGTAATGGCATTTCTGACATCCTCCTCAGTAATCGGTGTATCAAGAAATTCTGCCTGTTGCGGGGTCATTGCGGGCAGATTTATCCTGGAGAGAAAATCTTCTAACTCCCTCTGCTCATGGTTAGAGGTAGATGGGTATACATTTTCATAAGGAGTTGAAATACCATATTGATTTCTTTAGAACTATATTATGTCCCTTCTTAATTGAATAACACTATCCACTTCTTTTCTCTCTTTGCTTGTCGACTGTCAAGCCAGGTGTTTGCCAGCATTCTCTCTCCCTTCATAAAAAATATGTCCAAATAATTGTGTTTTCTTATTATAGTATATCCATTCAATTGAAATATACATGCCGGTATGCTTAATTCCTCACATACTGACTGTACATCTTGTGCATAATTCCTGATTTAGATCTTCTGTAAAATATTCTAATTTACCAAATTGCAATTCCTTATTAATGTTCTTGTTATTAATTTGCCTCTAATATTGAAATGTCATAGACAACGACCATTACATTGATTATTAAAAAATAATCACGCCACACATCATAATGTAGTGACTTCATCAACAGAACATTTTGTAGGTCCATAATTTAATGCTTTAGAGCCCAGAGGTCCAATGAAATCAATCACTCATGTGTAATGTAATAATACACCTTACTGTAATGCTCTGCAGTGTACATAGAGATTAAATGTGACTTAACTTTGTCCTGATGTGACTTTCAGAGGAAATGCGAAGTGAAATATCTGAGAACGCCTGCATGTGTGAAGCTCAGGTTGCATTCCAGAAAAAAGTAATATCAACCATACAAGAACTGACCAGGAAACATATCCTTTTGTCTGTGATACATGGGCAAAAAAATAATAATAAATATTTATAAATGATGATGTGTAGTGCCTTAAAATGTATACAGTGATGTAAATTTCCTTGACTGTCTGTCCACTTGATGACATCTCAAACAGAATTAGCCAGATGGAAGGCCAGCAGCATTACTTCTAAGAAGAGGGACACAAGCATGTTTAGCATTTGTTCAGTTGAAGCCCAGCTGTGGATCCATCTATTTAGGGGTCATGAGTAATTTGTAACCTTAAAATGAACTGTGCATGTGTTTAATGACAAACAAATCAATAACCTTTCAGTCACCTTTTATCCATTACTGATTTCCCATCATCTTGTATGTGATTAGCATATGTACAATACAGTAATAACAAGCTAAGCTTGTTAACATGAGGGAATATCTAGATTAATTGTCTAATCGTGGTAAACTGTAACTTGTTTGATGACAAATCTCTGTAAAACCAAGAATATAATTAAATCAAAGAGAGACTCGGTGCTACTTTTCTAATAAAAATGACAGATTTTTCATTGGAGAGTTTTGTACATTTTTTATCAAGGGATTTGTGTGTGTGTGTGTGTGTGTGTGTGTGTGTGTTGTGTGTGTGTGTGTGTGTGTGTGTGTGTGTGTGTGTGTGTGTGTGTGTGTGTGTGTGTGTGTGTGTGTGTGTGTGTGTGTGTGTGTGTGTGTGTGTGAGAGAGAGAGCGAGAGAGAGAGAGAGAGAGAGAGAGAGAGAGAGAGAGAGAGAGAGAGAAATGCCAGTAATTGCACAGATTGGTATTTCTGCAGAGATTTAAAAAATAAAAAAAACCCTATATTAATTGTGTTCATTAAAATGTTTTGGGGAAAAAGTAATATGGTGTAACAATTTGTATTTTGAATTCAATTCTTGTATTCTTGTAAATCATAATAATAAAAAAGGTTCCGTGCATATCAATCAGCCCGCAGAGTAGGCCTCGTTGAAAACAACTTTCAACTCCAGTCTCTTTTCAGGCTGCACGAACAGCGTTTGAGCGGTCACTTTCTGACCCCTAAATGTCGCAACTCTGACACTAGATGGCACTGGAGAGGATGGAAAGGACTACAAACAACCATAGCTATATAGGACTACCATAACCACAACACCGTGTTAATGACAGCTTCCGGTTTACGGTTACCACGGGAGACCGAGGGAAGCTATCGTCGGCTATCTATGTGATAATGCACAAGAAAAATAATGTGCAATAAAACTTAAAGAGCGTAATAACAAACGCGGGTAGAGATGAGTTCTCCCGACAGGTGAACTGTTCACGATTAACCCTAGCCCTGGCAGGAACATGGATGTGTTGAACTTCTTCCTGAACGTAGCTGGAATTGGAACATTAGCAATGTGTTAGCTTATGGCAACAACAACCCTGGCAACAAGTGAGATGATGATGTGCAGTGAAGGTGCTACATATTACTGATAAAGCATACAGCCAACATGTTTATCTACCTCAGCAAGAAGGTGAGTTATTCGTGCGTCTTGCTTTAGTTCCTAAAGTGGTCCTTGGAGGACTTCTAGGGGGTCCCCAGCTAAATGATAGTTACTTTGGAACCAAATTGACCATATGGGTCTGTAACCTAACAGGTCTATTTGGTTTCATTTGTATGCTATTAAATTGGCTTTTACTATGTAACCTGTGGGTCCCAAAGAAATGCTCACAGGGGGTCCCTAGTTAAATATCAGTTTGGAACCAAATGGACCCTGTAACCTAACCACTCCATTCATTTGTTCATTCATTTGTTTTGACATAGAATTTTACCATATAAATTGGGGGTCCCAGAGATAGAAACAACATTAGTGCATGCATTAATGCATGTCAAAAACTTGGGGTTCTTGAAATGAAGCAGTTTGAGAATCAACATTACAACTGGAAAGTCTTCTCTTATGGAGGCCCCTGCCTATAGGTTTTATTTTAAATGGGGGTCCATGGTCTAACTAGATGTGAAAAAGTTTGGGAATCACTGGCATAAAATAAACACACACACACATACGCACACGCACAACACACAAAACCACAACTAAGATTGACTTGACAGCTGCAGTTTGCTTGTTAACCCCACCGTGTCTTCATAGATCGCTATTCCCAACAATACACATCTGAAATGTGTTTCTTGGAACAAAGATCAAGGTTTCATTGCCTGTGGAGGGGACGATGGCCTCTTGAGAGTACTAAAGCTGGAGATTCAGACAGGTAGGCTACTCCTGTTTTGGAGTATATGAGTATTGTGACATCAAGCCCTTGTCCTGAATACCATTGGTGGTGTACAAAGAGCGCAGTTCTTGAGTCAAAGCATAGACTCCTGGTCAAATACTCATCTACAAAGTAATTGTAAGAATAATATTTGTAAAAAGTAAGAATTCCTTATTCATTTTAACTTAAGCCTAAGTAAGTAAAGTGTTTGGGGATGATGATGGTACAACCCAAAAAAAAAAACATATATGAAATCTCTTGAAATTGGCACCTTTCATACAATCCTCAATTAAGAGCATAAAGTTAATATAAGATCCATAGCATTTTTTGTAAAGTGGCTTGTATGAAAGGTTACACTTTCAAGAGTTTGCATATAAAGTTTTTTGTTTTTTCCATATGGGGAAACCCAATGTGAACTATTGAATTTTGGGAGAGTTAACACTTTGGGTGATCAAATAAAGTCCAGATTGTTTAATCCCTATTTAAGGGATTTCTTTTTTGTTACTACCCGAAATCCAAGTCTGATCTGACTAACCTTTTGAACTCTTGGTCCATGTGATTCTGATTTCAAGATTTGTGAAACAGCTCGGTTTACCGTGTATCAGAAAAACATTTAATGGTGCCTCTTTGCTACAGAGCCTTCTCACCACCACAGGGGATGTGGGTTATAGATTGTACAGCGGTGCATCCGACTTTGTCAAGTGTCTAGATAGATGAACACAATTGGTCTATGTGCTGGGAAAAGAGCTGGTTGGGTAGGGTGATATAAACTGCTGGAGCAGGGAGTGTTGGACAGGAGGAACCCTCCACATCCTCCCAAAGGGGGCTCCTCACTGGCAAAGAAGTAATTATGTAACAGCAGTGACACAGAAATGTGTGGTGACTTGGGACGATCAATTACCATAATGACTAAAATCAGGGGTGAAAAGGACTGTTGTATTCAGTGATCTCTTTCAACAACAACATTGTCTGGTTGTATCTTTTCAATAGAGGATGCCAAACTTAAAGGGCTTGCTGCACCCAGTAATCTGTCGATGAACCAGACTCTAGATGGACACAGTGGTAAGTCAGACAGTCCACAAATATTGTTATATTGTTATAACCACGTGGCATTTTTAGGCAAGGCTAAGGTCTATGGAAAATTTAACTTGGCTCCGATCACAGGGATTATCCATATACTGTACATACTCAGTTACTAACATTGCAAAATACAGTTATACTGCAATTTAAAACAAGTAAAACTCTGCACATCTTACTTGCATGGAGAACAATACTGTATGTGTGTGACGTTGCACGCACAGACAGTCATTTTGGCCTGGCTTACATAGTAAGTGGCTCACTGTGTTTACAACAAACATGTACAGTATGTATGCCTATTTGTGTCATATAAAACTTTGTTTTGAATTACTGTCTCCTTTCTGTCCTTGTATTGTACATCAAACACTGTCGGAAACATGGATTGGGGTTGTCATTGTTCTGCTCTCACACAGGTGCTGTGCAAGTTGTCACATGGAATGAACAGCACCAAAAGCTCACGACCAGCGATCAGAATGGACTCATCATCGTGTGGATGCTCTACAAAGGTCTGCATGCAGGTCAAATTAAAAGCACTAGTTGTGTGAGGACCAGCATAGATGTGGCTGCCATTTGATTTGACTATGCGTCTGCCTTAGGCTCGTGGTATGAGGAGATGATCAACAACAGGAACAAATCGGTGGTGAGGAGCATGAGCTGGAACGCAGATGGTCAGAAGATTTGTATTGTGTATGAGGATGGAGCTGTCATTGTTGGTTCTGTAGACGGTAATGCAAATACAGTTTTTTTTTACACTTCATGATAATTACAGTCTGTAAATAGTTGTAAAATGCCTTTGAATGGGATAACTAAAGCATAATTTACCTTAGCTCATACTGGCACTATAACATACTGTATGTTAGACAGCGTATTAGAATAGATGTAACAGACCACCTACCAGGTGCTGGGATGTTATTCATATTTTTTGCATGTACAGAACAAATGATGGGATGCTGTTTTTGCAGGTAACCGAATTTGGGGCAAGGAGCTAAAGGGTATACAACTTGCTCATGTGGCATGGTCACCAGACAGCAAGATACTTCTCTTTGGCATGGCTAATGGGGAAGTCCACATCTATGACAATCAAGGAAACTTCATTGTAAGAGTGTTTGCTGGCCATAAAAGTACAGTATGTGTTGCTATTGCTGACTGAGAGATTTCATGGGGTCAGCATGTAATAACCATTAACAGGACTTGAAAACATTGTGTACCTTTTCTCCATATTTATTATTATGCTGCACTGGTGGTTTCTGCGTGCAAAGTGAGATCACACTTCAAGTCTGCTTTTCAAAACATTCTGAAACGGGCAGACCGTAGCCTTCTCCAAACAGAGCTTAGTTAAAATGTTGACAATGGCATTTTAACTTGTTCTGATGAAAGCTATGTTATATTGTGAAATATGTCATATTCTGTTGGAAGGACAGTTTTGCATGTCCTTTGCCCTGAAGGCTTGAGATGAGAGTTAAAGGCATATTTCATTTTTTAACATGTTTGAAAGTGAAAAACATGCCTTAATTGAACATGGAACTGTATGTTGCAGGTGAAAATGACTATCAGTTGCCTCAGTAACGTGACTGGAGCAGTCAGCATAGCAGGGATCCACTGGTACACAGGAACCGAAGGCTATGTTGAACCCGACTGTCCATGTCTGGCCATCTGTTTTGACAATGGGAGATGTCAGATCATGCGCTATGAGAATGATGAAAGTAAGGACATAGCCCCTGTCCAGTCTGATTTGCTGTGTGATACCTACATTTACTTGCCAGAAAGAGTTGATCCACAAGCTGAAAAAATGTATGATGAGGTTTCAGCCTGGTTAAAATGTTCTTTGTGTTAATTGAACCACCAACCTTCCATATTTTGGTTATACCATCATGTCACGCTTGCTGCATTCTATTTTTGTTATTTTAAATTGTGTCATTATTATTACATACAGCCTAACTAAGTTATTAATTGTACGTGTTAATTGTTTTAATTAATTGTAAGTGTCCAATGGACCCAAATGGTTAAATGAACACACTCGATTTGGCTGTCCTTTGCCTGTGCAGACCCAGTGTACATAGACACTTTGATGAGTGTGGTCAGTATCCAGTGGAACCACTGTGGCAGTGTCCTAGCCGTGGCCGGCTCCCTGAAAGCTGCGGGTATGGAGAAGGAATTCAACGTGGTGCAGTTCTACACACCATTCGGAGAGGTGAGGTTTTCACGTACAGAGTGTCCACCATAACAGCGGCAATATGATGTGTTGTACACTGACATAATAACACAATGTCCTCTACTCTGTTCCTTGGTACAGCATCTGAGAACTCTGAAAGTACCTGGAAAGCAGATGACGGCAGTGGCCTGGGAGGGTGGAGGGCTGCGCATTGGCCTGGCCGTGGACTCCTACATTTACTTTGCCAACATAAGGCCAGATTACAAGGTACACCTACTGCCCCCTGGATAATTTTGCCTGGCTTTCTCCCTCATCGTAATAGCTTTTGACGGTTCCGTATTATATAATAATGTCAGAACAAAAACAATAATACCAAGGATAAGAGGTGAATGGGACCCACAAGCACCAGCTACAAAGTGTCAAGTCTAATCCAAATGTTTGGCCAGTAGCCTAATCGTTAGTGACTAGAGTGGCTGGCGAGATGAATTCCAGCTCCAAAATCTGTTGAGGAATGTCAAATTATTAAGCACTCTCTCTCTCCTCTCACAACATTGAACTGTATAATATGAATATGCAGTCTTATCTACAGATGTGACGTTCCAAGTCTACCAAAGATTTATGTAAATGCACATTTTTCCCTGCAGCTTTTATTCACAATTTGCTAACTCTGCTGTTTGTCTACTTAAAACAGGTGTCCAGCAGAATATCGCTATCCAGGGAATCTCAATAGACATACTGTATAATACCATGGCAAATACCCCTCTTTCTCACTGACAGTGTTCAATTTCTGACAATGCACTGACAATCTACTGAATTGGCAATGGCAGGACATGTAAAGTTCTCAAATGGCACGTCTATACAAGAGATGTGCTTTAGTGCACTTCCCAGAACAGGGAGGCTGAATGGAGGTGTGACTTTGTGGTCTTCAGGGTTGACATTTTATTTTCTGAGCTCAAACATGTGCTCTTATATTCCTGTTGTTTGCAATGACACATCTTACAAATCCCATATATGGGATTTGCCAGCAGATGTCACTGTTTTCACCGTTTTGCCTGTTTTCATTGTGGCTCAAAACCCTTCCAAACCTCTGAGAAAACTCCACACCACATAAAATTCACTGAGCGTCCAAGTTCGGGATTTCTGGGTGTAATTAATTTTCTAAAACCTAAAAGAAACACAACAAATAGAAAATAAAATAAATGACAATTAATGTCACTTGACCTTTAGAGTACCAAAGGAACTACGTCTGTCTGTCACGGCAATGACTGAGAGAGTAAATAAAGCCAAACATATCAGACTGCTTTGCCCTCCATCTGTGCAGTGGGGTTATTGCTGCAATACCGTGGTCTATGCCTACACCAAGCCGGAGCGCCAGGAGTACTGCGTGGTGTTCTGGGACACCAGGAACAACGACAAGTTTGTCAAATATGTCAAGAGTCTGCTGTCCATCACCACTTCGGCCGACTTCTGCATCCTGGCCACCAAGTCGGATGAAAACCATCCCCAGGTACACATTTAGCACTTTGAGATTTGATTTTCTCAAATGTAAAGTGCTTATGAATGAATCCATTAGTATCCACTAGTCCACGGATCAAATATCAAGGAAATGAAAGCTCTAATGCAGCCATGTGATTTTGTAAGTAGGACCCTTTATGGCACTTAAGATAACATAAGATAGATGAGATAACAATCTATAATTATAAGATAACAATGATATATAACACAAAAAAGAAAATGTCGTGGTATCCCTTTCCCAACTTTTCAGTGTGTTAATGGTAAGTACAAACTTAAAGTACACTGTGTTAGTTCCGTTGATCAAAGACGGAACATAATCCATTGATTGATCATCATCACACAATAAATAATGCACACTTTCAAGACGTTCCAGTAGGACCAGAATGATGCAGAAAACGTTTTAAACCACTGCTCTAATCAAATGAAATGAAATGAGTCATCACCAGGCCATCCAAATGTCTCTCTGAATGTCTTGACTCTTGTTTGTTTTTATAACAAAGGAGGATGCAGAGGTAGAGCCTGGGAGGCATTCAATGGTAAAGTTCTAGTTTTTATTTATATTGTATTTTTTGTGTTTTTTCTTTTCTTTTCTTTTACTACTGTGACTTTCACTGTTAACTTGGCATGTTTCAAAATTATATTTTTATTATACGGATGACATTCATTAATGAGGTCAGGAAGATGATCATTTAACATGCCCTCATTGTCTGTTTTGCAGTATGTGTTGGTTCTGTGTAACTCCATTGGGACTCCGCTGGATTCAAAGTACATTGACATTGGTGAGTTTGTAAAACTAACCAAAATATTTACACAGCCTTAATAACAAATTTCTTTAACCTCTTTAGTTGAGGAGGGGGAAAACAGCCAGAATGGTCTGGCAAGAACGTGTAACTTATTTTAATAATAAAATGTATAAATAATAATTTATAATGATAAGGTTTACACATTAATAGGCTTCTGGTTTTCTCAGGATAAAAGTAATGAGAATCACAAGCCTGCTTGTAATTTCAATTTCCTGAATTTAACATTGACATTGAATGCATTTTTAATCGTAACACCCAATAGCATTAGTCTGCTTAACTGTTAACCAATTGCTTCCTCACATTTGTCAAAGTTAAGCTGGTATGACAGATTTCTGCTTCTCAATAGACCAATCTGAAACGCTCATTGTCGTCTTGGCGGTGGGGGGGTTGCCCTCCTACAAGTAAGCTTTTCATCTCCCCACAATATACAGTAGCCTTTGAAAAACAGACTCCCTTTCGCATCTTTATGTCTGATGGGCATTCAGCATTCCTTTCTGCATGACACAAGGGTTAGGTGAAATGTTTGTACAGGACCGCAGGCCAAGGAAGTTCAAAAGTAGAAGTGACCGTTTGACGTTGTTCCAGACATCGGATGGGGGTTAAATAAACAGGATGTACATTGGAGGCTTCTTCTCTTTTGATCTGACTTGGTCTTCTGCGTCAGGTTCGGTTAAAAAAAAGTAAATATGCTTAACCACCTCAACCCTATGTCCTTCATTGACCGGGGTCCCCCAGGGGCTATTGTTTGGTCCCCTTCTCATAGCATCTTGTGAACTTTAGGTTGTGGTTTAACAGGCGCCAAAAACAAAATCTCCTCTTACTTTCAACATGGCGAGACGACTGCACAAAAACAAATCATTGACTTAACATTGCTAGTCAGTAGTAATCACAGCTTTCCCTGACAGATCCGCTGTTTGTCACCATGACCAAGACGCACGTGATCGCCGCGTCCAAGGAGGCTTTCTACACCTGGCAGTACCGCGTGGCCAAGAAATTAACAGCTTTGGAGATCAACCAAGTGGCCCGAACAAGGAAGGAGGGCAGAGAGAGGTGAGGGGATACTTACTGGACGTGTGAAGCATAATGGGGATTGAAGGTGCCTGTGTGGCACAGACTTTCGTCGCTCAGTAAGGGAGTTATTGGAGGACGAAGTGGAAGACCCCGTGTTTGACTTACAGCAAGCCAATTCGCACGTCACGGAAAAGTTACAGGAAGGCAAGATTAACCCACAAAGGTGGGGCTGCATGGGAGGATGAGTCAAATGAAGTGTTTCCACTTTGCCTGTGGTGTCTGTGGCTTGCCACGACAGGGCAGCCTGTTTGTACTGACAGGACCATGAAAATTTACCGCTCCTGTCCCAGACAGGGGCTGGGTAAGACCTGACTGTACTGCCAGTGTAACCTCAGTGGGAAGGTCAAACTCCTCACTCTCTCCCATTTCTCTCTCTCTCTCTCTCTCTCTGTCTGTCTCTCCCCCTTGCTCTCTACCATACTTCTAACCATCTCTCCTCTTCTGCTTATCTAGGGTATATCATATTGACAGCAATCCATCAGGAGCCAATGAGGGTGCTCTGGACTTTGCTAAAGCTTTCACAGTGAGTGTCATATTGAGACGTGCCCAGCGTCTGCCCTTGTGAACAAAATGAAGTCCATACACTCTGTATTTCTATTCTGCAATGGCACCTTTATTTATTTACTTTTGCTTTCATATTTTTATTTGCCATTCTTCACAGGACTGGTCACTCGCCATGCTGTGGAAAAAAAAAGCCATGTGGTTTATAAAATAAACATGCACTTATAAATGATCATGTCTGTCACATGGAAACCTCATATTAAATTATGGCAATAAAACTATGAATATAAATTGAACATAAGAGGTTGCTGCCTGACAGCAACAGTATTTTCTTTATTTATGTAATGACTATTGCCAAAGACAAGTCAAAAAGTGAAAATACTTTACATTGGTTTGCCTCATCTGTTTTTGTTGTTGAAAATATTTGTATTATGCAGATAATGCTGATGTATTATGATTAGTTATTTATCTCATTTTTATCTCCCCCAATTCAATACATACATTGCCAATGGACTCTGCTTCTGTTTCAGCCTACACGAGACCCCATCTGTTGTGTCACAGCAACCGATAAAACTCTGATTGTGGTAGGTAAAACATTATATTTTTCTTATGGTAGTTTTGATCCTGAATTTAAATGGCCAATTGACACTGTGTGTGTGTTTGTGTGTGTGTGTGTGTGTGTGTGTGTGTGTGATCAAAGGGTCGTGAATCCGGTACCCTCCATAGATACAGTCTCCCTAACGTAGTACTCATCCAGAAATACACCTTGAACAACCGGGCCTACCATCTCTCCTTGAACTGCAACTCCAGGTATGTGTTATTATTGTGAGACACGTTATGAATGATTTGCACAAACACATTTTAGTCTGTAAAGCAATGCAAGAACCAAAAGCATTTTGCCCTGATGGCCTTTAATTCTTATGTTTCTTGTGATCGATACTGTTTTGCGAGTGCGGATGTTTATGTTATTGTTGAGCCTAAAATTCTTTGCGTTGAGTCTTTGAAGTGAGTTGCTACGATCCAGGATAACGACACCATTGTTTCTTTTCTCTTATGCGATTCTCTCTCAGCCGCCTGGCCATAATCGACATCTCAGGCGTTCTGACCTTGTTGGACCTGGAGACGCGCTCTTCCTCGGGGGATGCCTCTGGGAGCCAGGCGTCTGCCGGGGACCCGTCCAAGTTCGAGCGGAAAGATGTGTGGGACATGAAGTGGGCCAACGACAACCCTGACCTGTTTGCCATGATGGAGAAGACCAGGATGTACGTCTTCAGGAATCTAGACCCAGAGGTGAGCCCACTGGAACCGCAGAGCTGTAAGTCCTATACATCCATCATTTACTGAAGCCTGCTTTATAGCTGTATGCGTGGCATGGCCCATGTCTCAAACCACACTCATTGTCACACGCACACAGACACACACACACACACACACACACACACACACACACACACACACACACACACACACACACACACACACACACACACACACACACACACACACACCTCAGGAAGCGGCATGACTTACTGAAAGTGAGTGCTTCCAAACGTATTGACAAAACATAGCACTTTTACATTTATAGTTTTAATGAAACAAATCCTTTGCAAATAGGCACAGCTTTCCTTACAGCTGTAATATTGTTGAGTTTAATGTTCAATTCAATCATATTGCGAATTGTGGCAATGGTGAGATGGGTGCTATGTGAAAATAGAGTTGTCCTTATAGTGCAATAGAGTTCAGTGCAAGTGTTCAGGTCATCATATTGTACTAAAAATGTGGTAATAATACATTATTTCATATGTCCCCTTCAAATCAGGAACCGATCCAAACATCTGGCTACATTTGCAATTTTGAGGACCTGGAAATCAAATCTGTGCTCCTGGATGAAATCATGAAGGTAACCCTGTTCTCTCTGCTACTGTTTTGTAGATAAATCCTTTTCTCCCCCTGCATATGTAGCTCAACAACCGATACCAGAAAGATTCCGATAACAAGCTTATTGAATACCCGGTTGTTATCAATAAGCTTTTCAAGCCTGTTATTCAGCATAGCTGCCCTTGGCCCCATGTTTAAACAATCAAGACAAGTCTATTAACCAGTTAAGCGTTTCTTTAATATTGTTTTATTGATAGAAATTGCCTCCTGTGTCTTTGAAAACTACTGTATTTGAAGGGCCCTATAGGGATTCTGTTCACTATTTATTGTCTCCCGTCTTTCCACAAAATAATAGTTGCTCGTTAACGACACAGTGTTCCTCCACCATCCCTCCAGTAGTCTATATGTGTGAACTGAAGTGCTCGGCTCCAGAACGGTGTCTGTCTTACAGGATCCAGAGAGGCCCAACAAGGACTTACTCATCAACTTTGAGATCCGCTCCCTGAGAGACAGTAGAGCGCTGATTGAGAAAGTCGGCATTGAAGATGCCTCACAGTTCATAGAAGACAATCCACACCCAAGACTCTGGTAAATGCATGATGCCATCATTTCAAAGTTTAATGTTTTAACTTCAGTTAAAATTTAATTATTGTTACAATCTAGGATTCTGCAAGTAATAAAGGCTGTTGGCTTTGAAGGGAAAGCCATCCACTCAAGTGACAGCTTTGGAAATTTACGGTAAAGCTTTCGTTACAGTAATCTGATTGATGTAGCGCAAAGGTGCCCCTTGGCTGTTGTGTCGGTTCTCGCAGCATCCCTCGGAATGTGGTAACCTAAAAAAGAAAATGTCCCTTTCTGCTCCCGGAGCCGGTACCAGCCTGTGAGAAAACCGTACCTGTCATCCCACAGAGTTTGACACAGATTTATTGCTTACAAATAGTTCTTATTGCCAAGGAACTCTGTGATGCTGGCTGGATTGCAGGAATATTCGTCAATTTCCATGAGAGTGAGAGGAGTATGGTTGCAAACAGATCTTTACGGGGAGCATGGATGGTCTCCCTCATTTGATTTGAGATAATAATAAGCACTCGTACAAATATAAAAAGACACAAAATTGTTTTACTAATGAAGAGAGTCCAACTGATTTACTGTAAGTATGTAGTTACTAATTTCTGATTGATTGATCCAATACTTTTAGTCTACTATACTATTAGTCAGAAATATAAACGGGCCAAGGTAAAGTCAGACATTAAGATTAAAAAGATAACACAAAAGGTTCTTATATTGTTTACATTGTGGTCCTACTTGTATTCAATTCAACATAGCATTAAAAAGATAACGGCTCCATTTGTTTTCATTTTTACGCCTCAAGAGTTAAAATATTCATTATCTTACTTAGCCCAAATCTACCGTACATAACCGGAGAATAAAGAAGATGAATTGATTTATGAGCTGTATGTTGCCTGTGTTGTTAACCAAAGCCAGCCTGTTATTGTGGACAAAAACAAGGGATCTTTAGTTTTGGGGTCTTTGGGGCTAAATTGAAAATGCTGAATAAATAGTGATGTCAAAATGGTTGAAAACCATTGCTATAGTGTCCTGATAGATATGAATAACATGTGACGTAGCACACAAGTAGGCCCAGACCTATGTTCAACCCAGAAGAAGGGGTGTGTTGAGTGAGCAAATCCATACCAGTGGATGTGAAAATATTTCCACAGCTATTTTTTTAACGTGTTTATAATTTGATTATGTATTGCTCTAGCTTGCTATAAGTCACTCTTGATTCTGCTAGGAGTCTGCTAAAAAGCAAAAGCATTAATTATCTAACCAAGTGGTGATGACTACCGCGCCCGCTGCCCAGCCTCCAGTGTCTGACTGCATGTGTCCACCTCTCAGGCGTCTACTTGCTGAGGCGGCGCTGCAGAAGCTGGACCTGAAGATGGCAGAGCAGGCCTTCGTCCGCTGCAAGGACTACCAGGGCATCGAGTTTGTGAAGCGCCTGGGCAACCTACAGAGCGAGGCCATGAAGCAGGCCGAGGTGGCAGCCTACTTCAGCAGGTTCGAGGAGGCCGAGAGGATGTACCTGGACATGGATCGCAGGTATACAGTAACAGACAACAACAAATAAAGCAATCTTTTCAAATGGGTTGTTTTACCACATTTGGGGGAAAGTTTCTGACGCTACGTTTCATTACACTGTTTGGTGTTTTTATCCTGATAAAAAGGTGGAAGAAGTATTCAATGTGTTTTAGTAAATGTATTGATCTCTCTCTCTCTCTCTCTCTCTCTCTCTCTCTCTCTCTCTCTCTCTCTCTCTCTCTCTCTCTCTCTCTCTCCTCCAGGGACCTGGCTATAAACCTCAGGATCAAGCTTGGCGACTGGTTCAGGGTTCTCCAGCTACTGAAAACAGGTTCTGGGGACTGTGATGATTCGCTATTGGAGCAGGCGTACAATGCAATTGGAGACTACTTTGCTGACAGACAGAAGTGGTATAATTTATTCCTCCTTCTTCTCTTTGTACTTGACTTTATCCTATTGTTGTCTGGCACAAAAGCTTTTCAGTACATACTTTGTCTTGAGGGCTTGCGTGCAAAGAACTGGGTACAACAAACAAAAATGTTTTGCCAGTATTCATTATTGATGCCAGCAATTTGCATATGATGCGAATGCTTCAGAAATAACACACCTGAGGAAGGTGCTAACATTCAACATTTCACCCATAGCTTATACACCGATTAAACTTCGGTGAGGCAAATAAAACAGAGAACTTTTTTTCTCCAAGGGTCAACGCAGTGCAGTACTACAATCAGGGGCGGAACCAGGAGAGGTTGGCAGAATGCTACTACATGCTGGAAGACTATGATGGACTTGAGAGACTCACCAGCTCTTTACCGGAGAATCACAAACTGCTACTGGTGAGAAGAGCTGTTCAGCTTCAGAGTTGATTTTGTCTAATCAAACAATGACTAAAGATGTTCATTGTCTACCTTTTTCCCTGACAAAAAATAGAAAAAAATAATTAGAACTAAGCTATGACGACTAAAACTAAGAAAGACCGGGTACCTGCTGGACTAATGTTCCAGTTGCATGAAACATAGCCTACTGCATAGGCTCTGACCTGACAGCGCGTCACGTGTTTGAGTCCCAGTAACATTTTTAATTGGGGGGGGGGCAGACCTGATTTGCTGCCATGGAGCCAATGAGAAGACTTACACCGGTACCTGGCTACACCACAGCGATCGAGAATTATCATTATCAAATCTTTAAAAAAAACAAAGAATGACTTCATCAACTGGAAATGGCAACCAAGTGTGCCTGGCAAAATACATATAAGTTAAAGGTAGGGTAAGTGATTTGAAATTCATGGTGTAGTACCAGCCTGGTGCACTAGGGGCCCCCAAAAGTAGCTACACTATGTGAACCTGCTGCTCGATCCTGATTGGAGGAGAATCAGCCACCACCTGGGGAACTTTTATTAGCTCCTCTGCTAACGTGGGGGAGGGGGAAACTCCATATATGGTTTCCACACCTTATAATAGAGCATTTTAACAGAAAAAAATATTTTTTGGGTGATATCTGACAAAAGTGAAATCACTTCCCCTACCTTTAACTAAATCAAGATTTAGATTTAGTTGATGGAAACTAACATATTTCAGATGGCTAAAATAATTGTTTATGACGGCAACTAAAATGAAAAAAATTGCTGTCAAAGTCAACAATATTCGACTAAGTAGAACTTAGAAAGTTGATCTGTCTGACCTTTTGTTCTTCATTTACCAATGCTGTGTTACTGTTGGTCTGTGGGCTGTAGGACATCGGCCAGATGTTCACCACCGTGGGCATGTGCGAGCAGGCCGTCAACGCCTACCTAAAGTGCAACCAGCCCAAAGCCGCCGTCGACGTCTGTGTGCATCTGAACCAGGTGAGAGGCAGACAGCCGCGGCCGCGTGCGGCGCCACCGTCGCTCAGTGATAATCCGCGGAGGTTTGGCAGACCCCACGGTAAACCCAACGGTAAACCCCATGTTTGACAGTGCGGTGCCACCTCGGCCCCTCGCTGTGTGTCCTCCTACGCAGTGTGTCCTCGTCCCAAACAAGGGTCTGCGGTAGCTCCAGAATGTGCTCAATGTGCCTTTCAACCTCGCTAGCTCTCTCCTGATCTCCAAATTGGCATGTTCAAGGCTAGGATGGGTGTTCTACTTTTCTTGTTTTTTTTTTAGACTAGACCAGGAAAATATCCAACATATCTAATATTTTGCTTGCATATTTGTATTTTTAAATGGTGCATATAGTGCACATTTACACGCCAAGGGCAAAACTGGATCTGCTCATCAGGTCCAGTTTTGATTCAGTGTCTTGCTCAAAGGCGCTTACCTTGGGGTTCTGGGGATAAGTTATGAATCTAACTACTGTTCAAAAATACTATGATTTAGTTTTGTGAATGATTGTGCTGTATTCATTTGCATACAGTGGAACAAAGCAGTGGAACTGGCCAAGAACCACAACATGAAGGAGATCAAGTCTCTTCTGGCCAAATACGCATCACATCTCCTCGAGAAGAATAAAACCCTGGATGCCGTGGAGCTCTATAGGAAAGCACATCATTTTCTTGACGCAGCCAAACTCATGTTTAAGGTAGGCAGATCTTTTCATTCAGATTTTTGTTTCTGTTGAGGGAAGCGAGGGTCTGTCCTCACGTTTGTGAACACAGAAGAATTGGGAATGGACTGATCTATATACTGTTTGTGGCTTGTTGACTTGTTGTGTTTTCAGATTGCTGACGAGGAGGCCAGTAAACGAACCAGGCCACTGAGGGTTAAGAAGCTGTACGTGTTGGCTGCCCTCCTGGTTGAAAACTACCACGACCAGGTGAAGATGTCCCAGCAGAGCAAGGCCAAAGGCAAGAAATCTGAGGTAGGCCACCATGCCCAATAACAATAGCCCCTGCCTATTAGCAATAAGGATATACATGTACGTCTGTTGAATATATATATGTTTAGCGAATTTGTGAATTCTCCAGTACCCATAGAATATACTTCATTCTATGGGTATAGGGGCTGGAAAGTTGCGGGTTCACTCTTGGAAGTGTCTTTTACTTAGTGACTTAACCCTGGTAAATATTTTCACCGATTATGCCCCAAACGAGTCTAAATTCATTGCCATTCATGTTTAGGCTTTATGTTCCAAATAAGGTAGGATTGAAACTCATAAAGTATGTATGACACAATATTCAGCCGTGTCATTTATTTAGGCGACATCTGCGCTAGCTGGGCTCCTGGAGGAGGACGCGTCCACATCAGACGACCGCGTGGTGGACAACGCGTGGCGCGGGGCAGAGGCCTACCACTTCTTCCTTCTGGCTCAGAGACAGCTGTATGAAGGCTACATGGAGAACGCTATGCGCACAGGTAGGTGTCCCCACCCACCACGGGCTGAGCATCCTAGAGAGGATGCTCAGCTGCTACTCAGTCATGAGTTATGAGTCCTCTCGACCCACTGAGCCAAGCCATCTGAGTCGTGATAGTGAGGGTACAGGAAACAGTGCTTGTGTGCTCCATGCAGCATTGATCTGTGACAAACTGGAGTTGGAAATACTTTGCTGTCAATGAGGGTGGCATGTTTAAAACATGCCAAGTGTTTTAGTATAAATAGTGTACAGTAACAACTAAAGTCTCTGTACATTACTGTAAATGTAATGTACAGAGACTTTAGACTGGCCCCATGGAAGTGAACAGAGTTTGTGTCTACACCCTAGTCTCCCTCTGGTCATCCATTCTTGTTTCTGAAGCTCTACAGCTTCGGGAATACGAGGACATTATCCCAGCCGTGGAGATTTACAGCCTGCTGGCCATCTGTTCCTCGGCCAACCGGGCCTTCAGCACCTGCTCTCGAGCCTTCATCAAGCTGGAGTCCCTGGAGAGCCTGGAGCCCGAGCAGAGACAGCCGTATGAGGACCTGGCCCTGGAGATCTTCACCCAGCACAGCCCCAAGGACAACAACCGCTCGCTGGATCTGGAGAGCACAGCGGAGGGGTGAGCACGGAGCTTCTTACAGAACCACTGTAGGGCACTGGCCTCATTGTGTCTTTACTGTATGATACTTTTCACTTCAGGAAATTGGTGGAATATAGAGTTAAAATGTTTCTACCCGATGGCAATGATATGTTTTATTAGTTCCATTATTTGAGATGCAGTTACAAATGTTAATGAGGCTCATATGTAAACATGTACATGGGTCTTCAACAGAAAGTGTGAGGAAATAAACAGAAAATAGGAAATAAGCAAAAAAAAAATGCATTTGATAAATGAATTACCTGTATGTAGCTTTCATTTTCTAGCTAAATGATGAATGGACAAATTTGGATTAATTTGATATACAGTATAAAGAGTGCAACTTAGGTCTGTTCCAGCTTGGCGCCAACCAGGAACAGTACGACACAGCCTATTTGAGACTCAAGCTCATATTCACTTTTTCACAAAACACATACAGAGAGAACAGATCAATATGTGATTGATTTGTGCTTCGTTTCTTTTTTTTCTTCAATAGAACCAAGCAGGTAACAATCGGGCTTGTAGTTCAATATTATGGTGAATGACTCCTTCCATGAGACCAGTGTTTAGTCAAACTGGAGCCCAGTGAGTACTGGGCTCTTTCCCAAGCCTATATCTTGGTGGAAAACAACCAGGTTGCTGTGTCATGTGCTGCTCCGCTCTATGTTGGTACAAAAAACCTCTCGCAATTAGTAGGACTAAGACATACAATACGGTCATGACCCAAAACAGCTTGTGGACCAGTTGTATTGGGTTGCCTCTCTCCTCACAGACCTGAAGCTTACTTAAAAAACAGTCTCTCACCGCTATGTCGTGCCACTGCTGGCGACCCATATCTAGAGTGCATACGGTACTTAAGGTAACATTAGACCTCGCCAGCGGCAATGTCCTAGTAGTGGATGGAGAATTGAAAATCGATTCCGTAAAAATCTAACAATGAGTTTTATCAATGCCACCTTTCAAATAGAACTTCTAGGACTACATACATTATTTATGTAAGTTACGTCTTATATCATGTCAGAAATTCCGAATGTAACCTGTGTTGATCTAATTCAACGTGATCTGTTTCTTGTCAGGGTGGATGGAAAGTTGCCCACATGCATTGTGACTGGCCGCCTGATCCCCGAGTACCAGTTCTGGATGTGCACTGTGTGTAAACACTGTGCCCTCGAGCAAGAGATCAGCAAATACAGGTTCTGCCCTCTCTGTCACAGCCCTCTGACCTGAAGCCTAGCAAGGACAATTTTTTTTAAGAGAATAGAAAACGATTTTACTTTTAGACAGCTGAAAAATAATTGCCTAACAGCAGATAGGTCTGGAATAGCTCAATTGTATGCCCACTTACTACTCCAGAAAACTGGGGTGGCCAATCAAGACACAGTATGCCACCCCAATTTTCTGGAGTTGGAACCGGGTGCTGACAGGCAATTTCTTTTTTACCAAAAGATGATTTGGTCTGGCTTGAGCCAGGCTTGTGCACTCAAGTCTTGCGTGAACCAGATAACCTAAATTATGACCCTTTGGTTGAAATATTTGTTTTGCCTTTAATAATTATAAACATTGGTGTCCTTTCTAAAATATTAATTGAAATTTGATGACATAAATAATTATTTTTCTCAGAGTGATGTCATTACATTTGATAGGCTACATAAATATTAACTTCCACTGTACAGTAATCAGCTATGGGTACCCAAATACCCATAGATATTGTGGATGCGTTATTTTGTATATCTTTTATGTTTGTTTGTTTGTATTGTATATCTGCTACCATAATTACAGAAGGCAACACATTATAAATGTCCACAAACTGTGTTTGTACTTCTACCAACTTGCAGAACAGAACATTAATGGCGACTCGCTTTCCAACGGTCTATTACAGTAAAATGTCAAGTCAGTTTGCTTTGAAGTCGCATGTTATGCTAACATTTGGGATTAGCCAGTAAGCTGCTCCACAAACTGCTATGGTCTAATCACAGTTTAACAAGTGGTCTCCACTAAATGTAAATGTAACACGTGTACAGTATTTTTCCCCTGCTTAGGGCATGCCCTGTTGACGGATTTGGAAGAGGTTTTGTAGGTCTGGTTCCAAAAATGAACCAGTATTTATTGTGTAATGTCCAGTCCATTATATTTACATTGGAATGAATGAGCCCGCTGGAAAGTGGAGAGGTCTGTGCTTATGGCAAGATTTATTGCTCACAAATGCAAGGCTGGTTGATGCCTTGTATGATTTCCTCCTGCATCAGTGTGTGACTGGGTGAATGTAATAATGCACAATCTCTGTAAAGCGCCTTGGATAAAAAGCATTTTCAATTCACTGTTTACCTTTTTAATGTCCTGTTTGGAGCCACAGGGCTATTAGACTCTTAGCCTTGTTCTATTATTCATACTAGTAGAACTTTATCATTGCCAACACCCATTTCAAGCCGATATAATGCTTTATATTAGCTACTATAATGGTGTACGGTCTCTATATTAGAAACACATACACACATTAGCGAGATGACTGTCAAATGCTGTGGTTTACAAGTAGTTTATTCTTTTCTTTTCCAAAACAACTTTTAGACTGAAGCTAATATTCATTAATAATTTCAATACTTTATACATTCTTACTTTGTACTTGAGTACACCTCATGTTTTTAATATCTGTATTTTACTTGCATTTTGTGGATACTTATGACAACATTTCGCACTTTTATTTGACTACACTACATTTGAAACTGTACACTACAGATCTACAATGCAACAACGTGGGCTTGAAAAATCTGCTATTCTCACTATTTGCAAATGTTCTGTGGAAAAAACGTCTCATTTTTTCAAATGTCAAGTGTTTCAAATATTTTAATACAGCAATGCATTGCTATTAAAATGAGAATGTACTTCGTCATTCGTGCTTTTAAATACTCCAGTACTTTCATTTACTCAAGCACAGATTTGACTGAGCAACTTTAACTTGTAATTGAGTAATATTTGACAGGAAAGTATCCATATATTGGCATTTCACCACCAGGTTCAAACTGATTTGTTCCCTGGCCAAGCGTGCAGGCCAGGAAATGTGAAAAAACATATCTGTGATTTCTAGTGATGACTGTGATGAGAAATTGAGTCATTTTGAGAATGCTCTGTACCTTTGAAACTATAAATGGAGGGGGGTCAAATGTTAAAATCCACTATAAATCTGTTCAGAATGAACTTCAAAGATGTGCCTGGCGTTTTCTTGCCTCTAATGCAGTCTTTTTCTGCCATCTACAGTTCTTGGTTGGAATTACGAATTATACAATATAAAGTTCATAATCCTTTCAGCATATTCATCATCTTTCATGCATGGTGGAAACCTGAGACTTCATACTGTATATACTGTATATATCTAAAACCGTTTATGTTCAAATCTTTGATTGTTTTTGTGATGCTAATGTTTTATCAATTGGGGCATTACAAAGAAAACAGTTTTTTGGAGATAAGATGTTTCTGCCTGACTGCAACGATCAATATATAGGCTAGTTAAACAATTACTTCAAAAGGTCCTTTTGGTTAAAAACCTTGTTCTGGAGAGAAAGTACAGCATAAGCCTACACAAATCTTGCCTTAAAACTAGGCCAGTAAACAGATTGACAAGAGAAGATCTTAAAAGAATCATGTGCACACTTATCTTACAGTATGTCCGGTCGGCACTCATAAATTATTTACACAAAATGCATCTCCCCACATGACATAAGCAAGCTCGGACCTGTGCTGCTCTATGGCCTATAACAGATTCACTTTGAGAAGACATGTGCCAGTCTGTATTGTCATTATTAATAGTATTGTGTTTAGTGTTTGAAGGAAAACGTTTTCTGTGTGGGAAAATGATATGCCTCCACGGCACAATGGTGTAAAGTAACTTACCGGTAAGTACATTTACTCAATTACTGGTCTGTAGCCTACTTATAAGATTTGGCATTCTTTGTTGCTTTTTTATTACTTCATTTGTTTTCCTTTAGTGGAGGAGGCATATTGATTTTCTATGCATTTTTAGGAGGCATACTTATACTCCACTACACCTCAGGAAAATATTACCGTATTACTCTAATCCAAATAACAAAAAAAGTTTTATGCTTTTGTACATTTTGATGCCAAAACCTGTGTACCTTTCACTCACGTGACTTCTGAAAAACAATCCTTTCTTTTCTTTGTAGTATATCTAAATTGCAGTATTGATACTTTTACTTTAACATACCTCCTATGTGCGTATAGGATACTCTTTTGCGCTATGCTGACACGGAGTGGGACAGACTGACCGCATGCATGCAGGCAGGCAGGCTGTGACCGTTGAGGGTGTCATCAGCCTGAGGCAGCCACTACAGAGCTCCACTGCATCCACAGCAGCAGCAGCAGCCAGCGGCACCAGGGCAGGTAGGCTGCACACGTCTCAAAGAAAGATCATTGCATTCCTATAGTTTTTTTGTGGAGTGGTTGTATGTAACCCAGTGAACTGCATGACATGCACACATGGATGTTGTTTGCATTTTAATATTTAATGTGAATTAATTTTTCATAACTGTTTTGTTTGTTATTTGCAATGTCGGTCGACTATTCAAAAGGAAATTCAAGTATCACCTATGCATTTCAGCCCATTGCTGCTGAATGCGGAGCGGCAGAACTGTAGAGAGAAAGACAATACTTAATCGTTATAAGGTATCCAATTACTATCTTGTATTAATCCTGTATAAACCCTATAGGCTACTTTACACATTTTAATGTCTAAAGCCATTACAAACCAGCGATTCATACACCTGATAACTAATAATTATGTCAAAGATACATAGCTATTCGTATTTTGTGCTACAGTATACTACTTTGCTTTATTCAAATGTTTAAATTATTTTTCCTACTTTCAAGGACATTTTGGCTATTGCACTTTTTACTCTATTAACATTATTTGACATATTTCTTACTATAGTTATTGCAAATTCTGATTATTAAAAATCATATATTAATATTAATGGTGTGTTATTGTAGGTTAATTACTACGCTAAAATCAGTGAAACCAACTGTGACATTAAAGTCATGCACAGATTAATGCAGACTAGGCCTGCCTACTGCATTTCCATATTGTGGTATTGCTCCTTTTACATAAAACAAATATGAGTGCGTCTTCCACTACTGTGTGAAAGGAACCCTGACCTGTATGTTGTTATTGCCATTATTGTTGTATGGCATTAAGTGTGTGACAAAAATATCCAATGCACTTTATTTATAGATCCGTGTGGAACATAGATCCAATAATATAATAATAAATCAAATAAATCCTAACCCTAACTTTCCTAACCTTTTTTGTGGGGAACTCTGGATAACTATTGGTGAATGGATCCTCCACGTCCCACCTACAGGAATATAATTAAACTTCAAGCAGACAAATAAGTTATGTTGTAAACATCCTATAATAGCCTGTAACCCAATATATACTTTTAGATAAACCGTCTATTAGTACATCACTTACCACTGTACCTGTTAGTGTACATGCATGATGAATGTACTATATATTTCAAGCTTACAGTAGGCCTGCATTGAATGTTCCACAGATAACCTGTGTACACTCTGAGGACTGTTATATTTATATTTTGATCAGCCAATAATATAGTGTAATTTTATACTTTCATACTACTGTATGTCTACAGTGTGACCATTGGAACATTTCATCGAAGCATCCAACCAAACACCCATCAGAGTTTGGGTGTGGACAGAAACATCAAACCACGGCTCCATGATGGTGTATGGACAGATTCTCCACAGGCACGGGCGGGACGACTGCTCTGTCAACCTCAACGTCGGAGGCTTCAAGCAGCGTGTGGAACGCGATGTTCTCAGACGCTTTCCGCAGACACGTCTCGGACGGCTGCTCTGCTGCAGCTCCAACGAGGCCATCCTGGAGCTCTGCGACGACTTCAGCCCTTCTGAAATGGAGTACTACTTTGACCGCAACCCCAGTTTCTTCTGTTACGTTCTGAACTTCTATCTCACTGGGAAAATGCACCTGATGGACGGGTTGTGTGTCGCCTCCTTTAATCAAGAGATTGAGTACTGGGGCATTAAGGAACGGCACCTGGACTCGTGCTGCAGGGAAATATTTCAAGAACTGAACTTTGCTAACTCAGAGGAATGGGAACAACTCCAAGCCTCCTGTTCTTCTATTGAGGAAACGTCTCAGTCAGAGAATGAGTTGGAGATGTTTGAGGGTTCCTGGTGTGAAGGTGTTCGGAAGAGCATCTGGCTCAGGCTGGAGAACCCGGGTTACTCCCGTGCTGCCAAGATGATGGCCGTAGCCTCCATGAGTGTGGTTGTTGTCTCCATTTTGGCCATGTGCGTCCACAGCATGCCCGAATACCACGAGGATGTCAATGGCAACGAGGTCGAGACCCCAGAGCTGGACTTAGTCGAAATGATCTGCGTCATCTTCTTCTCCGTGGAGTTTGTCGTTCGTTTTGCCGTGGCACCTTCGGTCAAGAAATTCCTGTGCAACATCCTCAACATCATCGACTTTATCTCCATCATCCCTTTCTATATCACCCTGGTGTTGGATTTATTGAACAATAAAGAGGAGCTCGCAGATCTGGAGAATGTTGGCAAAGTGGTGCAGATCTTGCGGTTGATGCGCATGTTCCGCATCTTAAAACTGGCCCGCCATTCAGCCGGTCTTCAGTCCCTTGGGGCCACGTTCAGAGGCAGCTACCGTGAGGTAGGGCTGCTAATACTCTTCCTGTCCGTGGGCACTTCCATCTTTGCTGTTCTCATGTACTTCGTGGAGAACGAGTCGTTGAACACCACGTTCCATTCCATTCCTATTGGCTATTGGTGGGCCACCATTAGCATGACGACAGTTGGGTATGGGGACATGTGCCCTGTGACACCGGTTGGGAAGCTGGTAGCAACGTTGTGCATCCTGAGTGGCATGCTTGTGGTGGCTCTGCCCATTACTCTCATCTTCAACAAGTTTGCCAAGTTCTACCAGAGACAAAATAAGTAGATTTGGGCACATCCAAGATTAGACGCTGTGGGACAAACCGGGGCCTGCCATGTCTGAACATTATATCAGGGATCCGCATTATGTAACGGAAGAACACATAAATCAGTGCTCAATCAGTAGCTACTGTAAGAAACTGAATAGGCAGCTGTAAGCTGCCATGAATGTCACTGTACACATTTCCAGGATGTAGCTATTTTTACCAGTGTCATAATGAAGTGCACAAAGTGGTAAAACTGTCACTTTAGTAAAGGGATTTGGAAAGATGCATTTTAGTTACGAGCAACATTAGTACTTTTGTGTCTTAAAGCAAAATGGAGACTTTGGTAGAGGTTTTGTTTTGCCATAATGTAACTCCAATTATTGGTGAGATACAGTGTTCATCATCATGCTGCTGGACATTTTTGTCAATTATTTTTTTTGCCACGGACATACAAATGAGTGGACAATATTAAAAGAAACATAAGGAACTTGCTATGAATGACCAATACAGGTCAATAAATCTCTCGTTGTACAAACAGAAACAAGTTTCATTCGTACACTTGGGTGGTCCATGCAAATAAAACATTTAAAAGCCACTAGTACTAGTCAGACTCCAAATATGCCATAGCTACATAGTGTCATAGAAAATAAGTGTCATACATATTTTGAAGAAATCTTCGTGACTAGACATTCAGTAATTGGGTTTAAGTTTAAAGTAACAACTTGATAATGGTGTGTAAAAAAAAAATCAATAAAAAGTACTTATTTATTACAACGTAAACAAGAAACTCCTGTCACGTTGGCTGAATTTGCTTTATTTGCATCCATTTGTAGGGCCTATGCTAAAATCGGGACTTTGAGAACTATTACTGCATGTGCAATGTACAGTATGTCGTCCATTGAAGATAATATCGCCAGTGTGGAGTTACATCATAAGGTAATCCAGTCGTCTATCAAAGTGTAACATTGCTTTGACTCCACTGAGAGATGATCCCGTCTGTTGTTTACTGCATCATCAACATATTGAGTAATATCTCTCTTTTTTTTTTTTTTGGTTCAGGAGTTCGTTTTTAGAATCGCTGCCTCAGGCCTAAATGGGGAAATGGGTCAATGTGTTTTCATAGTCATTCAAAATGTACAAAATGCACCTGAATAGTTGAGCCTTAAAGGTAGGGGAAGTGATTTCACTTTGTCAGATATCACCCAAAAAATATTTTTTTTCTGTTAAAATGCTCTATTATAAGGTGTGGAAACCACATATGGAGTTTTCCCCTCCCCCAGTTAGCAGAGGAGCTAATAAAAGTTCCAGGTCACCACAATTCTCCTCCAATCATAAAGAGCAGCAGGTTCACATAGTGTAGCTACTTTTGGGGCCCCTAGTGCACCAGGCTGGTACTACACCATGAATTTCAAATCACTTTCCCTACCTTTAAAGACTAAAATGACGTGCATTTAAAGACATATTTCTCCAGGGACTATTCTTCTGCGTAGGTTTTTCATAGGCCCACATTGTAAACATTCTCCAAGTTTACATACAGGCACTAAAGTTATTAGTGCCAATAAATGGACTGATAAATGTTTTTTTTTTTTTTTCATCAGTCAATACTCTCTTCTACCGAGACTCCTCCTTCCGGCCTGACAACCGGAAGTTATGAAATGCATTGGGGTCTATGGGCTCACCCAAGTGAGCCCACTTGGGTGGTTCCCCTCAATATCTCTTCAAAGCCCTGGTAGTTAGTAGGCTACATATTCCAGGCCACCTTTAACCACCGCATATAGTTGAGGCTACTGTTCTCAGGTGTTATTGTGGTGAAGGCTGTTGCTGAAAATAGACCAAGGAAGAACCCCAATTGTTCAGATCAGCCTCATGCTGATGTTATACTTAAAAAAGGCTGCTTTCTCTGCTGCGCTTTCAAACTCTTAAAAGTATCCCTGCAGGCTAATAAGACATGCGGTAACTAAAATGCATTAAAACATACTGCTGTAACTCAAATGATAGATAAAATAATAGCTTAGATAGACAAACACAGAATCTTTCGCTCTATAGGAACTGCTCTGTCGCCACGTTGATGATGATGATGGACCACAAAAGGAGCAAAAAATCCTCTATTTATAAAATAAATAAAATCATTTAAGGTGTTTTTAATTTTATATTTTAGTTGTAGAGGTCAACTATAATGTTTTAAGTCATGTTGGTATTATTAGCCAATGTTCCTTTTAAAGACGTCATACTACCAATACACAGATGCTCTGACCCCGGCCATTTCCACTAGACAAGGTTTTCTGTGATTTTGCATGTCGAGGTGCCTTTATAGAGCTCATCTCCATCACCAATTTCACTTCTGCAACTGTTCACTCTACAAACATGCATTCTATTTTCCTACAGCTGAGAGCCCCATGCTTAGTTCTGGTGGAGATCTGTGCTCTGAGCTGTACACTTTTCTAGTTGCTTGAGTCGTTGAGGGTTATCATGGTCAGTGGTGGTGAATAATGTATATTGTGCGAGTTTAAATATACATGTGTCTGTATGGCCTGTGTAGGTCTTAAATACACCACAAGCTGTAACTACATCTGTGTTGTAACTGCAGATAAAAAAAAGGATTCTTCAAATTAGATGTTTTTTTTTTTTTACAGCGAGTGCATAGGCTATTTGAAGTCACAATAGATACTAGCTGAAGGAACAAGTCAAATATTTTGCAAACTTCCCTGCTGAAGTGACAATCATTACATCTGTAGTTTTCTATTACCTGTTGTGTAATCTCCAGAGTCCAGACAGACTTTCTTCACCTTTTTTGCCGATGGGTTCTCAGATTGCCTGTTACAGTATGTGCTATTCACATGCTCTTTATCTGCATGTCACATTTCTTAGTTGGTCTCTCCAAAGGTCTTCTGCCATTAGTAATGTATAGACAAATACTGTATGCCATGCAATGATGTACCTGAATGAGCAAAGTTTAAATAAAATGTGTTTTTTCTTTTGTACTGTGTTGTGGGCCACGTGCACAAGCTAATGTCGCAACTCATACAGTAAGTGTCAGAATATGTAGGACTCATTCAGAAAATTGATATTTCACATTTGATAATAAAGTAGTGTCATTCATTTTAGAGAATTTACATTGCAAAGATTGGAAATAGTTTAACAAAACAGCCTGAGTTTGACATATTATCTGCAAAGACCCTACCTCTAAAATACTCTTATGCTTGCTAACAAGCATCTCCTCCTCAGATAAGAATGTGCCGACCAACAAGAAAAGGTAATTTGGGCTGTCCTCTAACGAAACAATATATATAGCTCAGGGTAAAGTGTTTTCTAACATCGGCATGGCTATCACAATCGAATTGATTTTTACATCAACTGGACGCTTGTAAGGGAAATGGAACAGAGGCTATTTTTTGGTCGATGAATATTGCTTACCGTCAATGTAAAAGTATTTTTAAATGAAATAAATCTGTTTTCACTTTCATGGAAATAGACTGTGACTTGAGAGGTATACGCAAGTGCACCAGGGCCACTGTGCGGCCTCTGTCGCCACATGTTTCAGTTCTTCCATCTAGCCTATCACAGGGGAATTGGTTCCCCCTCCCAATGGTGGTTTATGTTTGCTGTCTGGAGATCTACTCAGACTTCTATAGAGAAGGTGGACAACAATGTCCACTGGTAACGGTACTAGTGGCCTATTGGGCTAGTCATATGAGACACCACAGGATACTTTGACAGTTCAAATCTGGTTATGAAAATTAACCCAGATGTAATAAAGCAGTTACGACATTCGATAGCATCCATTTCCTTCTGGATTTTTGAGGATTTGAGAACATACCGTAAGTGATTTGGGTTATTTGGAAAAGCCTCCAGTCCACATGCATGCACTCTACAGTTAGGGAAAGTACATCTGACTACTTGTGATTGATTTAAGTTAATAGTCCTCATTCTGACTCTCTGATTCATCCAGGGACGTCCATCTTTACTGGTAAGGATTTGTGTTGGTTGAAAACAGGTATTCTCATCAGATTTGAATAGTCTTGGATCACCATGTTTACTGAGTATAGTATGCTGTTTTTTTGAGGATCTTTGAAAATGATGTAAACTGGTCCATGGTCTTAGAGGACAGTCCATGTTTTTTTTGTTGTTTTACGAGGATTTTTCCTCGTACAACTGTAGTTTTTTCCTTGATTTGGTCATTTTTCAAATGCATGTAAATTAATCAAGTGATTGCTGTTGAACCTGTAAATGACAACAAAACAAAAACTAAGACACTGGTTGGAGTACTTCTGGTTTACCGGAACAGGGTTCAACTCCCTGCGGTGCCCTGCTCAATATGTTGTTATTTACCTGGTTGATTTTTATATCATACATTTTGTGGATGACATTCTGACATTTTTCGAAAATCCTCAAAAATCCTCAAAACGATGAAAAACGGCATGCTGTGCAAGACCGTGTACTATAGGAGTCCTCAAGATGTTGGCCTCCCGGCGACAGTTCTCCGGCACCTCTGCCATCTTCCTAAGCACTTGGTCGTGCCGCCATGTAAACCGACCCTGTGTCAGAGCTGTTTTGCAGACAGGACATGCTGGAGTGAGGCATTGGTGGTCCCACAGAGCTCGCAGGACTGCTCCGTCCCAAGCCACTGATGGAGGTTTTGGGGGCTCGGGAGTGTGTCGTAGGTTGCTCTAATGAGGAAACTGAGTCGAGCTTGTGGTAGTTTCCAAAATTCTGCCCAGTTGATAGCTTGGCTTGTGACACCCTCCCAGTTTGTCCAGCGTCCCTGCTGTCCCTAGGCTACGGAGTTCACCCGGAGCTCCTCCTGTTCCACTCTGGTAACCTCGGCAACAACAAGGTCCTTCCTCTCCTTCCTGTTTGCCTTGGACCAGAGGATGGGTGGGTCACTCAACCCTAGGCCTGACCGTCCAGTCTGGACCCTGCCCACACCTTGTGCTTGCCGGCCGGTAAAACGATAAAAAAATGGCATGCTGTGCAAGACCGTGAGACTATAGCCTTGCGTTTTGCTTTTGTTTTTGTTTTTTTCTGAAATTTCGACATCGAAAATCTTCAAAAATCCTCAAAACGATGAAAAACCGTAAGGCCTTGCGTTTTTTGAAATTTTGACATTTTTTGAAAATCCTCAAAAATCCTCAAAATGATGAAAAACGGCATGCTGTGCAAGACCGTAAGCCTATAGCCTTGTGTGTTTGCCAGGCTTCGTCATTGTTTGAAAATCTTCAAAAATCCTCACAACGATGAAAAACTGTAACGCTATAGCCTTGCGTGTTTTTGTTTTTTGTTTTCGAAATTTCGACATTTTTCGAAAATCCTCAAAACTCAAAAATGAAAAACGGCATGCTGTGCAAGACCGTAAGGCTATAGCCTTGCGTTTTTGCCAGGTTTCGTCATTTTTGTTATTTTTCAAAAACCCTCAAAACGTTGAAAAACCATAAGGCTATAGCCTTGCGTTTTTTTCCCCCGAAATTTCGACATTTTTCTAAAATCCTCAAAAATCCTCAAAATGATGAAAAACGGCATGCTGTGCAAGACCGTAAGGCTATAGCCTTTCGTTTTTGCCAGGTGTCGTCATTTTTGGTCATTTTTCGAAAATGCTCAAAATGATGAAAAACTGTAAGGCTATAGCCTTGCATTTTTTCAAAATTTTGACATTTTTCGGAAATCCTCAAAAAGATGAAAAATGGCATGCTGTGCAAGACTGTAAGGCTATAGCCTTGCGTTTTTGTCAGGATTCGTCATTTTTTGTCATTTTTCGAGAATCCTCAAAACGATGAAATTTCGACATGCTGTGCAAGACTGTAAGGCTATAGCCTTGCGTTATTGACAGGTTTCGTCATTTTTCGAAAATCCTCAAAACATGAGGCTGAAGCCTTGCGTTTTTTTTTTTTTTTTTTTTTTTTTTTTTTTTTGAAATTTTCAGATTTTCCGAAAATCCTCAAAAATCCTCAAAACAATGAAAAACGGCATGCTGTGCAAGACCGTGAGGCTATAGCCTTGCGTTTTAGCCAGGTTTAGTCATTTTTTGTCATTTTTCGAAAATCCTCAAAACGATGAAAAACCATAAGGCTATAACGGCTATAGCCTTATGATTTTTCATCGTTTTGAGGATTTTCGAAAAATTTCGAAAAAGCTCAAGGCGAGGATTTTCGAAAAATTTCGAAAAAGCTCAAGGCTATAGTATAGCCTTGAGCTTTTTCGAAATTTGTCGAAAATCCTCAAAACGATGAAAATTGGCATGCTGTCCCGATTATAAGGCTATATGGCTATATATGAATCCTCATTCAATCCCCATGAATCATGAGACATAACCTATATTTAACACTCTTGTTAATTAGTATAACATTTTAGGCCAATCTATAACATATCAACTCAAATCATTCAAAATATATAATAATAGAAAAGATAAAAATCAACTATCGACTAGAGATTGGTAGTCGACTAAGACTCATTCCGATCGATTATTCAACTGTTCGTGATCAACTTATCAAAGTCAGCCCTAGTATGACATGATGTTGCTGTGAGCTTGTGGAGATGCTATTTTTCATAGATTTTAAGTATTTGAAATGATTGTGATTGTACATAGGCCTAAATATAAAGTAGTTTGGGAATGACTGATTGTATGGCAGTAGGCTATGCACCATGAGCATTCATCTCCAGCACAATAGCGACATCTAGCGGCGAGCTCTATCCCCTGCGAGCTCCATGCCCTGCACTCAAGATGCGGTAGAGTTCTGACATCTGCTAGCCTACTTCAGTTCACTTCCATGGTTCCAGTAGTCCTACAAACAGCTTCTGTTAGCTAGCAGAAGCTGTTTGTAGGACAACATAAACATTACAGAGACTTTAGTCGGGACCGTGTCTATGTTCCCTCAGCTCTATGTTCCCTCAGCTCTAAGTTCCCTCAGCTCTATGTTCCCTCAGCTCTATGTTCCCTCAGCTCTATGTTCCCTCAACCAAGTTTAATAGCAGTATGCGATACAACATGTATATAGTGCTGGGACTATAACTGATTAATTCCTGCTCCTGCTCCTCCTGCTGCTCCTGCTGCTCCTGCTCTCCTGCTGCTCCTGCTGCTCCTGTTCCTCCTGCTGCTCCTGCTGCTCCTGTTCCTCCTGCTGCTCCTGCTCCTCCTGCTGCTCCTGCTGCTCCTGCTCCTCCTGCTGCTCCTGCTCCTGCTCCTCCTGCTCCTCCTGCTCCTGCTCCTCCTGCTGCTCCTGCTCCTGCTGCTCCTGCTCCTCCTGCTCCTGCTCCTCCTGCTGCTCCTGCTCCTCCTGCTGCTCCTGCTCCTCCTGCTGCTGCTCCTGCTCCCCTGCTCCTCCTGCTCCTGCTCCTCCTGCTCCTCCTGCTCCTCCTGCTCCTCCTCCTCCCTCCTCCTCCTCCTCCTCCTCCTCCGGCCAAGAGTGTACTTTTACTTTTTGACAGTATTTCTATATTGCAGTTCCTCAGCTCTATGTTCCCTCAGCTCTAAGTTCCCTCAGTCAGCTCTATGTTCCCTCAGCTCTATGTTCCCTCAACCAAGTTTAATAGCAGTATGCAATACAACATGTATATAGTGCTGGGACTATAACTGATTAATTCCTGCTCCTGCTCCTCCTGCTCCTCCTGCTGCTCCTGCTGCTCCTGCTGCTCCTGCTCCTGCTCCTCCTACTGCTCCTGCTCCTGCCTCCTGTTCCTCCTGCTGCTCCTGCTGCTCCTGCCCCCTGCTGCTCCTGCTCCTCCTGCTGCTCCTGCTGCTCCTGCTGCTCTGCTCCTCCTGCTCTCCTGCTCCTCCTGTGCTCCTGCTGCTCCTGCTCCTGCTGCTCTGCTCCTCCTGCTCCTGCTGCTCCTGCTTCCTGCTGCTCCTGCTGCTCCTGCTGCTCCTGCTCCTGCTGCTCCTGCTCCTCCTGCTGCCCTGCCCCTCCTGCTGCTCCTGCTGCTCCTGCTCCTCCTGCTCCTCTGCTGCTCCTGCTCCTCCTGCTGCTCCTGCTGCTCATGCTCCTCCTGCTGCTCTGCTGCTCCTGCTCCTGCTGCTCCTGCCTGCTCCTGCTCCTGCTCCTGCTGCTCCTGCTGCTCCTGCTCCTGCTCCTGTCCTCCTGCTGCTCCTGCTCCTCCTGCTGCTCCTGCTCCTCCTGCTCCTGCTGCTCCTCCTCCTGCTCCTCCTGCTGATCCTGCTCCTCTGCCCTGCTCCTGCTCCTCCTGCTCCTCCTGCTGCTCTGCTCCTCTTGCTCCTCCTGCTCCTCCTGCTCCTCCTGGCTTGCTCCTGCTGCTCCTGCTCCTCCTGCTCCTGCTGCTCCTGCTGCTCCTGCTCCTCCTGCTGCTCCTGCTCTTCCTGCTCTCCTGCTGCTACTGCTCCTCCTGCTCCTCCTGCTCCTCTTGCTCCTCCTGCCTCCTCCTGCTGCTCCTGCTGCTCCTGCTGCTCCTGCTCCTCCTGCTGCTCCTGCCTCTCTTGCTCCTCCTGCTCCTCCTGCTGCTTCTGCTGCTCCTGCTGCTCCCTGCTCCTCCTGCTCCTCCTGCTGCTCCTGCTGCTCCTGCTCCTCTGTGCTGCTGCTCTTCCTGCTCCTCCTGCTGCTCCTGCTCTCCTGCTCCTCCTGCTCCTCTTGCTCCTCCTGCTCCTCCTGCTGCTCCTGCTGCTCCTGCTGCTCCTGCTCCTGCTCTCTGCTCCTCTGCTGCTCCTGCTGCTCCTGCTCCTCCTGCTGCTCCTGCTGCTCCTCCTCCTGCTCCTTGCAGCTCCTGCTGCTCCTGCTCTGCCTCCTGTTTCCTCCTGCTGCTTCTGCTGCTCCTGCTGCTCCTGCTCCTCCTGCTCCTCCTGCTGCTCCTGCTGTCCTGCTCCTCCTGATTGCTCTGCTCTTCCTGCTCTTCTGCTGTCCTGCTCCTCTTGCTCCTCCTGCTCCTCCTGCTGCTCCTGCGGCTCCTGCTCCTCCTGCTCCTCCTGCTGCTCCTGCTCCTCCTGCTCCTCTGTTCCTCCTGCTGCTCCTGCTCCTCTTGCTCCTCCTGCTCCTCCTGCTCCTCCTGCTGCTCCTGCTGCTCCTGCTCCTCCTGCTCCTGCTCCTCCGCCTCCTGCTGCTCCTGCTCCTCCTGCAGGAGCAGCAGGAGCTTCCTGCTGCTCCTGCTCCTCCTGCTCCTGCTGCTCCTGCTCCTCCTGCTCCTGCTGCTCCTGCTCTCCTGCTGCTCCTGCTCCTGCTGCTCCTGCTCCTCCTGCTCCTCCTGCTGCTCCTGCTCCTCCTGCTCCTCTTGCTCCTCCTGCCTCCTGCTGCTCCTGCTCCTCCTGCTGCCTCTGCTGCTCATGCTGCTCCTGCTATATAAATGCTTCTAATTAAAAAACCTTAACTTCATTAATTAAAGTATCTCTTTTTTTTTTATCATATAGGCTAAATCCACTAAAAACTAAGCAAACCCTCGTTTACGCCAAAGGCGCAACACGAACTACGCAGACTACGTAGTTCATGTTGCACTATTGACGTTTCGTGAATATGTCGCAAGACCTTGAGAGCGTAGCCATGTTTTTGTGACATTTCACCTGCATTTCACACCTTCTGTAAATACGGCGCAAGACCTTGACAGCGTACGCAGTCTGCGCAGCGTAACGTCTGGCGGTGCGATTAGAGTACTGGATGGACGCGAGTGCTTTGTTTGGAACTATGTTAGTTTTCAGCCAATACCCGTCTCCGATACCAATATAGACATACATATCAACCATTATCAAGCCATTATGCATGATAGGCCTATTGCTTGCTATTGTGACATTTGTGACGTTTTTTTTATAAGGAAAAGAAACTAGTCGTTTATGTTCTGTTTTCTTATTTTCTTTTCTCTATTCTCTATTAGGACACAGTTTACAATCTCTTATTCTTCTACACCACACACTATATTCCATAAAATGTAGGCTTCTTTTAAATGTCCCATTTAGTTATATTACATTAATATTAATTTGTAAATGTATTAGCACACGTATAATTAGCCTAGCCTATAGACAGTAGGCCTAATAATAATTTGCAATTTTGTTTAATCATTTAATCCTCTGTTTAATTGTTTAATCCTGTACTTCTAACTGTGCAGACTAAAATGTGCTTTGAAAGTGTGGAGCAATAACACCACACACACACACACACACACACACACAAACACACCACACACACACCACCACACACACCACACAACACCACACACACACACACACACACACCACACACACACACACACACACACAGATTTTCGTCTTTTTTCGAAAATCTTTAAAATGATGAAAAAACGTAAGGCTATAGCCTTGCGTTTTTTTTTCTCGAAATTTCGACATTTTTTCGAAAATGCTCAAAAATGCTCAAAACGGTGAAAAACGGCATGCTGAGCAAGACTGTAATGCTATACCTTGCGCTTTTGCCAGATTTCGTCATTTTTCGAAAATCTTCAAAATGATGAAAAAACGTAAGGCTATAGCCTTGCGTTTTTTCTCTCGAAATTTCGACATTTTTTTCGAAAATGCTCAAAAATGCTCAAAACGGTGAAAAACGGCATGCTGAGCAAGACTGTAATGCTATACCCTTGCGCTTTGCCAGATTTCGTCATTTTTCGAAAATCTTCAAAATGATGAAAAAACGTAAGGCTATAGCCTTGCGTTTTTTTTCTCGAAATTTCGACATTTTTTCGAAAATGCTCAAAAATGCTCAAAATGGTGAAAAACGGCATGCTGAGCAAGACTGTAATGCTATACCCTTGCGTTTTGCCAGATTTCGTCATTTTTCGAAAATCTTCAAAATCATGAAAAAACGTAAGGCTATAGCCTTGCGTTTTTTTTTTCTCGAAATTTCGACATTTTTTTCGAAAATGCTCAAAAATGCTCAAAACGGTGAAAAACAGCATGCTGAACAAGACTGTAATACTATACCCTTGCGCTTTTGCCAGATTTCGTCATTTTTCGAAAATCTTCAAAATGATGAAAAAAACGTAAGGCTATAGCCTTGCGTTTTTTTTTCTCGAAATTTCGACATTTTTTCGAAAAATGCTCAAAAATGCTCAAAAAGGTGAAAAAACGGCATGCTGAGTAAGAATGTAATGCTATACCCTTGCGCTTTTGCCAGATTTTGTCATTTTCAAAAATCTTTAAATCATGAAAAAACATAAGGCTATAGCCTTACGGTTTTTTTTCTCGAAATTTCGACTTTTTTTTGAAAATGCTCAAAAATGCTCAAATGGTGAAAAACGGCATGCTGAGCAAGACTGTAATGCTATACCTTGCGTTTTGCCAGATTTCGTCATTTTTCGAAAATCTTCAAAATCATGAAAAAACGTTGAGGCTATAGCCTTGCGTTTTTTTTCCCGAAATTTCGACATTTTCTCGAAAATGCTCAAAAATGCTCAAAACGGTGAAAAACGGCATGCTGAACAAGACTGTAGCCTAATACTATAACCCTTGCGCTTTTGCCAGATTTCGTCATTTTTCGAAAATCGTTAAAATGATGAAAAAACGTAAGGCTATAGCCTTGCGTTTTTTTTTTCGAAATTTCGACATTTTTTCGAAAATGCTCAAAAATGCTCAAAACGGTGAAAAACGGCATGCTGAGCAAGACTGTAATGCTATACCCTTGCGCTTTTGCCAGATTTTGTCATTTTTCGAAAATCTTTAAATTCATGAAAAAACGTAAGGCTATAGCCTTGCGTTTTTTTTTCTCGAAATTTCGACATTTTTTCGAAAATGCTCAAAAATGCTCAAAACGGGCATGCTGAGCAAGACTGTAATACTATACCCTTGCGTTTTGCCAGATTTCGTCATTTTTCGAAAATCTTCAAAATGATGAAAAAACGTAAGGCTATAGCCTTGCGTTTTTTTTTTCTCGAAATTTCGACATTTTTTCGAAAATGCTCAAAAATGCTCAAAACGGTGAAAAACGGCATGCTGAGCAAGAATGTAATGCTATACCCTTGCGTTTTGCCAGATTTTGTCATTTTTCGAAAATCTTTAAAATCATGAAAAAACGTAAGGCTATAGCCTTACGTTTTTTTTCTCGAAATTTCGACATTTTTTCGAAAATGCTCAAAAATGCTCAAAATGGTGAAAAACGGCATGCTGAGCAAGACTGTAATGCTATACCCTTGCGTTTTGCCAGATTTCGTCATTTTTCGAAAATCTTCAAAATCATGAAAAAACGTAAGGCTATAGCCTTGCGTTTTTTTCCCGAAATTTCGACATTTTTTCGAAAATGCTCAAAAATGCTCAAAACGGTGAAAAACGGCATGCTGAACAAGACTAAGCCTAATACTATACCCTTGCGCTTTTGCCAGATTTCGTCATTTTTCGAAAATCTTTAAAATGATGAAAAAACGTAAGGCTATAGCCTTGCGTTTTTTTTCTCGAAATTTCGACATTTTTTCGAAAATGCTCAAAAATGCTCAAAACGGTGAAAAACGGCATGCTGAGCAAGACTGTAATGCTATACCCTTGCGCTTTTGCCAGATTTTGTCATTTTCGAAAAAAATCTTTAAAATCATGAAAAAACTTAAGGCTATAGCCTTGCGTTTTTTTTTCTCAAAAATTTCAACATTTTTTCGAAAATGCTCAAAAATGCTCAAAACGGTGAAAAACGGCATGCTGAGCAAGACTGTAATGCTATACCCTTGCGTTTTGCCAAATTTTGTCATTTTTCGAAAATCTTCAAAATCATGAAAAAACGTAAGGCTATAGCCTTGCGTTTTTTTTCTCGAAATTTCGACATTTTTTCGAAAATGCTCAAAAATGCTCAAAATGGTGAAAAACGGCATGCTGAGCAAGACTGTAATGCTATACCCTTGCGTTTTGCCAGATTTCGTCATTTTTCGAAAATCTTCAAAATCATGAAAAAACGTAAGGCTATAGCCTTACGTTTTTTTTCTCGAAATTTCGACATTTTTTCGAAAATGCTCAAAAATGCTCAAAATGGTGAAAAACGGCATGCTGAGCAAGACTGTAATGCTATACCCTTGCGTTTTGCCAGATTTCGTCATTTTTCGAAAATCTTCAAAATCATGAAAAAACGTAAGGCTATAGCCTTGCGTTTTTTTTCTCAAAATTTCGACATTTTTTCGAAAATGCTCAAAAATGCTCAAAACGGTGAAAAACAGCATGCTGAACAAGACTGTAATACTATACCCTTGCGCTTTTGCCAGATTTCGTCATTTTTCGAAAATCTTTAAAATGATGAAAAAACGTAAGGCTATAGCCTTGCGTTTTTTTTTTCTCGAAATTTCGGACATTTTTTCGAAAATTCAAAAATGCTCAAAACGTGTGAAAAACAGCATGCTGAACAAGACTGTAGGCCTAATACTATACCCTTGCGCTTTTGCCAGATTTCGTCATTTTTTCGAAAATCTTTAAAATGATGAAAAAACGTAAGGCTATAGCCTTGCGTTTTTTTTCTCGAAATTTCGACATTTTTTCGAAAATGCTCAAAAATGCTCAAAACGGTGAAAAACGGCATGCTGAGCAAGACTGTAATGCTATACCCTTGCGCTTTTGCCAGATTTTGTCATTTTTCGAAAATCTTTAAAATCATGAAAAAACATAAGGTTATAGCCTTGCGTTTTTTTTCTCAAAATTTCAACATTTTTTCGAAAATGCTCAAAAATGCTCAAAACGGTGTGAAAAACGGCATGCTGAGCAAGACTGTAATGCTATACCTTGCGTTTTGCCAAATTTTGTCATTTTTTGAAAATCTTCAAAATCATGAAAAAAACGTAAGGCTATAGCCTTGCGTTTTTTTTTCTCGAAATTTCGACATTTTTTCGAAAATGCTCAAAATGCTCAAAACGGGCATGCTGAGCAAGCCTGTAATACTTATACCCTTGCGTTTTGCCAGTTTTCGTCATTTTTCGAAAATCTTCAAAATGATGAAAAAACGTAAGGCTATAGCCTTGCGTTTTTTTTTCTCGAAAATTTCGACATTTTTTCGAAATGCTCAAAAATGCTCACAAACGGTGAAAAAACGGCATGCTGAGCAAGACTGTAATACTATACCCTTGCGTTTTGCCAGATTTTGTCATTTTTTTTCGAAAATCTTTCAAAAATTATGAAAAAACGTAAGGCTATAGCCTTGCGTTTTTTTTTCTCGAAATTTCGACATTTTTTCGAAAATGCTCAAAAATGCTCAAAACGGTGAAAAACAGGCATGCTGACAAGACTGTAATACTATACCCTTGCGCTTTTGCCAGATTTCGTCATTTTTCGAAAATCTTTAAAATGATGAAAAAACGTAAGGTAAGGCTATAGCCTTGCGTTTTTTTTTCTCGAAATTTCGACATTTTTTCGAAAATGCTCAAAAATGCTCAAAACGGCATGCTGAGCAAGCCTGTAATGCTATACCCTTGCGCTTTTGCCAGATTTTGTCATTTTTCGAAAATCTTCAAAATGATGAAAAAACGTAAGGCTATAGCCTTGCGTTTTTTTTCTCGAAATTTCGATATTTTTTCAAAAATGCTCAAAAATGCTCAAAACGGTGAAAAACGGCATGCTGAGCAAGACTGTAATGCTATACCCTTGCGCTTTTGCCAGATTTTGTCATTTTTCGAAAATCTTCAAAATGATGAAAAAACGTAAGGCTATAGCCTTGCGTTTTTTTTTCTCGAAATTTCGACATTTTTTCGAAAATGCTCAAAAATGCTCAAAACGGTGAAAAACGGCATGCTGAGCAAGACTGTAATGCTATACCCTTGCGTTTTGCCAGATTTCGTCATTTTTCGAAAATCTTCAAAATCATGAAAAAACGTAAGGCTATAGCTTGCGTTTTTTTTCTCAAAATTTCGACATTTTTCGAAAATGCTCAAAATGCTCAAAACGGTGAAAAACAGCATGCTGAACAAGACTGTAATAACTATACCCTTGCGCTTTTGCCAGATTTTCGTCATTTTTCGAAAATCTTCAAAATGATGAAAAAACGTAAGGCTATAGCCTTGCGTTTTTTTTCTCGAAATTTCGACATTTTTCGAAAATGCTCAAAAATGCTCAAAACGGTGAAAAACAGCATGCTGAACAAGACTGTAGCTAATACTATACCCTTGCGCTTTTGCCAGATTTCGTCATTTTTCGAAAATCTTTAAAATGATGAAAAAACGTAAGGCTATAGCCTTGCGTTTTTTTTTCGAAATTTCGACATTTTTTCGAAATGCTCAAAAATGCTCAAAACGTGAAAAACGGCATGCTGAGCAAGACTGTAATGCTATACCCTTGCGCTTTTGCCAGATTTTGTCATTTTTCGAAAATCTTCAAAATCATGAAAAAACATAGGCTATAGCCTTGCGTTTTTTTTTTCTCAAAATTTCAACATTTTTTCGAAAATGCTCAAAAATGCTCAAAAGGTGGAAAAATGGCATGCTGTGCAAGACTGTAATGCTATACCCTTGCGTTTTGCCAATTTTGTCATTTTTGAAAATCTTCAAAATCATGAAAAAACGTAAGGCTATAGCCTTGCGGTTTTTTTTCTCGAAATTTCGACATTTTTTCGAAAATGCTAAAAAAATGCTCAAAAACGGCATGCTGAGCAAGACTGTAATACTATACCCTTGCGTTTTGCCAGATTTCGTCATTTTTCGAAAATCTTCAAAATGATGAAAAAACGTAAGGCTATAGCCTTGCGTTTTTTTTTTTCTCAAAATTTCGACATTTTTTCGAAAATGCTCAAAAATGCTCAAAACGGTGAAAAACGGCATGCTGAGCAAGACTGTAATGCTATACCCTTGCGCTTTTTGCCAGATTTTGTCATTTTTCGAAAATCTTCAAAATCATGAAAAAACGTAAGGCTATAGCCTTGCGTTTTTTTTCTCGAAATTTCGACATTTTTTCGAAAATGCTCAAAATGCTCAAAACGGTGAAAAACGGCATGCTGAGCAAGACTGTAATACTATACCCTTGCGTTTTTGCCAGATTTTGTCATTTTTCGAAAATCTTCAAAATCATGAAAAAACGTAAGGCTATAGCCTTGCGTTTTTTTTTCTCGAAATTTCGACATTTTTTCGAAAATGCTCAAAAATGCTCAAAACGGTGAAAAACGGCATGCTGAGCAAGACTGTAATGCTATACCCTTGCGTTTTGCCAGATTTTGTCATTTTTTGAAAATCTTCAAAATCATGAAAAAACGTAAGGCTATAGCCTTGCTTTTTTTTTTCTGAAATTTCGACATTTTTTCGAAAATGCTCAAAAATGCTCAAAACGGGCATGCTGAGCAAGACTGTAATACTATACCCTTGCGTTTTGCCAGATTTCGTCATTTTTCGAAAATCTTCAAAATATGAAAAAACGTAAGGCTATAGCCTTGCGTTTTTTTTCTCAAAATTTCGACATTTTTTCGAAAATGCTCAAAAATGCTCAAAACGGTGAAAAACGGCATGCTGAGCAAGACTGTAATGCTATACCCTTGCGTTTTGCCAGATTTTGTCATTTTTCGAAAATCTTTAAAATCATGAAAAAACGTAAGGCTATAGCCTTGCGTTTTTTTTCTCGAAATTTCGACATTTTTTCGAAAATGCTCAAAAATGCTCAAAACGGTGAAAAACGGCATGCTGAGCAAGACTGTAATACTATACCCTTGCGTTTTGCCAGATTTTGTCATTTTTCGAAAATCTTCAAAATCATGAAAAAACGTAAGGCTATAGCCTTACGTTTTTTTTCTCGAAATTTCGACATTTTTTCGAAAATGCTCAAAAATGCTCAAAATGGTGAAAAACGGCATGCTGAGCAAGACTGTAATGCTATACCCTTGCGTTTTGCCAGATTTCGTCATTTTTCGAAAATCTTCAAAATCATGAAAAAACGTAAGGCTATAGCCTTGCGTTTTTTTTTTCTCGAAATTTCGACATTTTTTCGAAAATGCTCAAAAATGCTCAAAACGGTGAAAAACGGCATGCTGAGCAAGACTGTAATACTATACCCTTGTGCTTTTGCCAGATTTCGTCATTTTTCGAAAATCTTCAAAATGATGAAAAAACGTAAGGCTATAGCCTTGCGTTTTTTTTCTCGAAATTTCGACATTTTTTCGAAAATGCTCAAAAATGCTCAAAACGGTGAAAAACGGCATGCTGAGCAAGACTGTAATGCTATACCCTTGCGCTTTTGCCAGATTTTGTCATTTTTCGAAAATCTTTCAAAATCATGAAAAAAACATAAGGCTATAGCCTTACGTTTTTTTTCTCGAAATTTCGACATTTTTTCGAAAATGCTCAAAAATGCTCAAAATGGTGAAAAACGGCATGCTGAGCAAGACTGTAATGCTATACCCTTGCGTTTTGCCAGATTTCGTCATTTTTCGAAAATCTTCAAAATCATGAAAAAACGTAAGGCTATAGCCTTGCGTTTTTTTTCTCGAAATTTCGAAATTTTTCGAAAATGCTCAAAAAATGCTCAAAACGGTGAAAAACAGCATGCTGAACAAGACTGTAGGCTAATACTATACTTGCGCTTTTGCCAGATTTCGTCATTTTTCGAAAATCTTAAATGATGAAAAAACGTAAGGCTATAGCCTTGCGTTTTTTTTCTCGAAATTTCGACATTTTTTCGAAAATGCTCAAAAATGCTCAAAACGGTGAAAAACGGCATGCTGAGCAAGACTGTAATGCTATACCCTTGCGTTTTGCCAGATTTTGTCATTTTTCGAAAATCTTCAAAATCATGAAAAAACGTAAGGCTATAGCCTTGCGTTTTTTTTCTCGAAATTTCGACACATTTTTTCGAAAATGCTCAAAAAATGCTCAAAACGGTGAAAAAACGGCATGCTGAGCAAGACTGTAATGCTATACCCTTGCGTTTTGCCAAGATTTTGTCATTTTTTGAAAATCTTCAAAATCATGAAAAAACGTAAGGCTATAGCCTTGCGTTTTTTTTCTCGAAATTTCGACATTTTTCGAAAATGCTCAAAAATGCTCAAAAACGGCATGCTGAGCAAGACTGTAATACTATACCCTTGCGTTTTGCCAGATTTTGTCATTTTTCGAAAATCTTCAAAATGATGAAAAAACGTAAGGCTATAGCCTTGCGTTTTTTTTCTCGAAATTTCGATATTTTTTCGAAAATGCTCAAAATGCTCAAAATGCTCAAAACGGTGAAAAACGGCATGCTGAGCAAGACTGTAATGCTATAACCTTGCGTTTTGCCAGATTTTGTCATTTTTCGAAAATCTTCAAAATCATGAAAAAACGTAAGGCTATAGCCTTGCGTTTTTTTTCTCGAAATTTCGACATTTTTTCGAAAATGCTCAAAAATGCTCAAAACGGTGAAAAACGGCATGCTGAGCAAGACTGTAATGCTATACCCTTGCGTTTTGCAGATTTTCGTCATTTTTCGAAAATCTTCAAAATCATGAAAAAACGTAAGGCTATAGCCTTGCGTTTTTTTTCTCGAAATTTCGACATTTTTTCGAAAATGCTCAAAAATGCTCAAAATGGTGAAAAACGGCATGCTGAGCAAGACTGTAATGCTATACCCTTGCGTTTTGCCAGATTTCGTCATTTTTCGAAAATCTTCAAAATCATGAAAAAACGTAAGGCTATAGCCTTGCGTTTTTTTTTTCTCAAAATTTCGACATTTTTTCGAAAATGCTCACAAAAATGCTCAAACGGTGAAAAACAGCATGCTGAGCAAGACTGTAATATATACCCTTGCGCTTTTGCCAGATTTCGTCATTTTTCGAAAATCTTCAAAACGATGAAAAAACGTAAGGCTATAGCCTTGCGTTTTTTTTCTCGAAATTTCGACATTTTTCGAAAATGCTCAAAAATGCTCAAAATGGGGAAAACGGCATGTGAGCAAGACTGTAAATGCTATACCCTTGCGCTTTTGCCAGATTTTGTCATTTTTCGAAAATCTTCAAAATGATGAAAAAACGTAAGGCTATAGCCTTGCGTTTTTTTTTCTCGAAATTTCGACATTTTTTCGAAAATGCTCAAAATGCTCAAAACGGCACATGCTGAGCAAGACTGTAATACTTATACCCTTGCGTTTTGCCAGATTTTGTCATTTTTCGAAAATCTTCAAAACGATGTAAAACGTAAGGCTATAGCCTTGCGTTTTTTTTCTCGAAATTTCGACATTTTTTCGAAAATGCTCAAAAATGCTCAAAACGGTGAAAAACGGCATGCTGAGCAAGACTGTAATGCTATACCCTTGCTTTTGCCAGATTTCGTCATTTTTCGAAAATCTTCAAAATCATGAAAAAACGTAAGGCTATAGCCTTGCGTTTTTTTTTCTCGAAATTTCGACATTTTTTCGAAAATGCTCAAAAATGCTCAAAACGGTGAAAAACAGCATGCTGAGCAAGACTGTAATGCTATACCCTTGCGCTTTTGCCAGATTTCGTCATTTTTCGAAAATCTTCAAAATGATGAAAAAACGTAAGGCTATAGCCTTGCGTTTTTTTTCTCGAAATTTCGACATTTTTTCGAAAATGCTCAAAAATGCTCAAAACGGTGAAAAACGGCATGCTGAGCAAGCGAGTAATGCTATACCCTTGCGCTTTTGCCAGTTTTTCGTCATTTTCGAAAATCTTCAAAATCATGAAAAAACGTAAGGCTATAGCCTTGCGTTTTTTTTCTCGAAATTTCGACATTTTTTCGAAAATGCTCAAAAATGCTCAAAACGGTGAAAAACGGCATGCTGAGCAAGACTGTAATACTATACCCTTGCGCTTTTGCCAGATTTCGTCATTTTTCGAAAAATCTTCAAAATGATGAAAAAACGTAAGGCTATAGCCTTGCGTTTTTTTCTCGAAATTTCGACATTTTTTCGAAAATGCTCAAAAATGCTCAAAATGGTGAAAAACGGCATGCTGAGCAAGACTGTAATGCTATACCCTTGCGTTTTGCCAGATTTTGTCATTTTTCGAAAATCTTCAAAATCATGAAAAAACGTAAGGCTATAGCCTTGGTTTTTTTTCTCGAAATTTCGACATTTTTTCGAAAATGCTCAAAAATGCTCAAAACGGCATGCTGAGCAAGACTGTAATGCTATACCCTTGCGCTTTTGCCAGATTTCGTCATTTTTCGAAAATCTTCAAAATCATGAAAAAACGTATATAGCCTTACGTTTTTTTTTCTCGAAAATTTCGACATTTTTTTCAAAAATGCTCAAAAATGCTCAAAATGGTGAAAAACGGCATCATGGCTGAGCAAGACTGTAATGCTATACCCTTGCGTTTTGCCAGATTTCGTCATTTTTCGAAAATCTTCAAAATCATGAAAAAACGTAAGGCTATAGCCTTGCGTTTTTTTTCTCGAAATTTCGACATTTTTTCGAAAATGCTCAAAAATGCTCAAAATGGTGAAAAACGGCATGCTGAGCAAGACTGTAATGCTATACCCTTGCGCTTTTGCCAGATTTCGTCATTTTTCGAAAATCTTCAAAATCATGAAAAAACGTAAGGCTATAGCCTTGCGTTTTTTTTCTCGAAATTTCGACATTTTTTCGAAAATGCTCAAAAATGCTCAAAACGGTGAAAAACGGCATGCTGAGCAAGACTGTAATGCTATACCCTTGCGTTTTGCCAGATTTTGTCATTTTTCGAAAATCTTCAAAATCATGAAAAAACGTAAGGCTATAGCCTTGCTTTTTTTTTTCTCGAAATTTCGACATTTTTTTCGAAAATGCTCAAAAATGCTCAAAACGGTGAAAAACGGCATGCTGAGCAAGACTGTAATACTATACCCTTGCGTTTTGCCAGATTTTGTCATTTTTCGAAAATCTTCAAAATCATGAAAAAACGTAAGGCTATAGCCTTGCGTTTTTTTCTCGAAATTTCGACATTTTTTCGAAAATGCTCAAAAATGCTCAAAACGGTGAAAAACGGCATGCTGAGCAAGACTGTAATACTATACCCTTGCGCTTTTGCCAGATTTTGTCATTTTTCGAAAATCTTCAAAATCATGAAAAAACGTAAGGCTATAGCCTTGCGTTTTTTTCTCGAAATTTCGACATTTTTTCGAAAATGCTCAAAAATGCTCAAAACGGTGAAAAACGGCATGCTGAGCAAGACTGTAATGCTATACCCTTGCGTTTTGCCAGATTTTGTCATTTTTCGAAAATCTTCAAAATCATGAAAAAACGTAAGGCTATAGCCTTGCGTTTTTTTCTCGAAATTTCGACATTTTTTCGAAAATGCTCAAAAATGCTAAAAACGGTGAAAAACGGCATGCTGAGCAAGACTGTAATGCTATACCCTTGCGTTTTGCCAGATTTTGTCATTTTTCGAAAATCTTCAAAATCATGAAAAAACGTAAGGCTATAGCCTTGCGTTTTTTTTCTTGAAATTTCGACATTTTTTCGAAAATGCTCAAAAATGCTCAAAACGTGCACGCATGCTGAGCAAGACTGTAATACTATACCCTTGCGTTTTGCCAGATTTTGTCATTTTTCGAAAATCTTCAAATCTGAGAAAAAACGTAAGGCTATAGCCTTACGTTTTTTTTTCTCGAAATTTCGACATTTTTTCGAAAATGCTCAAAAATGCTCAAAATGGGGGTAAAAACGGCATGCTGAGCAAGACTGTAATGCTATACCCTTGCGCTTTTGCCAGATTTTGTCATTTTTCGAAAATCTTCAAAATCATGAAAAAACGTAAGGCTATAGCCTTGCGTTTTTTTTCTCGAAATTTCGACATTTTTTCGAAAATGCTCAAAAATGCTCAAAGCGGTGAAAAAAGGCATGCTGAGCAAGACTGTAATGCTATACCCTTGCGCTTTTGCCAGATTTGGTCATTTTTCGAAAATCTTCAAAATCATGAAAAAACGTAAGGCTATAGCCTTGCGTTTTTTTTTCTCGAAATTTCGACATTTTTTCGAAAATGCTCAAAAATGCTCAAAATGGTGAAAAACGGCATGCTGAGCAAGACTGTAATACTATACCCTTGCGTTTTGCCAGATTTTGTCATTTTTCGAAAATCTTCAAAATCATGAAAAAACGTAAGGCTATAGCCTTACGTTTTTTTTCTCGAAATTTCGACATTTTTTCGAAAATGCTCAAAAATGCTCAAAAGGTGAAAAACGGCATGCTGAGCAAGACTGTAATGCTATACCCTTGCGTTTTGCCAAATTTGTCATTTTTGAAAATCTTCAAAATCATGAAAAAAACGTTAAGGCTATAGCCTTGCGTTTTTTTTCTCGAAATTTCGACATTTTTTTCGAAAATGCTCAAAAATGCTCGGTGAAAACGGCATGCTGAGCAAGACTGTAATGCTATACCCTTCGCGTTTTGCCAGATTTTGTCATTTTTCGAAAATCTTCAAAACGATGAAAAAACGTAAGGCTATAGCCTTGCGTTTTTTTTCTCGAAATTTCGACATTTTTTTCGAAAATGCTCAAAATGCTCAAAACGGTGAAAAACGGCATGCTGAGCAAGACGGTAATGCTATACCCTTGCGTTTTGCCAGATTTTGTCATTTTTTCGAAAATCTTCAAAATCATGAAAAAAGTAAGGCTATAGCCTTGCGTTTTTTTTTCTCGAAATTTCGACATTTTTTCGAAAATGCTCAAAAATGCTCAAAATGGTGAAAAACGGCATGCTGAGCAAGACTGTAATGCTATACCCTTGCGTTTTGCCAGATTTTGTCATTTTTCGAAAATCTTCAAAATCATGAAAAAACGTAAGGCTATAGCCTTGCGTTTTTTTCTCGAAATTTCGACATTTTTTCGAAAATGCTCAAAAATGCTCAAAACGGTGAAAAACGGCATGCTGAGCAAGACTGTAATGCTATACCCTTGCGTTTTGCCAGATTTTGTCATTTTTCGAAAATCTTCAAAATCATGAAAAAACGTAAGGCTATAGCCTTGCGTTTTTTTTTCTCCGAAATTTCGACATTTTTCGAAAATGCTCAAAAATGCTCAAAATGGTGAAAAAACGGCATGCTGAGCAAGACTGTAATACTATACCCTTGCGTTTTTGCCAGATTTTGTCATTTTTCGAAAATTTCAAAACGATGAAAAAACGTAAGGCTATAGCCTTGAGTTTTTTTTTCCGAAAATTTCGACATTTTTCGAAAAATGCTCAAAAATGCTCAAAACGGTGAAAAACGGCATGCTGAGCAAGACTGTAATGCTATACCCTTGCGTTTTGCCAGATTTTGTCATTTTTCGAAAATCTTCAAAATCATGAAAAAACGTAAGGCTATAGCCTTGCGTTTTTCTTCTCGAAATTTCGACATTTTTTCGAAAATGCTCAAAAATGCTCAAAACGGTGAAAAACGGCATGCTGAGCAAGACTGTAATGCTATACCCTTGCGTTTTGCCAGATTTCGTCATTTTTCGAAAATCTTCAAAATCATGAAAAAACGTAAGGCTATTGCCTTGCGTTTTTTTTTCTCGAAATTTTATTTTTCGACCAAAAAGACTAAAACCGAAACATTTTTTCGAAAATGACTCAAAAATGCTCAAAATGGTGAAAAAACGGCATGCTGAGCAAGACTGTAATGCTATACCCTTGCGTTTTGCCAGATTTCGTCATTTTTCGAAAATCTTCAAAATCATGAAAAAACGTAAGGCTATAGCCTTGCGTTTTTTTTTTCTCAAAATTTCGACATTTTTTCGAAAATGCTCAAAATGCTCAAAACGGGAAAAAACAGCATGCTGAACCAATACTGTAATACTATACCCTGCGCTTTTGCAGATTTCGTCATTTTTCGAAAATCTTCAAAATCATGAAAAAACGTAAGGCTAATTTAGCCTTGCGTTTTTTTTCTCGAAATTTCGACATTTTTTCGAAAATGCTCAAAAAATGCTCAAAATGGTGGAAAACGGCATGCTGAGCAAGATGTAATACTA
>CM076980.1:31913747-31940008 GCA_039105355.1 Benthosema pterotum | reverse complement strand
CTACTGAAAATATTCTGACCCAAGTCGTGTTTTCTATATCGTTTTCAATTGTGTGTGTTTTTTTTTTTATGTATTTTTATTTTTTTGTCAAGTGTGCACAAACACCCACAGGCCTTGGCAAGCTTTTATGCATACTGGAACAATGATCCAAAGCTAATGCTAGGATAAGAAACCACAGTCAGCCATTAAGTGGCAGAGAGATTTTTTTAATATATATATTTCCCTGTGGTACTAAGTATGCAGCAGACGCGGGAAATACATATTTAGATTAATTCAGTATGTGGCTCGTAACCAGTTCCTAGAAGCGGGAAATGGATGTAAAAGCTAAAAATCATCTATCTCACGCGGAAAACTGAACAGACCAACATTATAGAACAGAATGAAGACATCGGGGGTACAGATAATTATATTGTCTATTTGATGGCTGAGAATTGAACGTCACGGCCATGAGGTCAGTTGTTTTCAATCTGTTGGGGAAACAAGATCGATACGCTTAAAAATACATACAGACAGACACAGAAGCAGCAGTGAGATGATGAGCCCACAAGTAAGACACACAGGGTGCCTCACTAATATTAAATAAGATGTCAGCATCTTATTTATGTCCATACATGGCTACTTGTGCGTGGCAGAGCGCACAACCACTTTTAACCTCCACGATCACTATCAGCCCCTTTGAAAAACCTCAAAATACATACTAACCGCAGCTATTGATTAGTACGTAAACTCGGAGGAAGCTTGTGTGCTGTAACCCCCTTGCCCTGTGAGGCTGTTGCCTGCATATGACGATGTCTTGTGCCGTGCTGCTAGGTTGTTGTTTAACACCAGAATCAAACAGATTAAACACAAACTGCTATTTGTGCTTTTTATCCACCACCGACCAACGTTGCTAGTATGTAAGCAATATACATGAGAGCGTGTGGATTCATGTGATTATTGGCACGACAGTGATGCAGTCCGGAACGAGACATAGTTGTAGTCATAGCCTACCATGGGGACAGAGTGTTATCCTCTGATACCTTCTGCTGGTACTGATGCTGATACTACTATTATTTGGAAATTTTAGTTTCTGGTGACCTGTACAGTAGATTTCTGCGTATTATTACAAGACATACTTGGCAATTTGAAAATACTGTATCTACAAGCTCACAGTGTGTCACAAACTGAGACATTGTGAGATGGTACATTTCTGTTTTCAAAATATTTTTAGACAACTTTTTCTTGTTTGCTTTTTTTTTTTTTTTTTTTTTTTTACTTTTACTCAACCAATTCCGTAATATTGACATTCCTGCACGATGATAGTGGCTAATCCGGAAGAAGTCGAAGGAACATTGTCTGTGCAGATCAGTTATAGATGGGCCTCTTGGTGTCTTGGTAATTAGCATTATATTTACAGATGGACACAGCAGCGGTTTTCAATATGACTGTGTTGTGTAATTTAACAAAGCGATCAAAGGAGTGCTTTCATGGTTTTGAAAGCTTTGAAGCTTCAAGTTGCTTGAAGCACGGCGATATCCCCAGCACAAAGGGATTCGATGCATTATTTAACAGTCCTTTTGTTCTTAAAATGTAAGGCTTTGTGTCGTGTTTTGCCAGATTGGCAGCAGATGTACTTTATTTCCTCATAGGTGAGATACTGTACAGGCACGTGGCTGTTTGCCCGACAGATGGGAAGCTGATCAGTGCTCTTTGAATGATTACCTTTAGCGGGTGGGCTTTTTTGGTTTCCTTTGACCGCTAATCTACCATATGTGTAGTTTACAGTATACTGTAGTTAAAAAGGACGGCTGTGAGATATTTTGAGTTACCGGTATGCAACTGGCTCCATTGTTGGATTTCTCTCTTGACCATGCCTCTTTAAAGATGGAGTTCTGTAAGTACAGTAAATGCACTTACTGTACATAGTTTATATCTACTATGAGCACATACAAAAAATGTGATGTGACAATAGAGTTGATTCTGGTTTCAGAATGAGAATGCATTCAGCAGGTCATGCTTCATTTATACTCTCTTGTATGATGTGTCAAACATCAAATAGCCACTGTAAAGCTCAATGTGACATATAAGTCAGGCTTAACCATCGAACAGCAGATTGGCAGTTTTTGCTATTTCTGAACTCTCTTTGAACATTTTCGCTTCTATGTCTCTATGTCTCCAGAATAGGACGGCAAGTTGAAAGTCATAATAGGTTTTACAGGCGATCTGAAAGGCTTTGCAGACATGCCAATTAACTCTCCTGTGTGCACACATTCCGGTAGCCTGCACATGCACACACCGCCATTGATCAAAAGATTCCACAAATCCCTTGCTCTCCTTGTGGCTATTTGGTTTATGTTTGTCATACGTTACAGATTCACTGAATTTGCACATTGTTATGGTTTTGAACATAACTGGATATACAGTACTTATTTGTAAGTAAACATTCTTATTTTACTTTGTAAACATATTCATACAGGTACTTCTATCTGTGTGAGAGAGAGGATGTGTTCATGTCAACACTAACCACTCTAACCCTAACGCATGCAGCATTGTGTAATCTGTCACAGCTACGCAGTGTGATATTGTGTATTGGCCAAACAGCTTAAAGACCAAATAATTAGGCTAGAGAGAGATGTCTGATAAACAGACATTTTGGCAACATGCAGGGAAAGTTGGAGTTATACAAGTTTTCGAGAAATATCACTTACTGTGTGTAACTCAAGAATATAATAGTGGGACCTCTCACATGTACAGAGAGAGCAGAGTTGCTAGATTAAAGAGAGTGGAGGAGAGGAAAGAGAGCGCAGAGTGAGAGGGGAGGATGATATAGTGAACCGTGCAGCTTGTATGGAGAGAGACGACTGCTGGGGTCTGGCTCTGTCCTTCTGACTGTCACTGAATAAACTGAAGATGTCAACAACGATAGTGTCTTCCTAAATTATACTTTATACTTTTATTAATGAAGGCTATAACCTGTAACCCTACTTGTTCCTTGGCGGTGACGGATGACTGTGTGTTGCGATATGTCACCTCTCAAGAATTTATCAGCACCACTGCCTAGACATGCAGCAGTGTTGTTAGGAGGAATAAACACAGAAGCACCCGGGAGGATGAGGTCTAGGAAGGGGGAGGAGCGAAAACCAAGTTCCTGTCTACGCAAAAAAGAGCACCCACACAGACAGGACAATTAGTAATAGCTGGGTGACGATGATGTCGCCAGAACACACAATTGAGGCTGATTGAGTCCATTCATAAACGCACATGGTCTCTGACCACACATGGGGGTGTTGCGCCGGAACTAACATTGAGCAGCACATTATATTATGCTTCAGAAAACAGCTGCACTCTGGAGCTGATAGGCAGTGACCATAAGCTATGTAAGCTTTCATGACACCTGAGTTGGATGAAGATACTATAGGTTTAGTCTGTCGTGAGAGGGGAGTGTGATGATTCCTTTTTGACCAAACCACATCTGACACACTCCATCTCAATACAGCATACTGTATATATAGCAAGGCGGGCAGTCACTTCCATTATAGGTCTTATATGAAAGCCATCATGTGTCGGGTGAATTAGTTCTCTCGCCTCTCATCCTCTGATTCTAAAAGGATGATATTCACAACTTTCCTACAACCAAAAGTAGCAAAGTCTTTGGCGTTTGTATGTGCATAAGTTCCTGTTATCTCATGATTTGTTGCCGATTTGCAAGAGAAACAAGTAGCCAAGTATATATGAAATTAACCACAAATGAAAATGGCTGATCTACAAGTTCACAGCAACAAATTGTGAGCTTGTGCATACCCTACCCCAACGGCCACACTTGCTGCATGCGGCTTTTTTGTCTTTTGTATTGCATGCTTAAGTACTTTTAGAGAGACAGGAGATCGGGGTGGTTTCGAAACAAATATTATTTATTTAGTTGAGCAATGAATGAGATTTGAGGTCAGTGGTCAGAGCATCTCATTGTACAACGGTACACATCTTCAGTACATGATATGTGATACGCACGGTTTTGCCTGACTGCTAACTATACAGTACGTACATCAATTAACCACATCCAGCGAGGCATCCCTATGCCCTTCCCTATTTTGGGCATATCATTATTGGCAAACAAATATATTCAACATTTTAGTAATTTCTTTTCAACACTAGTGATAATAACAGATGTAGAATCTCACACACGTGAGCAGTTCAGCTATTTTCGAAATATGGCTGCATCAGTTGCTGCTAACTTTTTTGCCACCCTCTATACTTTTTTACTGAACTACTGTATCACCTGATCGCAATGTGCATGCGTGCACGTGTTACTCTACTTCTCGGCTACACTGAAAATGAGGGCTTGCCCTCAATTGTACTTGTGAGTAATAAATAAAGGTGATGATCCTCTCATTCTCTTCTAACCCAGTGAGATCCTCTGCGCATGTCGCACATCAGTACATGTATAGAGGGAGGCGGGGAGGCAGCCAGGCCAGGTGTGATGGAAAGACAGGCGCAGAGACAGGTTGATGACAAAAAAAAGGAAAAACGTAGGGAAATCTAATTTATTTTTCATACGCTTTCGAAATGGAATGCCATATATCACGCTATAAAGCAATTTTGTGGCAGTCCCCCCCGCTCACAAAAGATGAAAGAATGGTGATCAAAGACACAGAGGGGAAAAAAACTAGGCTGGCAGAGTTGCAGATGGCATCCCCCTTTCTCGAAAACGATATGTGCCATTGTTGAACTCGCCCTGCACCACGCTGTCGTCTGTTGTGTGGGAACAACTCGCCGCAAACAATGTAGAGAGCCAATGATCTCTGCTAATACTGTTCACCGCACTTTGTCAAAATAAGTTGAGAGTTGAGTGCAGATATGATATGACATGTAATTACATACTGTACAATACGTATCATTCCATTGGAATGGTGATATTGCATTTTCTATAACAGTAAGACACTGTTGTTTGATGGACATTGATTGCATTGGTGCAAGTGGAATGTGTTTTGTAGTGCAAGGGCTACTCTTCTAGGAGAATACTGTTGTTTGGAGGGTAAAACATATCCAAGAACTGTATCATGCCATATGCACTTACTGTATATTCCAGGTAATAAATACCTGTCGCACACAACGTGGAACCGGCAATGTCATGACACTCTCAATCCAAACCGGTTATCAACTGACAGACTTCGCCACATCTCCTTCATTTCAGTGAAAAATGACACAAAACAACCCATTTCACACAGAGATTAAAGAACTGCCATTCAGCCAGTTTTATTCCTTTAACCATATACAATATAAAATGATATACTCTATATACTGTCTGTGCTCTGTCAGCCAAATAGTTCCAATAAAACAAAACCTTTCAGTGCTTTTACAATAGCCATTCAATCATGGAACTGATGGAAGCCGTTGATGCTAATCAGAAGCTTTCCAATGCTAGATGTAATAAAGACAGGTAGGGCTATGAATGCTAATAGTTTTCCTTCATTAAAGTGCCATAACTGACATTGCTTTTATTAAAAGTTAAAGCTCTATTCTGATTCAGATTATAATTGAGTTAGAGCTTGTTCAGTAACATGGATCTCCGCATCTCTCTAGCTTTTAAACAAACACAAATACGTACTGTAATAGGACAGTAGGAGTACGGATTGTGCTCAGCTGATTGGCTGTGCAGCACGCAATGACATGTATGATGATGTATTCACACACGTGTGATTGTTTTTTTTTTAGCTGGGTTCAATAATTTCAGCCAATTGTGAGTACAAAACCCACAAAGATGATTCCTAATTTCGCTCATTCTCTTTCCTGATTGGATGAAAATGGTATCCTGGCCTGATTTTGTATTTTCTATTTTCCTGCTAAGGATGAGAATATATCAAACTGTTTAACACTAAGTTTAACAAAAAAAAAAAAGTATCAGAAACCCTTGACTCACTACTAGTCAATCCCACTGTTCTACGCATGGGATGTTGAAATGATTTTTTGGGTTTGTTGTCCTCCTGGTGTTAGATGTGAAATGGCTCATTTCAGTTCTCATTTGCATGTAATATCGACTGCCCCCCCCCCCCCCCCCCCCCCCCCCCCCCCCCTTCGCCTCCACCTCCACCACAACTCTGCACTTCCACACATCCTGTGAAAAAATATCATGCACGTTTGCATAACACCGTTAGATCAAACATGCTACGGAGCAGCAATCCTCTAGAAGCATAGTCCTTGGTGCGTAAAGTCCATTGATCGCGCGAATAATGGCAGAGAACACGTCTGGGCTTTTCCTTTCAATTACCACCAGATTTATTCCTCATTGACATGAGCTGGCGTTGCTTGTCTACATCAATATGGACCACTTTCAACTCTTGAGTTTTCTATATTTATTTCATTATTATTATTTTTTGTCTGTCTTCATTATGAACTTATAGGTCACGCAATTATCTGCATCGGATACAGAGGATATGGGTAACTCAGTGCATAGCATACGTAACTCCCCTGTACTGTTAGCTACAGTTAAAATGACCCCTCAGAGTTGAACTCATTTGACAATGTTCTGTCGCAGAGGTTGTCGAGGGCAGGAGATTTCATTTGAGATGTAATCTAGATGTAATCATACAATACTTAATACAATTATAGAGCCTATTTATCAGAAGACTACATCTCTCATGTTACATTATCTGACAAATAAACATTCTCAACAGGTTGTTTTTTTTTAATTGGCTTGCAGGTTTTTAGTGTGGAATCTGGATGATTGAACTTTAAAGGGAGAGTTCACCTCCAAGATGACTTTTCTTTTCATCTATTGCTCACCCCATAGAGACTTGAAGTCATGGATATATTTGTTTGTTTTTGTCTCCTTATATCCAATATTTGGATGACCAGCAGTGGTTCCCAATGGAGAAACAAAGGATTTGTGTCTATTTGCGTGGATGAATTTGTGTACATTGTGTATAGACGGATGCCTAATGTGTTTTGGTGTGGACTTCTCCTTTAAAATGTTATCATTCAGTTCTTTCACAGCTACTAGAGTGTTGCTTGTGGGGCTCTACAGGGCGAACATTTCTAGAGTTACGTGGATTACACGCAGACAGACATTCATACAGAGACTTGGTGCGTCTATAGATAGATAATGAATTCCATTTGTGTCGACCGCAAGTGTTGTTTTGAATTCAAAGGGACCCAAACATACACACCCTAAAGATATGGAGTCAAGGTAATAAAACCGGGATTTTAAATGTCTAAAAATAAACGTAGCGATGCTTCACAGTGATGAACACTCAGGGTTCTGTGGATTTATGCAGCCTGTGAGAAACCTGAAGGCGTTGAAACCACTACAGCACAGTAGCCGCGCTGCAGCAATCATCATGTTCCTCATCCACTAGCTGCCCAAACCAGGGAGCTGGGCGTCCGCAGGGAGAGAGAGTGCAGAGAGGAGGACATGATCCAGGCAGTCTGACAGCACTCCCACGCTCCAGTTTTGCGAGTTTTTATGGCGTGAACCAATTTAAAGGAGCTTTATGCGCTGCCCACATCTTTGTCCTGAACTGAATTTCCCAGGCAGTCCAGACAGGTCTGGCAGCCCATGTCTTCTTGTTTTTATTTTATTTATCCTTTTTTGTTTGTTTGTTTGTTTGTGCGTTTGTTTTTTTTGTGTGCTCTTGCACATCGCATCACGTAATTGTTTGATTACACCTACTGTATCTGCGCGCACTTCACATTCTACCGCCAAAGCGGTACAATTGTCTCTGGGACCTTTAATCGCCTTAAATAGAACAATGACAGGTAATAGTCACGAATGCAAATGCGGCGTAACCGCATCAAATGACTGCAAAAGCATAACATATGCAAATCACAATAATTCCACTCTTAATTGATAATTACCCTGGGATTGCGCTTGTGTTTTTGTCATCATTATTTCACATAATAATTAATCACTTTACAATCGGGTCCTCCTCCTGAATAGGCCCCGCCATCAACCAAAGCGGCTTATGGAGCACTGTAAAGTAGGCCACCTCTGTTGCACACAATGCACAATTCCTCTGGAAGGAAATACATTGATCCTCGCTAAAGCAGTGCAACTTTTCAATCCGCCGTGCAGCCAATTCGGTGTGACAAAACTGCCGGAGCTGAACTAATGCCATCAAAACTCTGCACTAGCTATCCATGTGGGTTTTTTTTTATTGTTTGATGTTTCTGTTCATCATGAGTCTTATGCTTCATTTATTCTTCGTCACATCACAGTGGTGTTGCATAGCTAAGGTATCCGATCTGCGACCTCCCTTGTTAACTAGTTCTGTACATGAACCCCTATTGTTGTTTTAAAGCATTAGCTAGCATTAGCTTTAGCTATTGAAAGCATTAGCATTAGCTATTGGATAATAAGAGATCTACAAGCTCGTAGCGTTTCAATCAGTGGCCTTGGCATGAAATATTATTAGTATCGCTGACACAAACTGCTTTTTTCAGAAAACCGAAGAAGATAGAAGATATTTCGTAGAATGTAGTTTCAGGTCGAAATGGGTTGCGATCACATGGAATGGAGTCAAAAGCAGTAGAAAGACACACTTTAATGTTAGGTCTTGACTTCATTTTAGTGCCCCATCATTAAAATGTTCAGTATATCCATATGTATATGTTCTACAGTACATAGATTTGACCGTTTTACTCTTCTTTAACCATCAATGCAAAGTTCCAAGTGTGAGGAACAGTGTGCTTGCGTACCCAGATACGTTACATTTCACCGCTTGCATCATCAGCTCAAAATTATTTTTGAATGTCTTGTCTTTTCATGTCTGCGGTTTTGAGATGGATTCTGAATCCTAATGCTATCTTCTCTGTCTGCATTCTGACTGCAGTGGTGTGGCTTGGAGTGAGCTACAGTAAATGTCTCACTGGAAAGCCAAACAATTTGCGAAAACAATCTGTAGTATGGATGGTGTTCCAAGGCTCTGGTGGCATCGAATGTAGTGTGTGCTTGTAGTGGGCATATCAGAATGTAAATGCAAAATAGGGGATTGGAGGCAAAGGCTCAGTTTGAAAGCTTCCTCGACGGTACAAAAGCAGCCATGTACAGGAAAATAACCAGTGCCCTTTAGTTGTTTGTTATGTACATTTGCACAACTGTGCCTAAAAAAATCACCTCTGTGTTCACCCATCGTCACTATAGCATCGCATCAATAGCAAAACCAGGTTTTTTGTTCCAAACCGACTAGTGCGATCACGTCCATTCCACACCTACTCTAACCTGGCTAATAAGCCAGACTTATAATGACACTGACAGCAGGCAGTTTTATTTTGCCAACAGCCGATTCGGTCTGGCTTATTAGCCAGGGTGTGCCTACTCTAGAGCAGGTCCGTCTGCCATTTGGCACCCTAAGATCTTGTAAGAGCATGTAAAGGCTGTCAGAAAAAATGCAGAAAGAGTGGATTAGTCTAATCCTAACTAGAAGCAGGTGCCATTAAGTCATACTGCACCTGGGGAGCAGTTACTGAATGTGTTTTGCAGTTTAAACCGTCAGCCTGAGCTGATCCTTGGCTGCTGCACCACTGGCATGAGGATAAGTGGCAGATGACACCATCAATAATATCTTACAAGTTAGCCATGCATCATTGTACAGTACATGACGTGCACTCTAATAATGTTCGCATAGTGTTTAAAAACTAGGGTACAATAGATTTCCTTTTTACGACACAAATAATGTCCAGGATTGTACCGTCATGTACTGTTATACTAAAAACAAAATAATTGAAAGCTATAGCGTTTTCTTTTATCGACGTCTGTATTGTTCCCCTGAATTTAGGCCGCTCCCATGTATATTGGTAATCTATTCATGCTTCTGTTGAATATAGAAAATAAATAAAACAATTGATCAAAAAAAGAGAAAGCTATAGCGTTTTCGAGCAATACAGTGCAACGTGATGTGTATTTGTCCCAGAGAAATCTTTCGCGCAGGTCATACTCTTGTCAAAATGCCTATAGTGAGTATAGCCAGCAGGAATCAATGGAGCCTGGGATGACGGCGGTACGTGGCCCCCGCCGGCGGGGCCAGCTTTGAAAGCATACATCCTCCTCCCACACACTCCCAGCTGTCTGTGTTGATGCCTCAATCAATGGACACCACTGACCCACTCTCACTTGCTAGTATGACCATCTCTGTGACCCACAGCTACTATACGCTTCAAGTGTTGTACACACCTGGGTGATCACACGGCTGACAGTGTTTATTTGTTTATCTATTTTCATGCTTCCACATGAAATGATGTGGAAGCATTTGATTGCTTGCATCAATATTAGCAACATTTCAAGAAGGAAAATTGATGCATTTGAGTATGATGATATACACACACACACACACAAAAAAACACACAACACACACACACACACACACACACACACACACACACACACACACACACACACACACACACACACACACACACACACACACACACACACACACACAAAACATTTAAACCAGGGATGTCAGTGGGCCAAAGAAGAAAAATCGGTATCGCCGAGGACTGGAACTGCTGCACTGTGTTTCAACACACAGACACTGGTTTGCAAGAACATCACAGACCAGGCAAATAGCAATACAGCTATTTATCAAGAGAAGTGCAAAGATTAAACTGCATGCATTCAAAACAGTAAAAAGTAAAACTTAAAAACTTAAAGTAAAACAATTACTGCATTAATTTCTTATCATGGTCAGAGGGCCAAATGTAATTAAATATCAGCATGTGGGACGGAAATTCATTGAGTCTGACATAATGTATCCCATTTCAACCTGACCAGTGTTGGGACATGTGCACTACGTAACTTAATATATTACATAATATATTACCAAAATGCAGTAACTTGTAATATAAATATATTACTGAACCAAAACAATCTAATATATTATACTTTTCTTTGTGCATTACTGCATTACTTTCAAAAAATACTTTCTGTAAATCTGTCTTGTTGAAAATGTTCTTGTGAAATTATCTTGACAACTGCAGAAGTTAAATAATTACTTATTTTCTATCATTTGTCATCAAATTATTCATTCAGCAGTGACATTTTTTCAAGTTGAATTCATATGGATTTGGCCAGATAGCCAAGTGCGCTTGCTTTATTGTAGGTATGCCACTGGCCTATGCAATATTTGATTAATAGTGACACTAAATATTTGATTATATATTTTGTAAAAAGTTTTTTCAAAGTAATATGTAATAGTAATATTAATATATTACACTTGCTCAGACAGTAATATTGTAATATAATATATTGCTTTAAAATGAAGGTAATAATTAATAAGTAATATATTAACAAGGTAAAGTAATATTCCCAACACTGAACCTGACATCGTAGATTCTACAAAACCTTTGCTCTGACAGAATATTGAAAAGAATATTGGAAGATTTGTGGTGCATTTTCAAAATCAATTGCAGGCATGTACACCTGCTATTTTTCAATAAAAGTTAAAACACCAAAAGTACAGTACAAAATGGTTCAAACAAGGCAGTCTAGAGGTGACTTTTACACCCTCTGGTGGACAGAGGGACATACACAGCACAAACTGACAGCTTTGTTTACTTTGCAATATTGTTGTGGCACATGTTCAACTTTATAGGCTTTAACAAAACTAATTTGACACAAGTACAAATATGGGCTCAAAATAAGAAAAGGAGGCCAGCTGTGCTTCAAACGTTGCCCTATAGTGTTATATAGCGTTTGATGGCATGAGTTTTATGACTCAAAAAGGCATCAGGTTATTTTAAACAAAATAAGTCTCAAAGAACGCACTTCACGACAAAGAGATTTATTCGTAATTCATTCTTGAATATTTTATTCAAACATTGGCATTACAATAATCCTATCTACTGAATGAACATCGTTCCTACCAGCTTTGACCGTAGGAGTGATAGAGAGAGAAGTTTATTTACCACATGCCCACATAGAATTAAAGGGATAGCCCCCCCACTCACTCACGCACACACACGCGCGCGCACACACACACACACACGCACATGCACGCACACACACACACACACACGCGCACGCCGCACACACACACACACACACACACACACACACACACACACACACACACACACACACACACACACACACACACACACACACACACAGGCATCTCTGCCAAGGGATGAACATCAACATAAACATTGAACAAAGCCAATATACAGGTATATTGTATGTGTGTGGTGTGTGTGTGTGTGTGTGTTGTGTGTGTGTGTGTGTGTGTGTGTGTGTGTGTGTGTGTGTGTGTGTGTGTGTGTGTGTGTGTGTGTGTGTGTGTGTGTGTTTCTGCAGGAAAAAAAACACAATTACATAGTGGCTGATAGAGGGAAACAATGCAAAATACATACAATATATACAGGTGAACTTTTAAATTTGAGTATGAATATTGTCTATACCACCTTTAAGATTGGCTTCCTATTTAAATTCAAATAATCACATGTAGGAATTTTGGATCAAGAATGAAAAAAGAAAAAAAAAACATAAATTCCACGCTTCATGGGGCAAGAAATAGCGATATCTCCTGATGCAGGTGGGCGTGTGCATGAGACGAGCACAAATGTGTCAGTTTCATGGGAATGTGTCTGCATGTTGTCACTCTGCCTGTAAGCTAGCCCATGCCTCGTTACCTACCCACTCACCTCCACCTCTCATTGAAAATACCAACATCTGTCGCTTCCCTTTATCAACAGCCCTATTGAGCAGTCCATATCTACAAGTGTGTGTGTGTGTGTGTGTGTGTGTGTGTGTGTGTGTGTGTGTGTGTGTGTGTGTGTGTGTGTGTGTGTGTGTGTGTGTGTGTGTGTGTGTGTTTGTTTTAAGTCAAGTATAGCTCTTGGAAAGAATCTATTCTTGAAACAGCTCTCTGTATACTGTACATTTAATGACATGTTAGTGTACGCCTGACAGGGGCAAGGAGAGTGGTGTCAGCGCAGAGTGGTTGGTCTCTAAGGGTCTTTTGCAAGAGCGAGTGACACAGTCAGCACTCTGGATCTATACAGCCTTGAAGTCTGGATGATCATGTGCACGCTATATATTCTTCCAGGCAGCAACAAGCAGCTGCAAGCTTGTGCAGTAACATTACAGTGCCAGTACTGTTACGCTACGATATGCTGGTTCACTGCAGAGTGGGGTCTGTGGATGTTTGTCATCTGATTAAGACCCGTAACACCCCATGGGCCCGGGAGAATCACTGATGATGTTTCCAGGTTGCTCCAAGAGGTGTATTATAGAACTAATAGTGTCAACCCACCGTGACACATTCATTCTAAACTTTAACAAAGTTAAAGATGAAGTGCCATGTTTTTTTCTACCATAAAACATGATCATCAGGTATTAATATTATATGAAAAGTAAGATTTTTTTCCCCAAAAGGTGTACAATGTTTGTTAAACTGTCATTTTTATGATTCCACCCTACCAGTTCATTAAGTATGTCTGGTTTGCCTGGTGGGTGGTGATGGGTGGAGATCCACCTGAACTGAAGGAGTTGAGAGTAAAAATGAAACCAAATGGACCCGCAAGGGTCCAATTGGTTTCATTTTTACACTCTCAAAGAGTTACATCTGGTTAACCAACTCCATATTTAACTGGAACTCTCTCAAGGACCACTGGTGGTCCCCGGGCCCGTCAGAGTCAGCCAAAGGGCTGCATTTGGCCCCCGGGCCGCATAATGCCCAGGTATGATCTTGACGACCGAAACGTTGTCTTACTAATAACAAAGATTGTCTTTTGTACCTGTGGTGTGCAGGCCCCATCTCTTATCCGCTGAAGTCTATTTTAGCTCAGCACCCAGTCGATGTGTATTCTATGTTTACTCACAAACTGAGTACACACTATCTATGCAAAGCACCTGAAAACAAGTGTTTGTGTCCAACCAAGAAATCGCAACCAATTATGCGAAGTTGGCCACAACAACCACAGGCAGGACTTGGCAAAGGGTCAATTGTGAAAGTGTAGAACAATAGCTGGCAGGGGCTGTTTTCACATAAATAACAAGTATGCTGCCCCAATCAATAATATTTACATCATGGATAAAAGGGTAAATGGTCCATTTATATAACGCCTTTATCCAATGTGCTTTACATAATGCAATTACATCCCACAGATATCCATACACCAATTATACCAACCAGCACATCCGGAGCAATTTAGGGTTCAGTGTCTTTCCCAAGGACACTTCGGCGTGTACAACGTAGACAGGAGGAGCCTGGATTCGAACCACCGGCGAGCAGATCAATGGACAACCTGCTACCTCCCTAGCCAAGGTCGCCCTGGGGAAGCCTCACAGCTGATATGTTGATTTAATCAACAGACTAACACATGGTCTCACCACAGCACTGATTGGTTATGTGCCTTTCAGGTGTCATTATCACAGCTGGTCACTGTCCCTGCATGGATATTTTGTTTGTCTGACAGTCAGCTGTTTTTGTATGCAGCGTGAACTAGCATACAGTACTCAAAGATGCTTGTCTCTCACTCTCACACTTATAAGCTCTTTAACACCTGAAACATGAATTATATAACTCCCCATATGGACAGGCAGAGAGAGTAGAGAGAGGGAGAGAGCAAGGGAGAGAGAGGGCATCTTCGGTGTATAAACAAACCCATCTTGTTTGCATAAGGCCTTGCTCTGAGTAAATGGAGAGCAGTCACTTAGTGCCTACTGTGTATATGGCTGAAACAGACCATCAGGGAATTGCAAGGTCGCTTGGTCAACCCGCAGCTCGCTTGGTCTCAAGTGTCCCTGAGCAAGATGCAGAAGTTAACCAGCAACAATAACTGTGGGTGTCGCATTAGCGGCGCCCTCGTTATGCCCGTCTTCCAGTCTCTTTCATGAAGAGCAGTTTAATAAACCGTGTATTCATAGGCACTTGTTTTACCCTTGGGGGCATTCACGGCTGTGTGGAAACGCAGTTTCGTATATACAGCATATGGCCTCATGCTGCTTCCTTCAATGTATGAGGAGTCCAAGCTGCCTTCTTTTCACCTGACATGGGGGAGTTTCCCCTGTTGAATGTAACGTGGAAGATTAAACATGTTATTCCTACCAGTTCCCGGCCTCTCCATCAGGTGCCCCAGATGGCCAGGGGGAATGTTTTTGTGAGGTCCTAGGGGACACGGGAAGAACATGCAAACTCCACACAGAAAGGTGATTTCACCAATCCTGCCTCGGGTACTGATGACACAGAGGTATGGCTTCATCATTTCAATCAATCAATCAATTCAATCAATCAAGCAATAAAGGAATCAATCAATCGAATCGAATCGTTTGGATTTCAGACAAAGATAACAATTTCAGATTGTGTTGAATTTGGAAAGAAATAGACTATCAAATATTACCATGCGAATGATATGTGGAATGCATTGATACTACCCGATACAAGTACACGGCTCGGTTTAACCCGGCTCACATGATAAGAGGTTGCTGTTTTTTTTTTACTTGTCTAGTGGGTTAAATCAGAAGGTCTTTGTATTTGTGCAGGGAGATGCTCTCTCTGTGTGGTCTCTTCTCATAAATAATTTCTCCTTTTTCTTTGCGTTGTCTGGGTGGCAAGTGTGTATACAGTTTGACTACAGATTTTCCACATTTTCTGGACTTTGTCAACACTCAACAAAACAGTTCATGGAAGGAAGTGACACGGTGGCCAGTGACCACTCTCCGTTGCTGTCTGACCGCTCCTCCCTCAACCTTTCCTGCTTTGAATTCCCTCCGATGCTGTGTGCACATGCTGGAGTGGATTTCATGGTGTTTGTTTGAGGGGGATGACTGGTGCTGGTAATCAGCTTCCACTGGCTGCCAACCATGTTGTGCGTGCACGGCTGCACGCATGTGTGCGTGCGTGTGTATGTGCGCGTGCCCACTACCCTTCAAGCGCGTTACTGGAAAGTGAAACTAAATTGAATTTCGGGGCTGTCAGGCGGTTCACTTTCAGAATCCCGTCAACACATAATCTCACGCGGGTTGATCAGACAGTGCATCTCACTCGGGGGCAAAAAGGGTTGTTGTTTTTCTCCCCCCCCCCCCTTGCATTCCACCTGTAAAATAGATGGAGCAGCATCCACCCACATCGAAAGACAGCCTGTATAGTGTGTAGGCTCTCGTGTATGGTGCACAACGTATGTGTGCATGCCCGTGGGCCAGCCAGCGCTGTAACAAGGGTGATGGATGGAGTCTGTAGCTTGTCAAGCTGATTTGCATCTTTATGCCTGAGTTATAGTTGGTTGCACATCATGTCGGGCACCGAAAATAGCCAATCTACAAGCTCACAACACAGCATATTTTGGGTATTTTACCGTCACCGCGCTCCTGTCATGGGTCTGCCACAGTACACATCACTGGGTCTCTGTTTCTTTTATTTTTATATAAAAGGAACAGCTCAACTAAAGTTGTCATGGGGAGTGGGGGGAAGGGGGGGTCTACTGTCTTATGCCTGGGGGGAGAGAAAAAGGGTTTCGGTCTTTGACGCTATATCGCGATCCACTTCTCTGAGCCGCCTGCTGCTCCTATCAACCGCTTCAGAATATTCTCAGGCTGTGCACCCCCTACCAACCAGCCACCCACCCACCGCCACCACACTTTCTCCCTCTCTCTACACAATGCGAAAATGTCTTTGCATCGCCGTGCACCTCCAGGCTCCGCGTGGGTTGTGGCGCTGTGGGCAGGCATCTGGCAGCCTCCGATAAGAGAGAGAGAGAGCGAGAGAGAGAGAGACGGAGCCACCGCCATACTCCCTGTGAGACCTTTTTATAGTTGTAGGTGTCGAGAGGAGGGGGCAGGCCACCCCGATGGGTCAGTGCTTTTCACTGTGTCAGTGGAAGAGGACGGCGCAAGGAAATCGATGTGGACATTGAACACTGAACAGTATAGCTGGAGACCAGCATGGAGAGTAAAAACAACTCCTCGCCCTCATCAAAAATCTGTCTTTTCTGCTTGTCTCGTTAACTTTGCTTATGTCGTGATCTCGTTAAAGACTCCTTTTTGTCTTTCACAGCAGTTCGTTCATGTCTTGTTCAATTTATGAGTTGTGACACGGAAAGTGAACAACAACAACAAAAATGTTCACAGTTGGCAAAAGCATCCGCCTAAATTTAAATATAGATGGGCTGGATTGTGATGGCAGCGGTGGCGGGAGCCTATATGAGTACAAGCGATGTACAGAACTACATGTACAGCCCGTGGCTGAGGCAGTCTCCGCACGAACACACTCTCCGCATGAAAGCAGCAAAACATTAAATAGATTATCTCACCCATGGCCATCCTGTCACTTATCATTGCAAAGATCTCTTTTAGGACTTTTTTCAAGATATTTTGTCAGTGGATGGATTCCAAGTGGGAGAAAAAGTATGTTTTTAAGGGGTGCTTGGAGACTGTTTAGAGTATTCATTCTCATCTGGCTGACACCCTCACTTCTTCTCGCTTTTTTAAAGTAGCAATACTTGTAGAAAGTGCAGAATGTAGAAAGTCCGGAATTATAAATTGAATTGAATAGAAGTACACATGGGTATCAGGGGTTGACACTAAGGTCTCGGAGGCACTTGCCCATCGGGCAAGTGCAAGTCAGGTTCTACTTGCCCTCAGCTCATGGTCACTTGCCCCCCAAAAATATATTGTAAATTTTGCAGATGTAACTCTTGAGAATGTAAAAATGAAACCAAATGGACCCTTGCGGGTCCATTTGGTTTCATTTTTACACTCTCAAGAGTTAAAATTCATTATCTTAATTAGCCCAGGTCTACACAACTAGAGAATGTAGAAGATTAGGTCATTTTGATGTGTATGTTAATTAGCCTGTTTTGTTTCCCAAATCCAGGCTGGAATTGTGGATAGCTAGAAACCAGGGAAAGACACAGAGTGCAATGACTGCCTTCAAGACAAATTTATCTTGTGTTGTTATTGCGCACTAAGTTGCACACTTGCCCGATCAGGCAACCAGGAGGCAGTCTTCACTTGCCCGACCATTTTTTTACTTGCCCCGGGCAAGTGGGCAAGTGTTAGTGTCAAGCCCTGGGTATTGTTGTCAAAATGACTCAAAGTACCATACTCAGGGCTGGATTATTTATGCTGCAATTTTGGGCTACTCAGGACCCCATAAAGAAAGGCAGACAGGCAGAAGGGAGGCAGAAAGACAGAGACGGGAAGTTCTGCCCATGGTGCAGTGGTGGCAAATGAATGTAGTCGCTAGTGCATTAGAGGATTTTTACTGCAAAATATTGGGGGTGTTTTAGTTTTGGTGTAATTTGGGGGCCAAAAGAGAGGGAGGCAGGCAGGCAGACAGACTAGTCGCTGTCCATGGTGCTGAATGAATGCAGCCTCATTCGCCAGTACTGCTTTCATTTTACAGAACTGTTACAGTTTTACAGAACTCTAGTCTTCACCAGCTGTTGGACACGCAGTCTTGCTGCGGGCTTAGGAGTATTTTCAAACCATTATAGCCTGTATTTTCAAATGATTATAGCTTGGTCAATTCTCAATCATTTCTTACCATTCACATGCTATAAGATCACCAAAAACTCAACGTTTTTTTTTTTGCTGTATGCGTCGTGCATTTATCCCAAGACGAAGAAACATTATACATTACTACTGTATAGAATAGAATATGCGGGTAGGTCTTCTCTAAGAAACGGGATCAAGTGAAACGTGATGAAATGTGGGAGATGAAGTGAGCTGATGGAGCTGTTCCACTTGGACATCTCCAAGGCGCACAGACCCACATGCGTGCTGCTTTCTCGTATAGCTTAGCAGCTGCTTTGAAATCCTGTTATCTATCTCCCAAGTCTATTTGACAAAATTAGCAACTTAAGGACTGCGTGACAAACACGCCTATGACCACTCCTCCAGTCGCAAACAACGGTGTCGGCATAAGGAATAGTGGCTAAGGGAAGAGGAAAGGTAACAAAAGTATTGACTTTGTTGCGGACTGCGGGCAGCGTCAGGGACAAGGCATGTTACAAAATTGTGCCCCAGGCATTTTTAAATGATCAAAATGTTTATAGGGCTGAAAGGTACTGAAAATTAGCAGTAAACGAACAAACAAACACAACAAATACCTCAAAACTGTGCTTGAGTACACTACTTGAGTACATGTATGTATAGTTGGTTTACACCACAGCTTTTCTCAGAGCCTTACTTTTACTGATTGTTGAGTAATTAAATCCGAATGTAACTCGGGGGAAGGTGGCGAGGCACTCTGAGCCTAATTGCTGCTAATCATCTCCTCGCTGGGCCTCGCACACACGCCGTCACGAAGCCACGGTTGGCTGCTGTCTTTTGGCTCGCAGAGGTGTTGAGGAGAGTGAAAGTGTTCGCTCGGATAGGTTCATCATATAGAGGGCTTTGCTCATTGGTTTTCCCCCATGTGGGAGCCCCAGATTTCAGGTTGCGCTATGCAAGAGCACAATGAGTCATTAAATACTGTATGTTAATGACATTTGAATATACTCCTTCATGTCTTGTGGGTCTTGTGTAATATGTGGTTTTAGATATTTTTGATTTTAGCAGTGAGACCAGTGCTTCCGGTGCACTGCTAGGAAGTCCACAAATAAGTGAGCCGAGTGCCCAGTGATATCAGAGAGACTGGGCTCACTGCCAAAACATCTAAACCCATACAGGAACACAGGGAAACTGTTCTAATTCTTCTAAACATCACTAACATATACAGTATATATATTTTTTCCTAAGAGTGTGAAGTTTCCCTTTAAGGCAGTGGAACAGGCAGCTAATGTGTGTGGTACAGCGTCAGTGAGCTGTGACACTTTGGAGTGGGTAGGCTCCATTCATTCTTATATCCTCAACCACAACGTGTGAACTCTCATTGGTTCCCATATTGAATGTGCTACACCCCCTCGGCTGCCAATCGATTAGTTACACACCCACCAGAGATACCGGGAAAGGAAATTAGGCTAAGGCAGATGCATAGATTGTGATTTGTTTGCTTCAAGATTGGGATATCCAATCAGCAGAGCACGTACCCCAAGGCTCAGCCCTTTTTTTTTTTTTTTATTATCAACGAATTCTGCTGGCAAGATCAAAGCAGCCTTTCCCAGACTCTGGTTAGCCAGGCTAGCAGAACAGTACTTTGATCTGAATATGGAGAGGAGAGGAGAGGAGAGGAGAGGAGAGGAGAGGAGAGGAGAGGAGAGGAGAGGAGAGGAGAGGAGAGGAGAGGAGAGGAGAGGAGATTGTAAATTAGATTCATTAGCCTAGGGGTTTTCTGTTTGGAAACGTAACACTCCTTTAGTCAGTATATATAAATTGGCTTTTGTAGATAAACATTCGCTAGAAACTCACAGACACACACACACACACACATGCAGGCACACACGCACGCACACACACAGACGCACACTATCTCATGCTTCGGGCTCAGCTCAGGTTCAGGCGAGAAAACTCAGTGGTCTGAAGTGATGTGTGCGGCACAGGGGAAAGAGGGAGCCAAAATATCAAATTAATAAAGAGACACATCAGTGACTTGGCAATCGGCTAGACACTTCCAAGTGGTGACATTGAGATAGCTGTTTACCCACTTGGAAGTGTGTGGGTCACTACTGTGGGTTTGTTACAGGATGTGATGTAGGACATTGTGAGGAGGTTCTGGGAGATGCGCAGGATCTTGTGTGGGAGTTGTGGTTAGGTGAACGCGGACATACAGTATGTGATAACTATAGACAAGTGACTCACACAAGCTCTCGTGTAGCCCTTGTTGACTGTACACCATGTCTTTTTCATAATGTTATGTCATATTGATTTGTACAATGGCATGTGGATGACTGTAGCCTATATGCCTCAGTCTTTTCTGAGAGGCTTTTAGGTTTCTCCCTTTTTTTTCCTTTTGAAATGGGTGTTATCGTTGCCTCATGCCAGACTTCACATTTAATGTGATGGAGTAGGCTACTGTAGTTTTGGGGATGCTTAAAAAAAGTGAAAAATGTGATTATATTGATGTTCATGAGCCCGGCAGTTTTTGGCTTCAATCTGCAAGCAGCGACAAAAGTTACTACTACTGTTACTAAATGACCAAGAGTGGTCAGCTGCACCACTGTCCACTGGTTTACAAACATTCTTAGCTTAGAACCTGAAAGAGAGATAAAAACGAGGACCCATGATAATGTGTCCGTGACCCACAAATGCGCCCCAAATCCCGACCCGAAAATGACACGCATGATGCATGATGCTTCACTGCATTAGAACTTCAAGCCAGCTCAATATTTATGTATTTATTTATTGCGTTGAACTGGAGCCTGGCTGTCGCTTTGTCATTGCTAGTGGAAACGCAGTACTACTCGAGTCGAGTACCTGTTTAAATTAGATACATTACATAAGATTGTATGAACACCTTTACTGCAACTGTGCTAATATTATTCTTTAAGTAATGGAGTCAGATTATCATCTAACTTGACAAGTTAGATGAAGTTACAATTTGCATTACCTTTGAATGTGATGAGCACTATGTAGTGCACTGTCTGATCATTAGTAACCTTCCAGATACTTAAGGTACAGTTCATACAGTACAAACCTTCCTTTGCACGTCAAATCTCCCTGAACCACTACAGTAACACCAACCCGCTAAAATGAGATGAATCAGGCTGTCTCCACTGGCTGTGACACAATGATCTTTGGCTGAATGTCTATCGCAGCAGCGAGCATTCAGTCGTTGGAATATTCACAATAACAGGAGCGTGGCGTATCTTTCCGTGCGCAGCTCCTTACGCGTCACCTCATGCTTCTTAAATACATTTGTTCGCCCTGCCACATTCTGTATAATTTCTCCACTGAATTAATTTGTTTAATGTAATTGTATATGTCTGTGGAGTGGAGTGAAGTAAAGTGCTGGCTGTCCCTGGGGCAGGTCTTAATTTATATCATTGTTGCAGGCTGGTACGGATTGCCATAAACGACCAATCTATAAACTCACAGCACATCGCCTTGTGGTGCGTCATGTTGTAGAGTTTCGGGAAGCGGCGCGGCCACACGGCCTATATAAATCGCTATTTAGATCAGTCTGAGATCAGAGAAGCTTGATAAAAATGGACCCAACTTGACTGCCAACTAGTTTCACCAGGAAACGAATTAGAGTTGAGTTGTGTAGAGACTAGAGACGCAAGAGATTGGACACAGTTACTGAAGACCAAAGAACCCAAGCAGGCAGACAAACAGATCCTATAAAGCAACCTCCAAAAAAATGTTAATTAGCAAGACAATTGGGAGAAAAAAAACAAGAGCAATTTCATTCTTCTTGTTCCAGCAGCATGAATTAATTTCATTCTTGTTGTGCACTGTTGAGACTCCCCTACCGCGCTGACATTCATTACTGTACAACGGAGCTTTCATCAAAGACCGCGGAGAGGCTGTGAAGGTTGGTCAGATTAATCATAGCGTGTGTGCGTGCTCGGGGCCGTGCGTGCGTGCGCGTTAACGTGGCGTGCGTGCCTACAGTCCGTACATGTGACGTGTGTGTGTGTAGGTGTGAAGGTGATTAGCACAAGGGAGAGGTAAACCAGAGGAACGGAGAGGCGCTGCACTCTTTAATAGATCTGACCTTTCCCACCATGCACAGCGGCTTGTTAGGAGCTATAGTTGCCTCAGTTGATGAATGAAACCGTTCTGTGGAAAATAAACAAACACTGTTTGTGTGCGCGGCAACAGCGGGTTGCCAAACTTTTTTTCATGTCAAGGAGCCCCGAACTGATCCTCATTAGACTGCAGACCCCCATGTGAAAATACATGCCAAGGATCCCCATAACAGGAGAAGATTTTTACGCCTCTAGCAGTGATTCTCATCCACTTTCGTTTCAAGGATCCCCAGGCTTGGCCTGAATTAGGCTACAGTCACCCATTTAATGGCATTGAATGGCATTAGGGTCCATTTGTTCCTAACTGTCATTTAGCTGGGGACTTGCTGGGTCTACCTGAAGGACCACAAGGGATATGGGACCCACTGTGGGAACCCCTGATATATGCTACAAAACAGTACTTTACGGAAGTGGTTTTCAACCTTTTTCATACCAGGGCCCACTATTTATTCAGCATGTGACCCACGGACCACCATTTTGAGGACATTTTAGCCCCCACAGACTGCAAAACTAAAGATTTATTTTGCTTTTGTCCACAATACCAGGCTGGATTTGGAAAACAAAACAGTCAAACATACAGATCAAAATGACCATTAATCTTCTACATTTTCTAGTTGTGTAGACTGGAGCTAATCAGATGATGTATATTTTAACTTGTGAGAGTGTAAAAAAGAGTTACATCTGGTTAACCAACTTTCCATCATTTAGCCTGGGGACCACATGGAACCCTCTCAAGGACCACTGCTGTACGGCGTTCAGTACTCTGTTGGGGCGAACATTCAAGTGCAAGTGGACATTCACTGCCGCCATTTCCTCAGGAGAACAGACAATCTGCCACGCGTTCTACTACGTGGCCCTGCTTGCACTGATCTCACTGACAATGGCAACACAGACTGACAGCAACATGCGTGTTCAGTCGCTTCTCAGATGGGGTGATAGTTGGTTGATACAAGCTTTGGTCGCTGGTTTTCATTACTGCAGAAATCTACGTGTTCTATTTACTTATTCTCTTCAGCTCCGGCAGACGCGATGAGGCCGCGCACACAATTGCCTGTCTGTGTGCGCACGCGCAAATGCACACCCCGTGCACGTTTGATTGAACGAAAAGATTGCTTTGATTATCGTCGAGGAAAGCGCGGGACTCGGTCACAAATGCGTTACTCCCATTTTCCATTCTGATAATCCCTGTCTTTTCCCCAAAGATTGTCTGCGTCAGCACAGGGGCGTCGGTTCAGCTCATAAAGCTCCGAGAGGCAATTCTCTGCTCCACTCCCATGTCATTCTCAAAAGTAATTTCTTTAACACACGCGGTCTGGACTGTAAAGCGGTTGGTATTAAAGAAATGAACCAGAATATCAGGATAGTACAGTATAAGCATTGTGTATGAGAATAAGTCACTCCATCTTTACAGCATATGCTGTGTAGAGTACATGCATGTCACCAGCCAAATTCCAATCCTAACATACAGAGGTGGATGGAGGAATTGAGCAGAAATGGGAATGGCCCCATTGCTCCTCGCTCACTCAAGTGTACCGTATGAAGCCATGTTGATTATTGAAGACATGTTAACACAGCTGGAACACTAGTAACGATCATATGGCTTGCCATTGCTCAGATGTCATGTTGTATTAGATGCTGCATTGCTCTCTAATACATGCTTAGGGATTGAGCTGTTTGATGGATTTATTGGCTACTTTATTGGCAGAAATGTAATCAGTACACGGTACAGTGAAACATAAAATGTTCAGTACAGTACAGTCAAACACACAAACAATGGGATTACGAAATAAATCCTTGCGGTCGAGTTTGTATTTAGGTTCTGCGTTTGACATGCATTCCCCTATAGATCCATCCATGCACAAGAAAGTACAGGGTTGTATAAATAAGCCATTAGTGGATTTGTACAGTATGTTATTTAGATCATTATCGTATACTCACAATGTTCATAATGAAGGCGCAATTCATGCGAAAGAGCAAGATATTTAAAGGGCCGGTAGGCTATGTTTCAATTAGGCTAATTAAAAGACAAAACTGACAGAAAAGTGTTGAGTTACAAAGACAATAATAATAGTCTGTAGAACTGAAACTTGCAACTACCAAAAAAAAAAAAAACAACTGCTGAATGAATCAATCTAATTAATGATTGAGCACATTTTTTCAGAGAATATTTTCCAGACACTCTTCAACTTTAGTCAAGTGTACTGATGTCCTTGCTTGACACGAATCCCATCCCCTGGACACTAGCCTGGTGTGCCAGACTCCGTTTCTACGTTGAAGTTCAAATTCAACTTGAACTCTGCAACTGCATCTACAGTATCTCCACGAGTGGGTGTGGCTTATGAAGGTCGAAATGCTGTCGAGACTTTGGTTGGTTTCTGAAAACAGTTTAGTCTTGTTGAACAACAAGGGCGCTGGGCAACAGGTAACGCCAGGGAAATCTGAGACTCAGTTTCCAGTAATATTCATAAGTTAAACCACCTAATGAAGGTGGAACCACCAAATGAGGGAGGTTCCAGGCTACCTGGTCACAGCATTGTAGAACAAAAATGGAATTGGAATTTGGTGACTGACTGATGAAGTCACAACAATTAATTAGTCTTGAGGAATTGTCCCTCCACGCTATGGGATGTAGTTTATCCTTATATTTCCTTCTATTTTATTTTATCATTTGACACCGGGGTTTTGGTTGATTGAATAATCAACCAAAATCATATTAATAGCATATTATTAGCAATATTTGACAAAAATGCAGTCATTAATAGCAATATTTGACAGAAATGCAGTCAAACACTTGGTCTAAAAGAATATGACGCCCCCAAAAATACTTCCGGTCTCATTTCCATAATATTAGTTAACAAATATAACATGAAATGAAATTAAATATGATCACCAGCTGATGCAATTAGTATGTTTCAAATTAAGCCTTTCATATCAATATTCGTAGCCCACTAGTTTTTTAACCGTTCTGTTCTTCTCTGTATGAGTACAGATGCTTAGCTTATAGGGCAAGGGCGAACCACCACAATCCTCCACTGGTGTGTGTGTGTGTGTGTGTGTGTGTGTGTGTGTGTGTGTGTGTGTGTGTGTGTGTGTGTGTTGTGTGTGTGTGTGTGTGCGTGCGTGCACGCGCACACACACACACACAACACACACGACTTTGATTGATAGGTGCTATAGATCGTGCGGTGCCAAGGGGGAGTTGAGGAGCTGGGAGGCATCAGAACCGTCCTCCCTCAAGGCCCACCTGCATTCTCCATTTTTTGTTCTTCTTTGCCTAACAGGTGGTTTTACAGCTGTTTAAATCTGAAGGTTACCTTTGTTTAACAAAACCTCCTTTCTGAAAATACTCATCGCCTTCAGCAGTAAAATACCCCCCCCCCCCCCCCACACACACACACACACACTTCCCCCCAATTCTCAATTCAAGAGGGATCTATCGACATGAGAAAACATACGGTTATATTGCCAATGCCGCAGTAAAGTGGAACAAATAAGTCCAAACATCTCTCGCTCCGGCTGTCCCTGTGCCGTCTCTCTCTTTCTAACTTTACGCTATCTTGTCCCCCTAATGCCGCCTGTACTGTGACATTCCACTACACTAAACAGCCATTACCACTTTGATGGCCTCCTTCAGGCGCTCATTATGTACTTGTAGTGTCTGTAATGAATGCAGGCGCGCGCGAATAGAAGACGTGCAGCGCGCCGTTATTTACAGTCCG
>CM076980.1:31786430-31900747 GCA_039105355.1 Benthosema pterotum | reverse complement strand
ATTTTTCGAAAATCTTCAAAATCATGAAAAAACGTAAGGCTATAGCCTTGCGTTTTTTTCTCGAAATTTCGACATTTTTCGAAAATGCTCAAAAATGCTCAAAACGGTGAAAAAAAGCATGCTGAGCAAGACTGTAATACTATACCCTTGCGCTTTTGCCAGATTTCGTCATTTTTCGAAAATCTTCAAATGATGAAAAAACGTAAGGCTATAGCCTTGCGTTTTTTCTCAAATTTCGACATTTTTTCGAAAATGCTCAAAACGGTGAAAAACGGCATGCTGAGCAAGACTGTAATGCTATACCCTTGCGTTTTGCCAGATATTCGTCATTTTTCGAAAATCTTCAAAATCATGAAAAAACGTAAGGCTATAGCCTTACGTTTTTTTTTCTCGAAATTTCGACATTTTTTTCGAAAATGCTCAAAAATGCTCAAAATGGTGAAAAACGGCATGCTGAGCAAGACTGTAATGCTATACCCCTTGCGTTTTGCCAGATTTCTCATTTTTTCGAAAATCTTCAAAATCATGAAAAAACGTAAGGCTATAGCCTTGCTTTTTTTTTTTCGAAATTTCGACATTTTTTTGAAAATGCTCAAAAATGCTCAAAAGGTGAAAAACGGCTGCTGAGCAAGACTGTAATGCTATCCCTTGCGTTTTGCCAGATTTTGTCATTTTTCGAAAATCTTCAAAATCATGAAAAAACGTAAGGCTAAGCCTTGCGTTTTTTTTCTCGAAATTTCGACATTTTTTCGAAAATGCTCAAAAATGCTCAAAATGGTGAAAAACGGACATGCTGAGCAATACTGTAATGCTATACCCTTGCGTTTTGCCAGATTTCGTCATTTTCGAAAATCTTCAAAATCATGAAAAAACGTAAGGCTATAGCCTTGCGTTTTTTTTCTCGAAATTTCGACATTTTTTTCGAAAATGCTCAAAATGCTCAAAACGGTGAAAAACGGCATGCTGAGCAAGACAGTAATGCTTATACCCTTGCGTTTTGCCAGATTTCGTCATTTTTCGAAAATCTTCAAAATCATGAAAAAACGTAAGGCTATAGCCTTACGTTTTTTTTCTCGAAATTTCGACATTTTTTCGAAAATGCTCAAAAATGCTCAAAATGGTGAAAAACGGCATGCTGAGCAAGACAGTAATGCTATACCTTGCGTTTGCCAGATTCGTCATTTTTTCGAAAATCTTCAAAATCATGAAATAACGTAAGGCTATAGCCTTGCGTTTTTTTCTCTCGAAATTTCGACATTTTTGAAAATGCTCAAAAAATCTCAAACGGTGAAAAACGGCATGCTGAACAAGACTGTAAATACTATACCCTTGCGCTTTTGCAGATTCGTCATTTTCGAAAATCTTCAAAATGATGAAAAAACGTAAGGCTATAGCCTTGCGTTTTTTTTTTCTCGAAATTTTGACATTTTTTCGAAAATGCTCAAAATGCTCAAACGGTGAAAAACAGCATGCTGAGCAAGACTTTAAGCTATACCTTGCGTTTTGCCAGATTTTTTCATTTTCGAAATCTTCAAAATCATGAAAAAACGTAAGGCTATAGCCTTGCGTTTTTTTTCTCGAATTTCGACATTTTTTCGAAAATGCTCAAAATGCTCAAAACGGTGAAAAACAGCATGCTGAGCAAGACTGTAATACTATACCCTTGCGTTTTGCCAGATTTTGTCATTTTTCGAAAATCTTCAAAATCATGAAAAAACGTAAGGCTATAGCCTTGCGTTTTTTTCTCGAAATTTCGTCATTTTTTCGAAAATGCTCAAAAATGCTCAAAACGGTGAAAAACAGCATGCTGAGCAAGACTGTAATACTATACCCTTGCGTTTTGCCAGATTTCGTCATTTTTTCGAAAATCTTCAAAATGATGAAAAAACGTAAGGCTATAGCTTGCGTTTTTTTTTCTCGAAATTTCGACATTTTTTCGAAAATGCTCAAAACGGTGAAAAACGGCATGCTGAGCAAGACTGTAATGCATATACCCCTTGCGTTTGCCAGATTTTGTCATTTTTGAAAATCTTCAAAAATCATGAAAAAACGTAAGGCTATAGCCCTTGCGTTTTTTTTCTCGAAATTTCGACATTTTTTTCGAAAATGCTCAAAAATGCTCAAAACGGTGAAAAACGGCATGCAGAGCAAGACTGTAAATACTATACCCTTGCGTTTTGCCAATTTCGTCATTTTTTCGAAAAATTCTTCAAAAATGATGAAAAAAACGTACTGCTTTATAGCCTTGCGTTTTTTTTCTCGAAATTTCGACATTTTTTCGAAAATGCTCAAAAATGCTCAAAACGGTGAAAAACGGCATGCTGAGCAAGACTGTAATGCTATACCCTTGCGTTTTGCCAGATTTTTTCATTTTTCGAAAATCTTCAAAATCATGAAAAAACGTAAGGCTATAGCCTTGCGTTTTTTCTCGAAATTTCGACATTTTTTCGAAAATGCTCAAAAATGCTCAAAATGGTGAAAAACAGCATGCTGAGCAAGACTGTAATACTATACCCTTGCGTTTTGCCAGATTTTGTCATTTTTCGAAAATCTTCAAAATCATGAAAAAACGTAAGGCTATAGCCTTGCGTTTTTTTTCTCGAAATTTCGACATTTTTTCGAAAATGCTCAAAACGGTGAAAAACGGCATGCTGAGCAAGACTGTAATGCTATACCCTTGCGTTTTGCCAGATTTTGTCATTTTTCGAAAATCTTCAAAATCATGAAAAAACGTAAGGCTATAGCCTTGCGTTTTTTTTCTCGAAATTTCGACATTTTTTCGAAAATGCTCAAAAATGCTCAAAACGGTGAAAAACGGCATGCTGAGCAAGACTGTAATACTATACCCTTGCGTTTTGCCAGATTTTGTCATTTTTCGAAAATCTTCAAAAATCATGAAAAACGTAAGGCTATAGCCTTGCGTTTTTTTCTCGAAATTTCGACATTTTTTCGAAAATGCTCAAAAATGCTCAAAACGTGTGAAAAACGGCATGCTGAGCAAGACTGTAATGCTATACCCTTGCGTTTTGCCAGATTTTGTCATTTTTCGAAAATCTTCAAAATCATGAAAAAACGTAAGGCTATAGCCTTGCGTTTTTTTTCTCGAAATTTCGACATTTTTTTCGAAAATGCTCAAAAATGCTCAAAACGGTGAAAAACGGCATGCTGAGCAAGACTGTAATGCTATACCCTTGCGTTTTGCCAGATTTTGTCATTTTTCGAAAATCTTCAAAATCATGAAAAAACGTAAGGCTATAGCCTTGCGTTTTTTTTTCTCGAAATTTCGACATTTTTTCGAAAATGCTCAAAAATGCTCAAAACGGTGAAAAACGGCATGCTGAGCAAGACTGTAATACTATACCCTTGCGTTTTGCCAGATTTTGTCATTTTTCGAAAATCTTCAAAATCATGAAAAAACGTAAGGCTATAGCCTTGCGTTTTTTTTTTCTCGAAATTTCGACATTTTTCGAAAATGCTCAAAAATGCTCAAAACGGTGAAAAACGGCATGCTGAGCAAGACTGTAATGCTATACCCTTGCGTTTTGCCAGATTTTGTCATTTTTCGAAAATCTTCAAAATCATGAAAAAACGTAAGGCTATAGCCTTGCGTTTTTTTCTCGAAATTTCGACATTTTTTCGAAAATGCTCAAAAATGCTCAAAACGGTGAAAAACGGCATGCTGAGCAAGACTGTAATGCTATACCTTGCGTTTTGCCAGATTTGTCATTTTTCGAAAATCTTCAAAATCATGAAAAAACGTAAGGCTATAGCCTTGCGTTTTTTTTTCTCGAAATTTCGACATTTTTTCGAAAATGCTCAAAAATGCTCAAAACGGTGAAAAACGGCATGCTGAGCAAGACTGTAATGCTATACCCTTGCGTTTTGCCAGATTTTGTCATTTTTCGAAAATCTTCAAAATCATGAAAAAACGTAAGGCTATAGCCTTGCGTTTTTTTTCTCGAAATTTCGACATTTTTTCGAAAATGCTCAAAAATGCTCAAAACGGTGAAAAACGGCATGCTGAGCAAGACTGTAATGCTATACCCTTGCGTTTTGCCAGATTTTGTCATTTTTCGAAAATCTTCAAAATCATGAAAAAACGTAAGGCTATAGCCTTGCGTTTTTTTTTCTCGAAATTTCGACATTTTTTCGAAAATGCTCAAAAATGCTCAAAACGGTGAAAAACGGCATGCTGAGCAAGACTGTAATGCTATACCCTTGCGTTTTGCCAGATTTTGTCATTTTTTCGAAAATCTTCAAAATCATGAAAAAACGTAAGGCTATAGCCTTGCGTTTTTTTTCTCGAAATTTCGACATTTTTTCGAAAATGCTCAAAAATGCTCAAAACGGTGAAAAACGGCATGCTGAGCAAGACTGTAATACTATACCCTTGCGTTTTGCCAGATTTTGTCATTTTTCGAAAATCTTCAAAATCATGAAAAAACGTAAGGCTATAGCCTTGCGTTTTTTTTTTCTCGAAATTTCGACATTTTTTCGAAAATGCTCAAAAATGCTCAAAACGGTGAAAAACGGCATGCTGAGCAAGACTGTAATGCTATACCCTTGCGTTTTGCCAGATTTTGTCATTTTTCGAAAATCTTCAAAATCATGAAAAAACGTAAGGCTATAGCCTTGCGTTTTTTTTTCTCAATTTCGACATTTTTTCGAAAATGCTCAAAAATGCTCAAAACGGTGAAAAACGGCATGCTGAGCAAGACTGTAATGCTATACCCTTGCGTTTTGCCAGATTTCGTCATTTTTCGAAAATCTTCAAAATCATGAAAAAACGTAAGGCTATAGCCTTGCGTTTTTTTTCTCGAAATTTCGACATTTTTTCGAAAATGCTCAAAAATGCTCAAAACGGTGAAAAACGGCATGCTGAGCAAGACTGTAATGCTATACCCTTGCGTTTTGCCAGATTTTGTCATTTTTCGAAAATCTTCAAAATCATGAAAAAACGTAAGGCTATAGCCTTGCGTTTTTTTTTCTCGAAATTTCGACATTTTTTCGAAAATGCTCAAAAATGCTCAAAACGGTGAAAAACGCATGCTGAGCAAGACTGTAATGCTATACCCTTGCGTTTTGCCAGATTTTGTCATTTTTCGAAAATCTTCAAAATCATGAAAAAACGTAAGGCTATAGCCTTGCGTTTTTTTTCTCGAAATTTCGACATTTTTTCGAAAATGCTCAAAAATGCTCAAAACGGTGAAAAACGGCATGCTGAGCAAGACTGTAATGCTATACCCTTGCGTTTTGCCAGATTTTGTCATTTTTTTGAAAATCTTCAAAATCATGAAAAAACGTAAGGCTATAGCCTTGCGTTTTTTTTCTCGAAATTTCGACATTTTTTCGAAAATGCTCAAAAATGCTCAAAACGGTGAAAAACGCATGCTGAGCAAGACTGTAATGCTATACCCTTGCGCTTTTGCCAGATTTTGTCATTTTTGAAAATCTTAAAATCATGAAAAAACGTAAGGCTATAGCCTTGCGTTTTTTTTCTCGAAATTTCGACATTTTTTCGAAAATGCTCAAAAATGCTCAAAACGGTGAAAAACGGCATGCTGAGCAAGACTGTAATGCTATACCCTTGCGCTTTTGCCAGATTTGTCATTTTTCGAAAATCTTCAAAATCATGAAAAAACGTAAGGCTATAGCCTTACGTTTTTTTTCTCGAAATTTCGACATTTTTTCGAAAATGCTCAAAAATGCTCAAAATGGTGAAAACGGCATGCTGAGCAAGACTGTAATGCTATACCCTTGCGCTTTTGCCAGATTTCGTCATTTTTCGAAAATCTTCAAAATCATGAAAAAACGTAAGGCTATAGCCTTGCTTTTTTTTTCTCGAAATTTCGACATTTTTTCGAAAATGCTCAAAAATGCTCAAAACTGTGAAAAACGGCATGCTGAGCAAGACTGTAATGCTATACCCTTGCGTTTTGCCAGATTTCGTCATTTTTCGAAAATCTTCAAAATCATGAAAAAACGTAAGGCTATAGCCTTGCGTTTTTTTTCTCGAAATTTCGACATTTTTTCGAAAATGCTCAAAAATGCTCAAAACGGTGAAAAACGGCATGCTGAGCAAGACTGTAATGCTATACCCTTGCGTTTTGCCAGATTTCGTCATTTTTCGAAAATCTTCAAAATCATGAAAAAACGTAAGGCTATAGCCTTGCGTTTTTTTTTCTCGAAATTTCGACATTTTTTCGAAAATGCTCAAAACGGTGAAAAACGGCATGCTGAGCAAGACTGTAATGCTATACCCTTGCGTTTTGCCAGATTTTGTCATTTTTCGAAAATCTTCAAAATCATGAAAAAACGTAAGGCTATAGCCTTGCGTTTTTTTTCTCGAAATTTCGACATTTTTTCGAAAATGCTCAAAAATGCTCAAAATGGTGAAAAACGGCATGCTGAGCAAGACTGTAATGCTATACCCTTGCGTTTTGCCAGATTTCGTCATTTTTCGAAAATCTTCAAAATCATGAAAAACGTAAGGCTATAGCCTTGCGTTTTTTTTTCTCGAAATTTCGACATTTTTTTGAAAATGCTCAAAAATGCTCAAAATGGTGAAAACGGCATGCTGAGCAAGACTGTAATGCTATACCCTTGCGTTTTGCCAGATTTTCGTCATTTTTCGAAAATCTTCAAAATCATGAAAAAACGTAAGGCTATAGCCTTGCGTTTTTTTTTCTCGAAATTTCGACATTTTTTCGAAAATGCTCAAAAATGCTCAAAATGGTGAAAAACGGCATGCTGAGCAAGACTGTAATGCTATACCCTTGCGTTTTGCCAGATTTCGTCATTTTTCGAAAATCTTCAAAATCATGAAAAAACGTAAGGCTATAGCCTTGCGTTTTTTTCTCGAAATTTCGACATTTTTTTCGAAAATGCTCAAAAATGCTCAAAACGGTGAAAAACGGCATGCTGAGCAAGACTGTAATGCTATACCCTTGCGTTTTGCCAGATTTTGTCATTTTTCGAAAATCTTCAAAATCATGAAAAAACGTAAGGCTATAGCCTTGCGTTTTTTTCTCGAAATTTCGACATTTTTTCGAAAATGCTCAAAAATGCTCAAAACGGTGAAAAACGGCATGCTGAACAAGACTGTAATACTATACCCTTGCGTTTTGCCAGATTTTGTCATTTTTCGAAAATCTTCAAAATTATGAAAAAACGTAAGGCTATAGCCTTGCGTTTTTTTTCTCGAAATTTCGACATTTTTTCGAAAATGCTCAAAAATGCTCAAAACGGTGAAAAACGGCATGCTGAGCAAGACTGTAATGCTATACCCTTGCGTTTTGCCAGATTTTTTCATTTTTCGAAAATCTTCAAAATCATGAAAAAACGTAAGGCTATAGCCTTGCGTTTTTTTTTCTCGAAATTTCGACATTTTTTCGAAAATGCTCAAAAATGCTCAAAACGGTGAAAAACGGCATGCTGAGCAAGACTGTAATGCTATACCCTTGCGTTTTGCCAGATTTTGTCATTTTTCGAAAATCTTCAAAATCATGAAAAAACGTAAGGCTATAGCCTTGCGTTTTTTTTCTCGAAATTTCGACATTTTTTCGAAAATGCTCAAAAATGCTCAAAACGGTGAAAAACAGCATGCTGAACAAGACTGTAATACTATACCCTTGCGCTTTTGCCAGATTTCGTCATTTTTCGAAAATCTTCAAAATCATGAAAAAACGTAAGGCTATAGCCTTGCGTTTTTTTTTTCTCGAAATTTCGACATTTTTTCGAAAATGCTCAAAACGGTGAAAAACGGCATGCTGAGCAAGACTGTAATGCTATACCCTTGCGTTTTGCCAGATTTTGTCATTTTTCGAAAATCTTCAAAATCATGAAAAAACGTAAGGCTATAGCCTTACGTTTTTTTTCTCGAAATTTCGACATTTTTTCGAAAATGCTCAAAAATGCTCAAAATGGTGAAAAACGGCATGCTGAGCAAGACTGTAATGCTATACCCTTGCGTTTTGCCAGATTTTGTCATTTTTCGAAAATCTTCAAAATCATGAAAAAACGTAAGGCTATAGCCTTGCGTTTTTTTCTCGAAATTTCGACATTTTTTCGAAAATGCTCAAAAATGCTCAAAATGGTGAAAAACGGCATGCTGAGCAAGACTGTAATGCTATACCCTTGCGTTTTGCCAGATTTCGTCATTTTTCGAAAATCTTCAAAATCATGAAAAAACGTAAGGCTATAGCCTTGCGTTTTTTTTCTCGAAATTTCGACATTTTTTCGAAAATGCTCAAAAATGCTCAAAATGGTGAAAAACGGCATGCTGAGCAAGACTGTAATGCTATACCCTTGCGTTTTGCCAGATTTCGTCATTTTTCGAAAATCTTCAAAATCATGAAAAAACGTAAGGCTATAGCCTTGCGTTTTTTTCTCGAAATTTCGACATTTTTTCGAAAATGCTCAAAAATGCTCAAAACGGTGAAAAACGGCATGCTGAGCAAGACTGTAATGCTATACCCTTGCGTTTTGCCAGATTTTGTCATTTTTCGAAAATCTTCAAAATCATGAAAAAACGTAAGGCTATAGCCTTGCGTTTTTTTTCCTCGAAATTTCGACATTTTTTCGAAAATGCTCAAAAATGCTCAAAACGGTGAAAAACGGCATGCTGAGCAAGACTGTAATGCTATACCCTTGCGTTTTGCCAGATTTCGTCATTTTTCGAAAATCTTCAAAATCATGAAAAAACGTAAGGCTATAGCCTTGCGTTTTTTTCTCGAAATTTCGACATTTTTTTGAAAATGCTCAAAAATGCTCAAAACGGTGAAAAACGGCATGCTGAGCAAGACTGTAATACTATACCCTTGCGTTTTGCCAGATTTTGTCATTTTTCGAAAATCTTCAAAATCATGAAAAAACGTAAGGCTATAGCCTTGCGTTTTTTTCTTCGAAATTTCGACATTTTTTCGAAAATGCTCAAAAATGCTCAAAACGGTGAAAAACGGCATGCTGAGCAAGACTGTAATGCTATACCCTTGCGTTTTGCCAGATTTTGTCATTTTTCGAAAATCTTCAAAATCATGAAAAAACGTAAGGCTATAGCCTTGCGTTTTTTTCTCGAAATTTCGACATTTTTTCGAAAATGCTCAAAAATGCTCAAAACGGTGAAAAACGGCATGCTGAGCAAGACTGTAATACTATACCCTTGCGTTTTGCCAGATTTTGTCATTTTTCGAAAATCTTCAAAATCATGAAAAAAACGTAAGGCTATAGCCTTGCGTTTTTTTTCTCGAAATTTCGACATTTTTTCGAAAATGCTCAAAAATGCTCAAAACGGTGAAAAACGGCATGCTGAGCAAGACTGTAATACTATACCCTTGCGCTTTTGCCAGATTTCGTCATTTTTCGAAAATCTTCAAAATGATGAAAAAACGTAAGGCTATAGCCTTGCGTTTTTTTTCTCGAAATTTCGACATTTTTTCGAAAATGCTCAAAACGGTGAAAAACGGCATGCTGAGCAAGACTGTAATGCTATACCCTTGCGCTTTTGCCAGATTTTGTCATTTTTCGAAAATCTTCAAAATCATGAAAAAACGTAAGGCTATAGCCTTGCGTTTTTTTTCTCGAAATTTCGACATTTTTTCGAAAATGCTCAAAAATGCTCAAAACGGTGAAAAACGGCATGCTGAGCAAGACTGTAATGCTATACCCTTGCGTTTTGCCAGATTTTGTCATTTTTCGAAAATCTTCAAAATGATGAAAAAACGTAAGGCTATAGCCTTGCGTTTTTTTCTCGAAATTTCGACATTTTTTCGAAAATGCTCAAAATGCTCAAAACGGTGAAAAACGGCATGCTGAGCAAGACTGTAATGCTATACCCTTGCGTTTTGCCAGATTTTGTCATTTTTCGAAAATCTTCAAAATCATGAAAAACGTAAGGCTATAGCCTTGCGTTTTTTTCTCGAAATTTCGACATTTTTTCGAAAATGCTCAAAAATGCTCAAAACGGTGAAAAACAGCATGCTGAGCAAGACTGTAATGCTATACCCTTGCGTTTTTGCCAATTTTTGTCATTTTTCGAAAATCTTCAAAATCATGAAAAAACGTAAGGCTATAGCCTTGCGTTTTTTTCTCGAAATTTCGACATTTTTTCGAAAATGCTCAAAAATGCTCAAAACGGTGAAAAACGGCATGCTGAGCAAGACTGTAATGCTATACCCTTGCGTTTTGCCAGATTTTGTCATTTTTCGAAAATCTTCAAAATCATGAAAAAACGTAAGGCTATAGCCTTGCGTTTTTTTTCTCGAAATTTCGACATTTTTTCGAAAATGCTCAAAAATGCTCAAAACGGTGAAAAACGGCATGCTGAGCAAGACTGTAATGCTATACCCTTGCGTTTTGCCAGATTTTGTCATTTTTCGAAAATCTTCAAAATCATGAAAAAACGTAAGGCTATAGCCTTGCGTTTTTTTTCTCGAAATTTCGACATTTTTTCGAAAATGCTCAAAAATGCTCAAAACGGTGAAAAACGGCATGCTGAGCAAGACTGTAATGCTATACCCTTGCGTTTTGCCAGATTTTGTCATTTTCGAAAATCTTCAAAATCATGAAAAAACGTAAGGCTATAGCCTTGCTTTTTTTTTCTCGAAATTTCGACATTTTTTCGAAAATGCTCAAAAATGCTCAAAACGGTGAAAAAAGGCATGCTGAGCAAGACTGTAATGCTATACCCTTGCGTTTTGCCAGATTTTGTCATTTTTCGAAAATCTTCAAAATCATGAAAAAACGTAAGGCTATAGCCTTGCGTTTTTTTTCTCGAAATTTCGACATTTTTTCGAAAATGCTCAAAAATGCTCAAAACGGTGAAAAACGGCATGCTGAGCAAGACTGTAATGCTATACCCTTGCGTTTTGCCAGATTTTGTCATTTTTCGAAAATCTTCAAAATCAAAAAAACGTAAGGCTATAGCCTTGCGTTTTTTTTTCTCGAAATTTCGACATTTTTTCGAAAATGCTCAAAAATGCTCAAAACGGTGAAAAACGGCATGCTGAGCAAGACTGTAATGCTATACCCTTGCGTTTTGCCAGATTTTGTCATTTTTCGAAAATCTTCAAAATCATGAAAAAACGTAAGGCTATAGCCTTGCGTTTTTTTTCTCGAAATTTCGACATTTTTTCGAAAATGCTCAAAAATGCTCAAAACGGTGAAAAACGGCATGCTGAGCAAGACTGTAATACTATACCCTTGCGTTTTGCCAGATTTTGTCATTTTTCGAAAATCTTCAAAATCATGAAAAAACGTAAGGCTATAGCCTTGCGTTTTTTTCTCGAAATTTCGACATTTTTTCGAAAATGCTCAAAAATGCTCAAAACGGTGAAAAAACGGCATGCTGAGCAAGACTGTAATGCTATACCCTTGCGTTTTGCCAGATTTTGTCATTTTTCGAAAATCTTCAAAATCATGAAAAAACGTAAGGCTATAGCCTTGCGTTTTTTTTCTCGAAATTTCGACATTTTTTCGAAAATGCTCAAAAATGCTCAAAACGGTGAAAAACGGCATGCTGAGCAAGACTGTAATGCTATACCCTTGCGTTTTGCCAGATTTTGTCATTTTTCGAAAATCTTCAAAATCATGAAAAAACGTAAGGCTATAGCCTTGCGTTTTTTTTCTCGAAATTTCGACATTTTTTCAAAAATGCTCAAAAATGCTCAAAACGGTGAAAAACGGCATGCTGAGCAAGACTGTAATGCTATACCCTTGCGTTTTGCCAGATTTTGTCATTTTTCGAAAATCTTCAAATCATGAAAAAAACGTAAGGCTATAGCCTTGCGTTTTTTTTTTCTCGAAATTTCGACATTTTTTCGAAAATGCTCAAAAATGCTCAAAACGGTGAAAAACGGCATGCTGAGCAAGACTGTAATGCTATACCCTTGCGTTTTGCCAGATTTTGTCATTTTTCGAAAATCTTCAAAATCATGAAAAAACGTAAGGCTATAGCCTTGCGTTTTTTTCTCGAAATTTCGACATTTTTTTCGAAAATGCTCAAAAATGCTCAAAACGGTGAAAAACGGCATGCTGAGCAAAACTGTAATGCTATACCCCTGCGTTTTGCCAGATTTTATTCGTCATTTTTCGAAAATCTTCAAAATCATGAAAAAACGTAAGGCTATAGCCTTGCGTTTTTTTTTCTCGAAATTTCGACATTTTTTCGAAAATGCTCAAAAATGCTCAAAACGGTGAAAAACGGCATGCTGAGCAAGACTGTAATGCTATACCCTTGCGTTTTGCCAGATTTTGTCATTTTTCGAAAAATCTTCAAAATCATGAAAAAACGTAAGGCTATAGCCTTGCGTTTTTTTTCTCGAAATTTCGACATTTTTTCGAAAATGCTCAAAAATGCTCAAAACGGTGAAAAAAAAGCATGCTGAACAAGACTGTAATACTATACCCTTGCGCTTTTGCCAGATTTCGTCATTTTTCGAAAATCTTCAAAATGATGAAAAAACGTAAGGCTATAGCCTTGCGTTTTTTTTTCTCGAAATTTCGACATTTTTTCGAAAATGCTCAAAAATGCTCAAAACGGTGAAAACGGCATGCTGAGCAAGACTGTAATGCTATACCCTTGCGTTTTGCCAGATTTTGTCATTTTTCGAAAATCTTCAAAATCATGAAAAAACGTAAGGCTATAGCCTTGCGTTTTTTTTCTCGAAATTTCGACATTTTTTTCGAAAATGCTCAAAAATGCTCAAAACGGTGAAAAACGGCATGCTGAGCAAGACTGTAATGCTATACCCTTGCGCTTTGCCAGATTTTGTCATTTTTTGAAAATCTTTAAAATCATGAAAAAACGTAAGGCTATAGCCTTGCGTTTTTTTTCTCGAAATTTCGACATTTTTTCGAAAATGCTCAAAAATGCTCAAAACGGTGAAAAACGGCATGCTGAGCAAGACTGTAATGCTATACCCTTGCGTTTTGCCAGATTTTGTCATTTTTCGAAAATCTTCAAAATCATGAAAAAACGTAAGGCTATAGCCTTGCACGTTTTTTTTTCTCGAAATTTCGACATTTTTTCGAAAATGCTCAAAAATGCTCAAAATGGTGAAAAACGGCATGCTGAGCAAGACTGTAATGCTATACCCTGCGTTTTGCCAGATTTTGTCATTTTTTCGAAAATCTTCAAAATCATGAAAAAACGTAAGGCTATAGCCTTGCGTTTTTTTTTCTCGAAATTTCGACATTTTTTCGAAAATGCTCAAAAATGCTCAAAACTGTGAAAAACGGCATGCTGAGCAAGACTGTAATGCTATACCCTTGCGCTTTGCCAGATTTCGTCATTTTTCGAAAATCTTCAAAATCATGAAAAAACGTAAGGCTATAGCCTTGCGTTTTTTTTCTCGAAATTTCGACATTTTTTCGAAAATGCTCAAAAATGCTCAAACGGTGAAAAACGGCATGCTGAGCAAGACTGTAATGCTATACCCTTGCGTTTTGCCAGATTTTGTCATTTTTTGAAAATCTTCAAAATCATGAAAAAACGTAAGGCTATAGCCTTGCGTTTTTTTCTCTCGAAATTCGACATTTTTTCGAAAATGCTCAAAAATGCTCAAAACGGTGAAAAACAGCATGCTGAACAAGACTGTAATACTATACCCTTGCGCTTTTGCCAGATTTCGTCATTTTTCGAAAATCTTCAAAATGATGAAAAAACGTAAGGCTATAGCCTTGCGTTTTTTTTCTCGAAATTTCGACATTTTTTCGAAAATGCTCAAAAATGCTCAAAACGGTGAAAAACAGCATGCTGAACAAGACTGTAATACTATACCCTTGCGCTTTTGCCAGATTTCGTCATTTTTCGAAAATCTTCAAAATCATGAAAAAACGTAAGGCTATAGCCTTGCGTTTTTTTTTCTCGAAATTTCGACATTTTTTCGAAAATGCTCAAAAATGCTCAAAACGGTGAAAAACGGCATGCTGAGCAAGACTGTAATGCTATACCCTTGCGCTTTTGCCAGATTTCGTCATTTTTCGAAAATCTTCAAAATCATGAAAAAACGTAAGGCTATAGCCTTGCGTTTTTTTCTCGAAATTTCGACATTTTTTCGAAAATGCTCAAAAATGCTCAAAACGGTGAAAAACGGCATGCTGAGCAAGACTGTAATGCTATACCCTTGCGTTTTGCCAGATTTTGTCATTTTTTGAAAATCTTCAAAATCATGAAAAAACGTAAGGCTATAGCCTTGCGTTTTTTTTCTCGAAATTTCGACATTTTTTCGAAAATGCTCAAAAATGCTCAAAACGGTGAAAAACAACATGCTGAACAAGACTGTAATACTATACCCTTGCGCTTTTGCCAGATTTCGTCATTTTTCGAAAATCTTCAAAATGATGAAAAAACGTAAGGCTATAGCCTTGCGTTTTTTTTCTCGAAATTTCGACATTTTTTCGAAAATGCTCAAAAATGCTCAAAACGGTGAAAAACGGCATGCTGAACAAGACTGTAATACTATACCCTTGCGCTTTTGCCAGATTTCGTCATTTTTCGAAAATCTTCAAAATGATGAAAAAACGTAAGGCTATAGCCTTGCGTTTTTTTTCTCGAAATTTCGACATTTTTTCGAAAATGCTCAAAAATGCTCAAAACGGTGAAAAACGGCATGCTGAGCAAGACTGTAATGCTATACCCTTGCGTTTTGCCAGATTTTGTCATTTTTCGAAATCTTCAAAATCATGAAAAAACGTAAGGCTATAGCCTTGCGTTTTTTTTCTCGAAATTTCGACATTTTTTCGAAAATGCTCAAAAATGCTCAAAATGGTGAAAAACGGCATGCTGAGCAAGACTGTAATGCTATACCCTTGCGTTTTGCCAGATTTCGTCATTTTTCGAAAATCTTCAAAATGATGAAAAAACGTAAGGCTATAGCCTTGCGTTTTTTTTTCTCGAAATTTCGACATTTTTTCGAAAATGCTCAAAAATGCTCAAACGGTGAAAAACGGCATGCTGAGCAAGACTGTAAAGCTATACCCTTGCGTTTTGCCAGATTTTGTCATTTTTCGAAAATCTTCAAAATCATGAAAAAACGTAAGGCTATAGCCTTGCGTTTTTTTTCTCGAAATTTCGACATTTTTTCGAAAATGCTCAAAAATGCTCAAAACGGTGAAAAACAGCATGCTGAACAAGACTGTAATACTATACCCTTGCGCTTTTGCCAGATTTTCGTCATTTTTCGAAAATCTTCAAAATGATGAAAAAACGTAAGGCTATAGCCTTGCGTTTTTTTTCCTCGAAATTTCGACATTTTTTCGAAAATGCTCAAAAATGCTCAAAACGGTGAAAAACAGCATGCTGAACAAGACTGTAATACTATACCCTTGCGCTTTGCCAGATTTCGTCATTTTTCGAAAATCTTCAAAATGATGAAAAAACGTAAGGCTATAGCCTGCGTTTTTTTTCTCGAAATTTCGACATTTTTTCGAAAATGCTCAAAAATGCTCAAAACGGTGAAAAACAGCATGCTGAACAAGACTGTAATACTATACCCTTGCGTTTGCCAGATTTTGTCATTTTTCGAAAATCTTCAAAATCATGAAAAAACGTAAGGCTATAGCCTTGCGTTTTTTTTTCTCGAAATTTCGACATTTTTTTGAAAATGCTCAAAAATGCTCAAAACGGTGAAAAACGGCATGCTGAGCAAGACTGTAATGCTATACCCTTGCGTTTTGCCAGATTTCGTCATTTTTCGAAAATCTTCAAAATGATGAAAAAACGTAAGGCTATAGCCTTGCGTTTTTTTCTCGAAATTTCGACATTTTTTCGAAAATGCTCAAAAATGCTCAAAACGGTGAAAAACGGCATGCTGAGCAAGACTGTAATGCTATACCCTTGCGTTTTGCCAGATTTTGTCATTTTTTGAAAATCTTCAAAATCATGAAAAATGTAAGGCTATAGCCTTGCGTTTTTTTTCTCGAAATTTCGACATTTTTTCGAAAATGCTCAAAAATGCTCAAAACGGTGAAAAACGGCATGCTGAGCAAGACTGTAATACTATACCCTTGCGTTTTGCCAGATTTCGTCATTTTTCGAAAATCTTCAAAATGATGAAAAAAACGTAAGGCTATAGCCTTGCGTTTTTTTTCTCGAAATTTCGACATTTTTTCGAAAATGCTCAAAACGGTGAAAAACGGCATGCTGAGCAAGACTGTAATGCTATACCCTTGCGCTTTTGCCAGATTTCGTCATTTTTAGAAAATCTTCAAAATAATGAAAAAACATAAGGCTATAGCCTTGCGTTTTTTTTCTCGAAATTTCGTCATTTTTTCGAAAATGCTCAAAAATGCTCAAAACGGTGAAAAACGGCATGCTGAGCAAGACTGTAATGCTATACCCTTGCGCTTTTGCCAGATTTCGTCATTTTTCGAAAATCTTCAAAATGATGAAAAAACGTAAGGCTATGGCCTTGCGTTTTTTTTCTTGAAATTTCGACATTTTTTCGAAAATGCTCAAAAATGCTCAAAACGGTGAAAAACGGCATGCTGAGCAAGACTGTAATGCTATACCCTTGCGTTTTGTTTACGAAAATGCTCAAAACGGTGAAAAACGGCATGCTGTGCAAGACCGTAAGGCTATAGCCTTGTGTTTTTGCCAGATTTCGTCATTTTTTGAAAATCTTCAAAATAATGAAAAAACATAAGGCTATAGCTTTGCGTTTTTTTTCTCGAAATTTCGACATTTTTTCGAAAATGCTCAAAAATGCTCAAAACGGTGAAAAACGGCATGCTGAGCAAGACTGTAATGCTATACCCTTGCGCTTTTGCCAGATTTCGTCATTTTTCGAAAATCTTCAAAATGATGAAAAAACGTAAGGCTATAGCCTTGCGTTTTTTTTTCTTGAAATTTCGACATTTTTTCGAAAATGCTCAAAAATGCTCAAAACGGTGAAAAAACCATGCTGAGGAAGACTGTAATGCTATACCCTTGCGTTTGTTTTCGAAAATGCTCAAAACGGTGAAAAACGACATGCTGAGCAATACTGTAATGCTATACCCTTGCGCTTTTGCCAGATTTCGTCATTTTTCGAAAATCTTCAAAATGATGAAAAAACGTAAGGCTATAGCCTTGCGTTTTTTTCTCGAAATTTCGACATTTTTCAAAAATGCTCAAAATGCTCAAAATGGTGAAAAACGGCATGCTGTGCAAGACCGTACGGCTATACCGTTTTTGCGATTTCGTCATTTTTTGTCATTTTCCCAAAAACCTCAAAACGATGAAAAAACGTAAGGTATAGCCTTGTGGTTTTTTCGAAATTTCGCCATTTTTTCGAAATTACTCAAAAATGCTCAAATGATGAAAAACGGCATGATGTGCAAGACCGTAAGGCTATAGCCTTGCGTTTTTGCCCGATTTCGTCATTTTTTGTCATTTTTCGAAAAACCTCAAAACGATGGAAAATGGTAAGGCTATAGCCTTGCGGTTTTTCAAAATTTCAACATTTTTCGAAAATACTCAAAAATGCTCAAAATGATGAAAAACGGCATGCTGTGCAAGACCGTAAGGCTATAGCCTTGCGTTTTTGCCATATTTCGTCTTTTTTTTTTTTTTTTTTTTTTTTTCGAAAAACCTCAAAACGATGAAAAACCGTAAGGCTATAGCCTTGCGGTTTTTCAAAATTTCAACATTTTTCGAAAATACTCAAAAATGCTCAAAATGATGAAAAACGGCATGCTGTGCAAGACCGTACGGCTAGCCTTGCGTTTTTGCCAGATTTCGTCATTTTTTGTCATTTTTCCAAAAACCTCAAAACGATGAAAAACCGTAAGGCTATAGCCTTGCGGTTTTTCGAAATTTCGCCATTTTTCGAAAATGCTCAAAAATGCTCAAAATGATGAAAAACGGCATGATGTGCAAGACCGTAAGGCTATAGCCTTGCGTTTTTGCCCGATTTCGTCATTTTTTGTCATTTTCAAAAAACCTCAAAACGATGGAAAACGGTAAGGCTATAGCCTTGCGGTTTTTCAAAATTTCAACATTTTTCGAAAATACTCAAAAATGCTCAAAATGATGAAAAACGGCATGCTGTGCAAGACCGTAAGGCTATAGCCTTGCGTTTTTGCCAGATTTCGTCATTTTTTGTCATTTTTCGAGAAACCTCAAAACGATGAAAAACCGTAAGGCTATAGCCTTGCCCTTTTTCGAAATTTCGACATTTTTCGAAAATGCTCAAAAATGCTCAAAATGATGAGAAACGGCATGCTGTGCAAGACTGTAAGGCTATAGCCTTGCGTTTTTGCCAGATTTCGTCATTTTTTGTCATTTTTCGAGAAACCTCAAACGATGAAAAAACCGTAAGGCTATAGCCTTGCGGTTTTTTTCAAAATTTCAACATTTTCGAAAATGCTCAAAAATGCTCAAAATGATGACAAACAGCATGTTGTGCAAGACCGTAAGGCTATAGAGCTGTGCAGTGACGTCACCGCCCCTGTTCCGGAAGTCTTTTCCCATTCATTTTCTCATAGACTTTCGAAAATAATTTATATCAAGACGATTACGCCGCGGCCAAGCCAACTCAGGTCGTGACAAATCATGACAACAAACACAATATCGTCATATAATATATAATTGAAGAAAGTAGAAAACGGCAATGATACAAGACTTTTTGTTTCGTTTTTCATTTTTTTTAGAAATTATTTTATTGTCCCAAAAGTTTGTTGTGGTCATCATGATTCGTCACGACTCGAGTTGGTTTGGGCCACGGCGTAATCGTCTTGATATAAATTATTTTCGAAAAGTCTATGAGAAAAATGAATTGGGAAAAGACTTCCGGAACAGGGGTTGACGTCACTGCGCAACTCTATAGCCTTGCGTTTTTGCCCGATTTTGTCATTTTTTGTCATTTTTCGAGAAACCTCAAAACGATGAAAAACCGTAAGGCTATAGCCTTGCGCTTTTTCGAAATTTCGACATTTTTCGAAAATGCTCAAAAATGCTCAAAATGATGAGAAACGGCATGCTGTGCAAGACCGTAAGGCTATAGCCTTGCGTTTTTGCCAGATTTCGTCATTTTTTGTCATTTTTCGAGAAACCTCAAAACGATGAAAAACCGTAAGGCTATAGCCTTGCGGTTTTCAAAATTTCAACATTTTTCGAAAATACTCAAAAATGCTCAAAATGATGACAAACAGCATGCTGTGCAAGACCGTAAGGCTATAGAGCTGTGCAGTGACGTCACCGCCCCTGTTCCGGAAGTCTTTTCCCCATTCATTTTTCTCATAGACTTTTCGAAAATAATTTATATCAAGACGATTACGCCGCGGCCAAAGCCAACTCAGGTCGTGACAAATCATGACAACAAACACAATATCGTCATATAATATATAATTGGGAAGAAGTAGAAAACGGCATGATACAAGACTTTTTGTTTCGTTTTTCATCTTAGAAATTATTTTATTGTCCCAAAAGTTTGTGTGTGTCATCATGATTCGTCACGACTCGAGTTGGTTTGGGCCACGGCGTAATCGTCTTGATATAAATTATTTTCGAAAAGTCTATGAGAAAAATGAATTGGGAAAAGACTTCCGGAACAGGGGTGGTGACGTCACTGCGCAACTCTATAGCCTTGCGTTTTTGCCAGATTTCGTCATTTTTTGTCATTTTTCGAGAAACCTCAAAACGATGAAAAACCGTAAGGCTATAGCCTTGCCCTTTTTCGAAATTTCGACATTTTTCGAAAATGCTCAAAAATGCTCAAAATGATGAGAAACGGCATGCTGTGCAAGACCGTAAGGCTATAGCCTTGCGTTTTTGCCAGATTTCGTCATTTTTTGTCATTTTTCGAGAAACCTCAAAACGATGAAAAACCGTAAGGCTATAGCCTTGCGGTTTTTCAAAATTTCAACATTTTTCGAAAATACTCAAAAATGCTCAAAATGATGACAAACAGCATGCTGTGCAAGACCGTAAGGCTATAGAGCTGTGCAGTGACGTCACCGCCCCTGTTCCGGAAGTCTTTTCCCCATTCATTTTTCTCATAGACTTTTCGAAAATAATTTATATCAAGACGATTACGCCGCGGCCAAAGCCAACTCAGGTCGTGACAAATCATGACAACAAACACAATATCGTCATATAATATATAATTGGGAAGAAGTAGAAAACGGCATGATACAAGACTTTTTGTTTCGTTTTTCATCTTAGAAATTATTTTATTGTCCCAAAAGTTTGTGTGTGTCATCATGATTCGTCACGACTCGAGTTGGTTTGGGCCACGGCGTAATCGTCTTGATATAAATTATTTTCGAAAAGTCTATGAGAAAAATGAATTGGGAAAAGACTTCCGGAACAGGGGTGGTGACGTCACTGCGCAACTCTATAGCCTTGCGTTTTTGCCAGATTTTGTCATTTTTTGTCATTTTTCGAAAAACCTCAAAATGATGAAAAACCGTAAGGCTATAGCCTTGCGGTTTTTCGAAATTTCGACATTTTTCGAAAATGCTTAAAAATGCTCAAAATGATGAAAAACGGCATGCTGTGCAAGACCGTAAGGCTATAGCCTTGCATTTTTGCCAGATTTCGTCATTTTTTGTCATTTTTCGAAAAACCTCAAAACGATGAAAAACCGTAAGGCTATAGCCTTGCGCTTTTTCGAAATTTCATCATTTTTCCTCAAAATGATGAAAAACGGCATGCTATGCAAGACCGTAAGGCTATAGCCTTTCGTTTTGGCCAGGCTTTGCTTGGTTTTGTCATTTTTCGAAAATCCTCAAAACGATGAAAAGACGTAAGGCCTTGCGTTTTTTCGAAATTTCGACATTTTTCGAAAATCCTCAAAAATCCTCAAAATGATGAAAAACGTAATGCTGTGCAAGACCCTAAGGCTATAGCCTTTCGTTTTTGCCAGGTTTTGTCATTTTTTGCCATTTTTTGTCATTTTTCGAAAATTCTCAAAACGATGAAAAAAACGTAAGGCTATAGCCTTGCGTTTTTTTTTTCTTCGAAATTTCGACATTTTTCGAAAATCCTCAAAAATCCTCAAAACGATGAAAAACGACATGATGTGCATGTCCGTAAGGCCACAGCATTGCATTTTTGCCAGGTTTTGTCATTTTTTGAAAAGTTCTCCCACAAAAAGATGCCTGTCATTTCCATCATATGCATACCTCATCTATGAGAGACAAAATGTGGAAAAAAAATCCAGAAAATCATAATGTCTGATTTTTAAAGAATTCATTTGCAAATTTGGGTGAAAAATAAGTATTTGGTCAATAACAAAAGTTCATCTCAGTAAATCTCGTGTTTGGAGGAGAAAGGATGCCGAGTTGCATCCACAGAACACCATACCTACTGTGAAGCATGGCGGTGGAAACATCATACCTTGGGGCTGTTTTTCTGCAAAGGGACTAGGACAACTGATCAATGTAAAAGAATGAATGAATACGAGTTATCAAAATAGAGGGAAAACAACTAGGCACTAGTAGGCAGTGAAGAGACAAAATTAGATGAAAACAAACAACACAGAAATCAAAGTTAAGAAACATGATCAATAAAAAACAGCAGGGCCAAGAGAACAAGTAAAGATATGTGAGTGCCTTTTGAAACAAATTAGTTTTTAAAAGTGATTTAAAACGGGAAAGACAATTGGTGAGGCGAATCTGATAAAGGAACACATTCCTAATAATTATATAGATTCAAACTGCAGAATGTTAACTGATAATGAAATCCCTCCATGCTTGATGAAGTGTAATTAAAAGTGCATTCAGGTATTACAAATAAATAGATTGATTGGTAACTGACATTATATGTAAACATATACAAAATGTGAAACATGCTCACACCGCAGGGATTCGAACCCTGTGCCTGGAACCAGGTGCTCGCAGGGGTACCGATTACCAGTGTGTTGTGCATATTCACATCATGTCCTAGATGATAAAACCATCCAAATACAGTATATTTCACATTGAGCCTGGGGTGGTGGAGCTAAGGGGAAATTAAGAGCACAGCTTGTAAATCAGTCTTTTTGGAAATGTTCCATCAACTGATCAACTGTATGCCCTGTATATTTATTATTATTATTATTATTATTATTATTATTATTATTTTTTTATAAACTGTGTATAAACGCACATTGACACCTCCCTTGAAACCATAGACATGGCTCTAAAAATACTACCTCTATACTGTACATCTAAAGATAAGGACAGACCTGAGAGTCTGAACATTATATCAGCAACATGTGAATAAAATGTTAGAATCTTAATGCTGTAATGATCGCTGAGCTTTGTAAGGGATCAGCACAATCACATCCCAGCCATGGACCACTGCCTCGCATGTACATTATGCTTCAGAGAACCAAGAACTCAAGCAACAATCCCAAAGTCTTACAAAAGCAATCCTGGGCACCCTTACTTTGCCACAACTGTTTTCCCATTCCCCCATGATCAACTATACTCACTATTACATTATAGCAATCAGATACTTACATAATCATTTGTATAATGATTATAATCTATGAATTCACTGATCACTTCACTCTTATGGTCCAGGTAGAAATGGTCCAGGTAGAAAAATGACTTTTCTTCCATAGAACCCAAATGAAAGTAACCATAATTAAACTCTGGTTGACCTGAACCTGATTTTGAGAACCAGTGTCTTCTCTGTATGACGTATCTCTGTATGACGTATCTCTGTATGACGTAGCCATGACATATCTCCAGTGTATTTATGAAAGCTTTCAGCCCAATCCAAACCTGTCCGTAATACAATGAAAGTCGCTGGAGGTGCGCAAGTCATGTCAGAGGCCAGAGGCAGGACCCTGAATAACTAACTACGCCATTTTGCTAATGGCCCCTGAGACTACGATACAGAACAAGACAATCTCTGATCTCTGTATCTGCTGCCCCATGTTCTCCTAAGCTTGAACTTTTAACATTCTTGGTTCGGAAATATTGTGCATCACTACCAACCCTACCCTGCCCTAGAAATGAAGCTGAAAATACCTGAGGTGTCACAGAATCAAAATCCCAACCTGACAGTCCGCCCATCCTGGACTGAGCAGAGATATACAGAGGTAGACGAGGACAGCATCAGTAGTGGCGGCCTATCTCTTTTGTCCTCCATCAAGAAGGTCATCAGAAGGAATACTGTCCCAGTGCAACTGGAGAACTCAACCAAGAGGACGTGCCTCCACCCTGACAAGGGCAACTTGATCACCACTACACCCCGGAGCCAGGAGGTTTACAGGATGGGCTCGATCATTGGACAGGAAGCCAATCCTTACAGTACGGAAAATCTCAACAAGCAGGCTCTTGAGGTGCCCATCGACCCTCCCAGAACCACTCTACTAGGAATGCATACCTCCCAGCAACCAGACCCTAGCCTGGCAGCCCGCCTATACCGGACGAAGCGGAGGCATTCAGAGGTAGAAGAGGACAGCTCCATTTGTGGTGGCCTCATCGGCTTATGGTCCACCATCAGGAAAGTCCTCGGTGGACATACAGTCAAGATACAACAGGAGAACCCAGCCAGTAGTGCATGCCTCCACTCTGACATGGACAACAACTTAATTACCTCTGCGCCCCATAGGTCCGGGATCGGTAGGTGGGGCTACGCGAATGGACAGGCAATAAACCACGACAAGAGTAAGAACAAACCCCAGGAAGAGACCAAGGCTGTTGGGGTTCCCGCCACCCCCCCCAAGAAACCCCTCTGAGGACCATCTTCTCCCCTGTCTGCAACTTTTGTTCGCCAGTTAAAAGAGTCTACTCTGGCTCTTATTCCCCAAACACTACTACCACCATGGACAGCAGGCTCTACTCTGGCATTCACCAAGATCCACTGATGCTAGCTCACCACCACATCCCAGAGGTGCCCCCTGAGGCAGATGAAGGCTCCAGCCCTGAGCATGTGGATGCTCAAAGAAAAATGCTAGCAGAGTCCACCTATGAGGAGGACTGGGATGTCTTTGACCCGTATTTCTTCATCAAGCACATCCCTCCACTCACTGAAGAGCAGCTTGCTCGTAAGTCAGCCTTGCCGCCGAAGGCACGCAACGCGTCAGAATTCTCTCTGGTCCTAGATCTGGACGAGACATTGGTTCATTGCAGTTTAAATGAGCTCGAGGATGCCGCACTTACATTCCCTGTACCTTTTCAGGATGTCATTTATCAGGTTTTTGTGCGCTTGAGGCCGTTCTTCAGAGAATTCTTGGAGCGCATGTCTCAAATCTACGAGATCATCCTCTTCACAGCATCCAAAAGGGTGTATGCGGACAAACTCCTCAACATCCTGGACCCGAAGAAAAAATTTGTAAAACACAGGTTATTCCGTGAGCATTGTGTCTGCGTCCAGGGGAATTACATCAAGGACCTTAACATCTTAGGCAGAGACCTCTCCAAGACCGTCATCATTGACAATTCACCACAAGCCTTCGCCTATCAGCTCTCCAATGGGATCCCAATAAAGAGTTGGTTCGTGGACAAGAAGGACAATGAACTTCTGAAGCTCGTTCCTTTTTTGGAGAAGTTGGTTGAGATGAATGAGGATGTGCGGCCACATATTCAAGAACAATTCTGCCTACAGGACCTGTTGCCCCCTGATTGAGTGAAATAGATGGACAACACCTACATTTGGGTCATGTGAAACCTGCATGCCAAGTGTGAGGCAACCAGTTGGTGCTTTTTGAATTACACTTTTTTACATGTGCAGTTGGGCACACATGCACTCAAAACATCCACATCAATTAAAAACAAAGTTTGTTTTTGTAACAAGATCTTGGAACTTGATGTACTTGACATGTATTTGTTTTGTTAGGAATTAGGAAGACGTTGATGGTTCAACTATGCATAGGCGCAAAGTGTGGTTGCCAATGTGGAGGGGAAGGGGGGCGGGGGTGGCGACTGGCGAGGCAACCAGCCAATAGTCCTACTATAGGCTACTTGACTACAGACTAGACTACTTGCCTCAGCAGAATACTCACTGTGTCAAAAATTGCTCCTTCGCTCCCTCAGACTCCTAGAAACGACAGATCTCTTAGAAAAAATGTGAGCACACCTCCCCCGAGGAAGCCGGTCGATTTGACGGTCGATGCGGCAAGAACTGGGAGGAATAGTGACTAGAAAACAATAGTCTGGTTGCCCACCGCCACCACACTAACTCATGTGTATAACTGGTGTAGATGTCCTGTGGACTTTGTTTCTTTGTTTAGAGCCTATGAGTTATGATGTAATGTTTTGTCAGCTAATTCTATGGACGTTTGTTTAGGGTGGTTTTGAGGGGATCTGACCAGCCCCTTAAATATTAGAGCTAGTAATTTCAGAACAATTGGAGGTTGCAAAAAACATTTTTGGCTTATTCGTTGTTAGTCAAGTCTCAGTTTTGTATTGGTGTTTTATCAATATCAAATCATTACTAGACCTGTATGTGTCTGTCAGCCACCGGCATACTTGCGAACAATGCAATTTGGAAACCCATTGTCAACTTATCTGTCCTTTTTGTGCCCATACTGTAACAGGATGTCTGTGTGTAAATAGTACTGCAAACTGGCTGTGAAAGGTGGACAGTCTAAATAATCAATTGGCAGGTGCGAGGTTGCCATGGCAGTCAACTGGCCGAGACAGGCTGTAAATTGCACAGGTGAGTGAACTTGTGGCTGATTAGGTCCACTGGCAGAGCCTGACCAGAGGCTGTTGCGGTCAGGCTCTGCCAGAGTCAGAGAAACAGTTCTCGAGTTACACATACCACAAACTAGCTCCCCCAATACGGTATGGGGGGGTGGGGGGTATGTCCCTTACAGGTACTTTTTCGATTTAGGTGATGATGTAATGGTAATCGTAATTAAAAGGCTACCCTAAAAACAAGAATAACTAGAACGCAATACTGAAATGTATGATTGTGTTGTGTAAAACTTTTATGTCACCACCTCGTATTATCATCACAAGGTGAAAAAAGTTTACAGAATAAATCTCACGGAGAAAAATGTTACAGGAAGAATGCACAATCACAATAACAATAGTGGGGTTCCAGCAGGCAACCCCACTAATAAAGTGGCACAATAATAATAGTCTGGTTGCCTAGGCAACCACACTAATCCTCGTCGCGTGAAATAGAACGTTTGATCCAATTACGTGATGCTGTACGATGAAAAGAGTGTCTCTTTTCACACTGGTGTGATTTTATACAGTTGAAAGTGTGGCATTGAGTGTTTGGTTGACATACATACACCCTTGTTCAACTTCAGCTTTACTTGGACCTGAAACATAAACCCTTTGATTATCAATGGCAATAGCACAAACTTTGGCACACTACCAGTCCCCCATACAAAGAACCCTCATTCAAACTTGTGCACAGTAAGGTGGACATGTTTGTTGCCTGACAATTAATCTTTGAATGTTTCATAGTGCTTACCGTCAGGGGGGGGTCCTCAAGTGCGGCCTGAAAAGGTTAAGAATCACTGTATCTGTTTTCTAAAAACATTACCCCGATAGGACAAGACAGAAATCTCTCAAACACAAAATAGTTTTATTTGCAACTTTATCAGGTGTTGTACTATATGCAGATCTGTCCTTTTGAAAAGAAAGCATCCGACTAGCATTGCATCACAGTACCGGGGCATCCCATCACAACAGCAGCAAGACCAAATCAACCTAGAAAAGCTTTCACAAAAATACTTTACAAACCGCACACCTTAGCTGCATATCTGGGCACCTAGCTATAACATTGGCTGTTCTGACCAAAAAAACCCCCACAAAATACATGAATAGAACATGCTTAGACATTCAACATTTTGGGGGTCGCAAATGAAAAAGGCTATAGCCTAACTAAGTCTGATAAATCATCATGTTCTGTTCACATGATCATATCATGTATATTTGACATTTCTTAAGACAGTTTTTCAAATCCTAAATTCTTTAACATTTTGGACAAAATAGCCAATTTTACTATGCCCTGTGTTGAATTATCCTGCTGTATCCACCCTGAGACCTTTGCAAATTCTTAAACATTACATTCTGTATAGAAGAACTACTGGTGTCTTGGTGTAAGTGATAGTTACAGTATAAAATAGAAAACACTGTTGTCAGAGGATTCCCGTAGGTCTATAGGAGGACGTCAGGGCTACCCATAGTGGGGCACTTATTGTTGTTGCAATAAACAACTCATCTCCATATTTTTCTTCTTGCGTTTCTTCTTACATTAACATCCCACTTGATCATACTACAATGGCACACATGAACATTGAAAGTAGAAGACCTACAAGTTCTAAATGCAGCGTGAAGCAACACGTTTTGAGCTTGTAGATTCGCTACTGTTGCAATTTTTTAACTTAAATCCTGAAAAAACCTTTAGATATAAGATGTTTCCACCCGACAGACAATAGCCTATGCTTAGTTACTGTATATTTCTCATGCACAAATGACATTTACGTTGTAGATCATTTAATTTACAACATCTTTCCTTATCAGAGTTCTGGAAACATTTGAAATATTGGAACCATGATGTCATGATGAAAGTCAATTTGATAATCTGTTTTCACAGGTTCTAAAAAAAAAAGTATTGAAAACTCCTGACTTAATGAGTTGGATAGCAATCCAGTGCTTGTCCAAGTGGTGTTAAGGTACCCTCAGTGGTCCAGTGGGGAAGGGGGCAATTTACACTCTCATACCAAAATGTAATGATACGCCTTGCTTCCATTTAGGCCTGATGGCAGCCAAATCCAGCCTGAAGTGGAAGTAGTGTGTTATATACATGCACACAGAGGTCAGGACTGATTTTACCCAAGGCCCAATAACAGGTCAATATTATCAACATTAATATCTGGAAATAACATAATAGTACTGAAGTGCCATTGTGCAATTCAACCTGAACTGTGTCTACTATCCTAAACCTTCCTAAAACTGCTGCAGCAGCTCATTGTGAACAGAACTATTGCATTAGTGTTGATATGATCATGATGAGGTCACTGGAGCGTTTCTGACCAAAACTATGTAAAAAATAAATACAAGATCTGCCAGGCACAGTTTGCTTTGCGGTTTAACTGGAATAGGTATTTATTTAAGTGTGGGGAAACCTAGAAAGTAGGAACTGTTTCTCCTTTGTACGCTGTAGCCAAAATAGAATGTCATGAATCTAAAAATAGATGCACAATTGCACCTCCTTATAGTTGCACCAAATTTTTGGTCTCAGACAATATAGAAAAAAGTGTTTCATGTTTTACTTTCCAACCTTTGCTTTCATAGGATACTTGCTTCAATAGAGAAACATTGTGCTCTTTACACAGAATCGTTGTGTCAATACTTTACAGCCCCGTAACAAACTGCACATCGTGGCTTGTTTCATTTGCATAGAACCCATTTGAAGCTTTCTTATTGATTTGCAATTTCCCATGAATATCTTCAACATAATTATTAGATGTTTTTTAGCAAAGCCATCAGCTAACGTTGTTTTTTTAAATCATAGTTTTGCCAAGCTGATGCCATTAAAATAAATGCTTTTTAACCTTTAGTGTCTTGGATCTCCTTTGTCAGCTAATTAGTTAAAAACAACCTAAACAATATACTATACTAACTTCATTTACAAAAGTGCACCAAACAACAGGAAAAACACTAAATAACCTACAGTACTGTCTGCTTGATCAGATCATTATATCTACAATCTGATGCAAAATCGTTGCATCCATTCAACAACAACAACAAGGAATGTTGTCCTTTAAGGCTTTCCTTGTCAACTCAACACATGACTCTGCCATGCAAATGCACACATTCCATTTTGAGCAGGTTAAAGGGACACAATGACACACAAAGCACACATCAAAATGAGTAAATCATTTCAGTTTAGCCGTGAGATGTGTCATTCTAAAATCACCTTGTCAGGCTTTTCAGGCAAACTGAGAACGAAGGGAAACAAAACCCCTTTGGCCTCCAGAGGTGCTCGGAGTGGCTCCTCGACAAAGAACGCATTCTCCTCCTGCACTATGAACTGAAGGGTCTGGCTCTTGTTCACACAGTAGATGCAGTTCCCAATGACGGCGCACCGAAACGGCAGATGGCTCCCCAGCCTCTGGGACGCCACGTCATGCCACATCTTCACTATGGTGTTGTATTTGAACACGTTGATCCCCTGCTCCCGGTTGACGTCGAATCGGTAGACGAAGCTCTTGAAGGCCACCATGTCGGTGGATTTCTTCCGGCTGTTGTTGTACGGACACTCCTGCCACTCGTCCCTCTTGGGGTCGTACTTGAGGAGACGATAGAAGAGAGAGCCCCCGGAGATGAAGAGCTCCCCGTTACAAGTGGTGGCCTCGTGGGCCACTGCGAATGCCCCCTTGGGCAAGGGTGCCACTGCGGTCCACCGGTCCATGCGCGGGTCGTACTTCTCCACCGTGAACAGGCATTCCCCACCGATGGCGTACAGGTACCCGTCCATGGACACCAGCTTGAGCTGCGAGCGGGCCTGCATTAGAGGTCGCACCTCCGTCCAGTTGTTGGTGATGGGGTTGTAACAGAAGACCTTATCGGACACCTTGCCCTTCTCCCCGTACCCTTTGATCCCACCCGCCACGAACAGGTAGTTATACATGGTACAAATCCCGCACCCTTTAGTGTTGATGTCCTCCGGCATCATGGTCAGAGGCCTCCAGTCATTGGCCGCTTCGCTGAAGTAATAAATCATGTGGCTGTCGTCGAACGACACCACTGACAAGGGGCTCTGCGGCCGGCTGTTGCAGCGGCTCGCCGGCCTGCTACCGACGCGGTCGAACACGTCGTTGATCTCGGCCGCCATCAGGGTCATCTTGCCTTCCATTCTCTTCTTCAGGACCAGGTCCCTCTCCGATCCGGTCAGACGCCCGTACACGGAGGGGTCCTTCAAGATCTGGAGGAAGTTGTCGCTCATGAAGCGGTAGGCCGTCTCCTTCAGTTCGTTGAGTCTCTGCTTCTTGGCGATGGTCAGGATCTCATAGCAGTTGTCTGCGGTGATTTGTTGTGACATGGAGTCCATGGCTGCTTGAACGGCACAGGGTATCTGGAGGACCTTGGCTCCGGTGATGACATCTACCACATTGTCCTTATGCACATTCATCTGGGAAGTGTAAACATAATCTACCAATATGGACATAGTCTTGAAATTGACCCCTTTGACTTTCAGGATGTCCCTTGACAGACGAGCTTTGAAGTAATCGCTCTTCTCTGCTAATACAGACTTGTGAGCGCTGATTTTCTGTCCGCTAACTTCAATGGTCAGATCGGGCTCCGGTCTGATCGCAGACGGCGTCCTTTCAGCCTTCTGTCCGCTGTCCCCGTTTCCAACACACCATTTGAGCCCGGAGCACATTGGCTCACATTGAGGCGATTCAACCGCCTGGGAGCCATGACACGAAGACGGAGCCAGCTGTTCGACGTTTGGCTGTGGGCCAGCAGAGATACAAAGAGTGTCAGGCACGGCGGAGGACGAAGTGACGTTTCCTGGGACAGACTGTCCACTTGCAGATCTGTCGGCCCTGTTAGACAAACCATCACCTTCATCCGCTTCCTTTTTGGCTCGGTTCAAGTTCTCACTGATTCCGTTTTTAGCTTGCGTGCCATTCTGGGCAGTGTTCACAGAAGAGTCGGTGTGAACAGAAATGTCATTTGAGATGCGATTGGTGTTTGAGATGTACAATCCATTGCCCTTCTGGTGGTCAAAATTGCGGTTTGACGTCAAACTACCGTCCAACAGGTACTCCTTCTCAAAGGTTATAGGCAGAGTAAAATCGTCGTCGTCGTGCTGTAGGAAACCCCCCATGCATGGGGCGTTCCCGTTATTATTCAGCAGACTTGGGCACAGCCTCCCCTCGCCCTCAGTGCCGAGGTCAGTGTTCACGGCATGAAGGATGACCTCAGCTTCCACAGTCCTTCTCTGACTGGCGTCCATCTCACTTTGTTCACTGGTGACGACGACGACAGGAATCCCCAGTGGTCATGATGGAGGGGCAGAATATCAAAACAATCCCCCACAGCTGTTACTGTATGTCGCTCACCTGGGAAAGATGACAAGGGGAGTTAATACAGCTTTGTGGTCATTTAACCACCTTTTCAATGTATACACTGGCTAGTTAAAAATACAAGAAACATCTACAAAATGTTGTAACTTGTGATATTAACACTGTTTGTTAATGTCACAAACATTTTGTTTGGTAACTGCATCAAAAGAGAGAGAGGGACTTCCAGGGCCTCCCCAGCAGAATTATAGTTTGGAACCAAAAGGGAAACAGGGTGAGAATTACTGCGGGAGCTGTCTTGTGTCATTGTGGGGTCATTTAGATGAAATAGTTTGGGAACAGTGATTCACAATTAAATTGGGAGACTCGAATAACTACAAGTTGTCGTGACCCGTTTTAAACCCTCGGGGGCGCCATTTCTCCTAGGATGAAAGTCAAACAGCCTGACAATCTGAGGCTGTAATAGTTCGTTTACTGCATTTTAAATTAAAACAGCTACAAATGTGCAGTCCTATCCGATTATAAATATGGACAACACAGAGGCAACTATAAGGAACGGCTTCTCTTTATATTACTGTTTGATTGCACAAACACTACTACTGCAATAATCATAATGGGGACGCTACCAGGCATAGCCCAGTGTGGGTGTTGCATGCATGCATGCGCTTTACTGATGGAGTTGCATGCATGCGCTTTACTGATGGACGCATTAATTTCTAATAGCCGCACTATGGGGTGAGGAGGAATGGCTTCATTAGCAATGACAGTGAAGATAATAAAAACGCTGCTGCATTTTTATACTCCATATCGTACGGTAGAAGTAGGTTGGTATAATCAAGCGCTTTAAAGGACATATAGCCTTACAATTGTCCCTTGCAGGCGATTTCAGTACATAGAAAGCACACATGAATACTATAATATTCCAACCTAGCCTACTTACGTTTTGCTGTGATAAATCCACCGCGTCCTCCACAACGCCTTGATGTGCTGTTATGTAAGATGTACGTGTGCTCTGCTTCAAAAATCCTTTGAACGACAATCCACCACCTGAATCATTCCATTTGTTCATTTCCTTTCAAATACCACAGTTATATTTCCATCCATCCGTCCATGCAGTATTTCCACCACGTCTGGAGAAGACGGTGCAGGGTGTCAGTCAGTCAGTATATTGGGCTAAATGGTCACAGCAGGAGGAGGCAGGTCGCTCCTCCATGCCATAAAAGCAGTGGAGCCATCAGATCAGCAACGCTTTCATCTCCAATCTCCTCTCATAAGAAACATGTATAGTCCAGGCAGGTCTGGCTGGAGGATCCTCCTCCTCCTTCATGGAATCACTGGTGACTCTGGTCGTGTTTTGATTTGTACAGTTTGGGATGTAAACCACACCCCCATCTCTCTCTCTCTAGCTCTCTCCTATCGCAATACATTACCCTTAACCCCTCCAGTGGATCTAGAGTACACAATTAATCTGGATTGCACAGACAGCAGCTGGAAAGGCAACATTCCTTTACACAGCTTTTAGTATGAATTTGAAATGTCACGTCTGTTCTGTATAATTGAGAGTATTCCAAAACTATCATAAATAAACATTATTTAAAGGACGTAGTATGCAAAATATTGTGCCAATAATTTCTGAAAATGTTGAAAAAGGGCAATTTCACCCATTTTCGACATTTTACTGTCATTAATATCGTGTACCTTAGAGCTGTTGTTTGGAATTAACAAAAAGCCCCCCATTCTGTGTTTCATAGAAGTACAGGCCTGAAAAAGAAATCAAAACAAGAATGATGTCATTCAAGATTTGAATGACTGTGTTATTGTGTGGAATTCCCCTTTAGCTACCGAAGTCCAAGGCCGTATGCTTTGCAATATTGTCTATATCTACTGATTTTTGGACATAATTTTCAGAAGAATAATGCAATATGTACGGTATTTTATTGTAGGCAAAACTGGGCATATTGGGAGAAAGTACTGTAGTCTACTAGTAGCATAATAATTAAATAATAAAATTGCCATATTGCTATTGCATTGACAAGAGAGGCAAGGCTGGCTGGCTTGTTACTGAGCAGAATTCAACGTGGGGGAAAATAGCACAACTTTTAACACGTTGAGTAGGCTATAGCTGAGGTATAACCTCTCCTCCATTCCATACCATATGGAGGATGTATGTCTTCATAATTGACCTTCCCATATAAAAATAGATGTGACTGAGATTAGTGTGTATTCAGCTGGGAGGTTTAATGTTGCCATCATTATGTTGGTTATTTTAAGAACAAAACACCCCCGACATTGACACACGTGCATTGTTTCCATGGAAATACAAGGGTCAAGTAAAACAAAAGATGTTGAATTCCTCATTTAGAGTTCTTTGCGCTTGTGTGACTAAGGGAAAACTGATATGGCTATGTCAGAGGAACAGATAGCTAGTGAATCGTCTTTACAAGTACATAGTTTGTATTCAAAACATACAACAGTACGTAAAGTAGTATATAAAGTATAAACAAAGAATCAAGCGCATCGATGGAATGATTATTTGATTGATGGAACGATATAATACATCACTGAGAATTTAGCATGGTATAAAGTAACAATAGCAAATAAATACATCTGAACTCGGATCATAAGAACCTGGGAATGTCATGCACAGGAAAACAAAACAAAGACCCAATGAGATTCTCTTAACAGGAACCATGTGTAACCAGCTTCAATTTGAGATCATTACGGCTCTCTTTTTATTTCCTCAGTCTATTTCGGTACAGATAATAACGTAGTAACGTACCCAGAGTGTGATTGTGTAACAGTAGAGGTGCATGTTTATAGAACCAAGAATGTCCTGACCCCCTCACAGTGGAGAAATGAGTTTAGAATCATGGCAAGGCCGGGCCGGGCCCTGGGGGCAACGCAGCACCAAGTCCCAGCTTGTATTGATAGTGGCACACCGTCAGAATAGTAGCAGGCAAGCAGTAGAACAAGGTTCATTTCAAAAAAGGGGGCTTAATAGCTTCCACATGGAGAAGAACATTCCACTCCCGAGGACAGAGTGGAATGTTAACACTGATATGAGGTTGAGATGACATTTTTTTTTAGACGAGTGATGATTCTTTATAGGAATGTGACATATAACACCTCTTTCAGACAGGTTAACATGCAGAAGATTGCTTTAATACTTTTTATTTCAAATTGCCAATAAGTCCGCCCCAAGAAATTTCTTGTGCTGGTAATGGATTTCACCTGCTAGCGAGGAGCCTCCACCGGGAGGACTTCTCCACCAGCTGACAGGTGTCTGCCAAAGCCCAAAGGAATGGGCTACAAGCAGCGACAATACCAAGCGGCTTCCCCCCACAAACCGGATGCATGTTATTTCAAAGAGAAGAACTGTTTTTTTCTATTTTTGTTTTGTTGTACAATGGAGAGACAGCAAAATCAAATTGCGACCACGGCAGATGTTGCAACGGGTGGTGCGACCGTTATGACATTTTGTAGCGCATCAATTGTGGGCAAATAAAGTGAATACAAAATAAAGCATATAGTGATTGAATTGCCATCGTATCCATAATATGCTACTCAAACGGCCTGCTGCAGCCATCAAACCGCTTGGTGCGGGCACTTGATCCGACGGTGGGCCAGCTAAAACTGGATTAGTCAGTGCTGTCCATGCCTTGTTTTCACGTAATGCAAGGAAGCCATTCATTGGCGGTTAAAACAAAATCTGTAGTTCAATAACCACATTCTACAGACTAGTCAGTTTTGAACTAGTCAGTTTTGTCAGCAGCATGTCATGTGATTGGTGGCAACCCAAAACAACACACACAGCCTGGCAGGCTAATACTAGTCTAAGTAATGTTTTACCCAGGCTACAATTTAAGCAATAACAATTCAAACAATGAAAGTGGCTCTTAAAAGCATGCAGCTGTGTGGGTGGCACTGCTACAGGAAAGATCACAGGGTCACTTATGAATACATTCAGCAAGTTATTGGTAACCTGCCCACATGATCATTACATAACTTATATTTGTGGAAGCAACCAATTAAGGGTTCTCTGTGTTCTTCTCCAAATGATTTTTTGATGCCATGCCAATTAATCCCCCCCCGCACACACCAGCTCAGTGGCCTTGTGGTTAGAGTGTCTGCCCTGAGACTGGGAGGTCGGGGTTCGATTCCCGGCCGGGTCATACCAAAGACTCTAAAAATGGGACCCAATGCCTCCCTGCTTGGCACTCAGCATCAAGGGATGGATTGGGGGTAAGTCCCTGCGACATACTAGCGTCATGTCCAGGGGGTGTACTTGTACATCAAGCTGCCTCACGCTACAGAAACAGGAGAGATATGCTCCTGACCTATATGGGCCTCAATGGCTCAGCTGGGCCTCCTGACATCATGGCCTGGCAAGGCTACTTACTTACACACACATTTCTGATTGTGTTGCCACTGTCCTGCTGGCCCACCTGCTAGCAAGGAACGCCACCTGCCTCCATTCAACACCCACGCACTGGAGTTTGTGGGAAAAAATAAAAGTAAACCCCTGCGGTGTTATAAGAAGACTCCACACAACTGCTGGATAAAACCATGTTTATAGATTTGTTAATGTACATAACAGAAGTAAATACAAAACATGACAAGTATAAAGCTTTTAAGTTTTTTTTAAATACCCTTGGCCTTGAGTGAGCAACATAAATTCAAGCAAATCAAGAAATCTCTCCCAAAAAAAAAAAAAAAAAAAAACTTTCATTCTTCTCTTCATCACCACCACCACCATTACCACGACCTGGCCAGCCAGGCAGTAACTATCAACAAGCCTTTCTAAAACACGTTCAGTCAACATTTAAAACCTTCCCATATCAATCTTTTTGGTCTCTCATAGCGAGTTGAAATGACATGCTGTGTTCATGTGGTATCGGAAAATGAACATTGCATCCAATTCAGATTGCACACAAACTTCATAGGAATTTGAAGATATATGTATATATTAAATCAATGACATGTAAAATACATGTACAAGCCGTATACAGTGAACCTATTTATCAATAAGATATGAATTTTAAGTGAATATACAATCTGATGTTTACCAGGGGTTCTCATCACTTGCAGACCATAGCGCGTTAGCCTTGTCAGGGTTTTTATATAAAGTAGGTATAAAAGATAAGTCTCGTTTGGCTCAACTGAAAAAGAGACGGATGTTGACTATGGGGGTGTGGGGGAAAGATCACCAGAAATGAACTCTCTCATCCGGTTCAATCACTGCCAATTATGAATTATTGTTCCCCTGCCTGGGTCTTTTCAATCCAAAAATACCCCAGGTCTGTGAATCGGAAGTGAAATGAAATCGGCCATGATAATCTATTGCATAGGCAAATTATTTTGTAAACATGATCAACATAAGTGAAATAAAGCTCATTTTGATTAGAATTTAAGATGAAAATATATATTTTAAAAAAACTGAGTCAACGGGCACAGCCTTCTTGAATTGTGGGTTTACCTCCACTAGTATTCCACAGCTAATCAAATGTAACTTACAATCTTAATGACACTAAAACAGATTCAGATGTATTTGAATTGCTAATGGTATTTGTGTATTTATTGTGCCGATGGTAGGCAATTAAAAGACCTTAAAATTGTCGCTTCACTATGATCTGGAGATCCCCAACCAAAATCATGTGGGGATTCAGATGGCTGTGGAATTAATCAACCAGCTTGTTTGCAAGCTTTTCGGTGATAAACTTCAACCAGAATATGACCAATTCACTATGTTGAATCTTTCTGAGTTCCTGAGTACCACATGAACGCCAACAGACCTCAATCCATACAAAAACATAAACAAAAACAATACATTGACCCAGAATTGCATAATAAAGCTCAATAAGAGATTACCAAAGAATCTGTCCCTAATTTAAGTTCTCAACTTTTCCGAGGGCCTATTTTAACTCATCTTCCGGAACACAATTCTATTCACTTTTTCCCCAGGATCTTTTCAACACTGGTTTCAATACTGTAATCCCATGACTTAATATGCAACGTGTTAAATCTAGAACAAAGTCATGTGAGAATGAAAAGACAATTCAGTGTTTTTATTTCAGTACATGCAACTTAATTGGATACCGTTTTTCCATTAAGGTGCAGACAGTCCATTAGCAAAGTCAGGCGTCATTAAGTGGTTATATTGATCCCTTGTCGTTCAATGGCACATGCACACAATGTCTCTTAAAAGAAGTTCTTAGAAGCACCCTCGGAGCCTGTTGGAATGCCAGCACGGTGAATTGATTGATTCCTCACAAACATTATCCACATGAACCCCCTAGCAATAATAACCTGGGATATAAACGTTCTGTGAAGTTAGCTGATCTACAAGCTCATGACAACACATTGTGGCTTGTAGATTGGCTATTTTAGCTAAAGTTTAGCTAAAATAGCAGTCTACAATGCTTTTGGTGTAGACTAGGAGGGTGGAGAAAAAAAAAATGGGGTGAAGTATATAGGGGTTGAGTGGTTAAGCAGATGTTACAAACGGTCATCAGGAGGGTATATGGGTCGTCTGATGATTTCAGGCAGTGGGCTTGGGTGGTATCAAGGCATTAGGGCACTGAATCCCAAACACTGGGTTGGCACATGTGTGGTTTGAAGATAGAGAACATTTCTTTATGTGTACCTTTATTTATGTTTCCTAGATTTTGTTTTAATTATCATTTAGATATATTTTCAAAAGTAATATATTTTTAAGTAACATTGAAAATAGCAGACCTACAATGATCACAACATGGTGTGAAGCCTCTCAAAACATCCGGGGCATTAGCATTGCATCGGACGTGCCTATTATCACACGCTAATTAATTAAGTTTCTTGGTGCTTTGTGCATGTTCAAATTCTTAAGGAGTTAAGTGTGTAGCTGCTGGACGCGTCACCAGAACCGCAAATGATTGTGGTTGTATTTAATACCTTCATACATTTTTAATTATTGCTACGAGGAGGTAGAATGGAGCCACAGAAACACCAATCTACCCCTACTCTAAAGAGGCCCCAGAACAGAACAGTCCTCCCGACATGCACGGCATTAGAACTGCCCCCCCCCCCCCCCCCACACACACCACACACACCCAAAAAAAAGTTTCCAGGTTGCTAGCTGCTGCACAAGACCTGCAACAATGGTGTTTACTTAAAAACTCCTCTGTCCCGCTTTCAAGACTCCACGTCTGTTACCAGGGGCGCGGCTAAGGGCTGGGGCAAACTTGGAGGCCTACCTGGATGACCCTCCCAGTAGCATCTGCTTGTCTAAAGATTAAGCCAACAAAAGACCATAGTACCAAGTGCTTTCCATCATGACACAAATAAGCGCATGTACTGTATAAGTGCATTCACATGCACACAGTATTCTGGCCAATAATCAATATTGCAGTTAGGATAAGCTGATTAATAATATGAATCTGGATCAGGCACACACCAGAAAGCAAAGGAAAGAAGAGTACTGTTGGCAGTAGAAGATTGCGCACTGCTAAGATGTCTGTAGTTTCCTTGAAAGAACAGCGAAACCTTCTGAAGAGCCGCAAGGCCAAATAAAGTTGTCAACAGGCAAGCAGTCTGTTGAGGAGGAACATTCAGCCAAATAGTGAAACCTCTTCAAACCTCAGCCAGGTCTGCCAACTGTTCAGATGTGGAACCCAAGTAGACCAGCAAAAGAAAGAAGAGTACTTCTGTCGGCAGCAGAAGATTGCATGCTACCAAGAGGCAAGCCATGGAGAATATATTATATTATATATTTTTATTATTATACATTTTCATGAAGATATTTAATAATTATAGTGTGCAAGTGCAGACACTATTGCCTAGAAATAGTATCTCTTATCACTAGACTTGTAGACCAAGGGTCTACAAGTGAAGGTCACTTGAGATTTCTTATTTAATCCTTTTGACAGATGCACACATATTGTATAATATAATATTTGTATCTGCCAATATCATACAGCCTCAAGCTGACAGAACAACTCAGACCCATGACGCACAAACTTGTTTTACTTGACCACATTATTAATGTAATTTACAGTAGGTTCCATGTTATTTAAACTAAGTTAATTTTTTACCTTGTAAATATCCTATAAATGCCTCGTTAGCCAACATGACCATCAATTTCTTTGTGTCTGTGGATAAACTGACAGAGATTCTTTCCAGTGACCATCTTAATGTAGCCAAAGAGGATAAGGGCGAACCATGGCTAGAGCAGGTCGTCCAATGATCCATGGGTCAGCAGCTCGAATCCCAGCTCCTCCTGTCAAAGTGTGATGTAATGCACTATGTAAATGCCCTTTACATCGTCTTTCAGCCTGCCATGCTCCTACCCGCAAACACAACAGTGGCCTCTCATAAGTCCCTACTACCTTCACAATGTGGTTAATAGTCTGGATACCAAGACTGACAGAACTTCATCTCTGAGGGAGAGAGTTTAGTAGTTCTTAAATAACCCATCCCCTACTGTATAATATTGTGGTAAAAAACACAATCTAGTATAGAATTTTAGCTATTGTCATATCAGTTTATGCATCTAGTCAAACTATGTTTATCTATGTAGGATCATATACTTTATCCATATTTTATCAATTCATCCAATATATAATTGTATTATCGAATATAATTATATATCACATATCTATGCATCTAGTATCATAGTGCGCCTAGCTAGAACTCAAATTGACTCAGATTATGCTCCACAACACAGACCAACCTTTTTTGATGGCTATGAGGCATAGGCAACGTCAACAAAAATGTGGACCAGAATTGTATTATTGCAAATTATTCTGGACAGTTAATTCCACGACCCCCCCCCCCCCCCCCCCCCCCCCCCTCAGATAATAGTGAACAAGTACAATTACACTCATCAGAATGTAACAAGAGCGGTGGTAGATTCATGTGGAACCTGTTCCAGAGAGATTTAGACACTGCAGTTCTTAAAGTGGGGGGTGGTGCGGGAGACAAGGGTCCAAAATATATGACCACATCACCACAAGGACCATGTTGGCATGAGGCCAAGAATACTTTTTCCTTTTAACCTCTGAGATGTATCAGGTTCTCAATTCCTTGAGAATAATTCATCTCGTTTTTGGCAACTCAGGCAGATCACCTGCCTCAGAGACATGGCATACAAGTGTTTATCAACATTATGAACCACCATGGTTTCCTGAATAGTGTCCTTACACTCGGAACACTGAGCAGACGTAGTGATAGTCACCAAGTAGGAAGAACCAACTGGCAACTCCCACCAGCTACAACGACGGAGTTAAAGGCTACTAAGGCACTACCCCCTGGAGGAGTCTCAGTCTACACAGTATGGAAATGCTTAAATAGATTAAGCCACTTTTGTAAAATGGGGATATTCAAATGAGGAGGACATTGTGTGCGACTCTGGCACTGAGCCACAGACCATACAGCACCTCCTCATATGCCCCCTGCTGGAACATCCCTGCACAGCATCAGGCTTGGCAGATTTCAACGAGGAGGGCGCGCAATATGTTTGGCTGTGACTACATCTAGCTACAGTCTACTGTCTTACAGACAATACAATGATGAAGTTGTGTATACAGGGAACAGAGGTTTGATTTCCAAGAGAGGGAGCCTGAGAAACTGTGGCGGCTGTGGCTCAGGAGGTAGAGCAGGTCGGCCAATGATCGGCGGTTTGAATCCCGGCTCCTCCTGTGTACATGTCAAAGTGTCCTTGGGCAAGACACTGAACCCCACTGGTGTGTGAATGTGGGAAGTGGGGACGCTGGCGTTGACTGTTCGCCACTCTACTTCCCAATGTATGAATGAGTGGACCATTGTAAACGCTTTACACATAGTGCATAGAAAAGCGCTAGAAAATGCAATCCATTATAAACTGCTGCTAGTAAACTATTCCTCCATGATTTCTCCTAATGAGCAACAATAACAAATATGTGTGGGACCAGTATTCATCCTCTCCCTTACAGACGAATGACCTAATGTCTGAATTCAACATAAAGTGAAAGGGACTGAAGAACTAAGAAACCCTTATCGGTATTGTGGTAAATACTGCAATCTAATATATTATTTTATCTATGTAATATCAGTTTATCCATCAATAACATTTTATCATGATTTATCTGGTATATATATCTATCCAATATATAATTTTATCTATGCATCTAGTATAATCTATACCTATTGTACTTACCTAACAGATCTGGACTCTAGCTGGATCGAGACACATGCAAGTCAACTTAAAAGGCCAGAGAACAGTCTGCAATTAGTGTATCTGGCAAAGAGTATTGACCACAAAGTTATTATTACAAATTATTCTGAACAGTGAATTCCCTGACATAATTTTGAACTACAATTACACAATCAGAATAACTGTTGAGAATAAGAATATTCTATAAGGATGGAAAACTGGCTGTTGCAGGTCTTCAATGTTTTTTTTTTTTTGCCAGAGAATTGATCGAAATACATTTACAAGCTCACAATGCGTTATGCTGCCAGCTTGCAGATCTGCCATTTTCCCTACACATTAATTTTTTTCTTCGTATTACTCTTCATGGAAATACTTTTGAATATATTGCAGCTGTTTTTAATTGATGACATTTTTGTTGTTTTGGGGAGGGGGGCAGGGGTCCGCTGGGGAACGGTGCACATTTGCTAGAATGTGTCTGACAGCAAAATACCGCCGTCTATGTTCCCTGGCGAAAGGACAATGAGGGGAAAACAAACCATACTGATACCACCCAAGCCTCTCCTGTAGCATCCTGAAGAGAGAGACAACGTCCTCCACATCCAAGATGAACGCCACAAGACGTCAGTGGCAGTGGTTCAGGGATAGAGCAGGCTGCGATGCCAGGCTAACCCCCACAAGAGTTAGTGCAGAAGTGTCCTTGAGCAAGACTCTGAACGGCTCCCGATGTAACCGGTTGGTGCCTTGCATTGGTCTCCTCCGCCACCGGTGTATGAATATGTGCGCATGTGAATGGGTGAATGTAATGCACAATCTACGTAAAGCGCATTCGATAAAAGGCACCAGTTGATTTACCGTTTCAACACCAACGTCACATGTTGAGCAGAGGGATCTGCCACACCATGATGGTGGAGGCCGTGTCCTCGTGACTACTCCGCGAGGGCTTGGTCTTCCTGTTGACGCGGCGGTGGCCCAGCCCCCCCGAGACCACCAGCAGGGAGCTGACGTCCATCTTGCCGGCCTTGCCGCCGCCGCGGCGGTGGTGGTGGTGGGCGGGGTCCAGGGGCAGCAGGTCGTACAGGGCGCCGTCCTCCGGGCCGTGCTCCAGGGAGGAGCCCTGGGACGAGGGCGCCAGGGAGCTGCTGGACGACACGGACAGGGAGTCCTGGAGGGCCATGGAGGTGCAGCCCGCCTCCCCCAGCCACACACCGCCCCGCACCGGAGGGGTAGGAGCAGCTCCGGAGTCTCCCCCGTCCTCCGTCTCGGCGGGGGGATTGGTCGGGGCGGAGGGGGAGGAGGAGTTGGGTCTGTTGCAAACGGCGGCGGCCATGGTGAGGAACCGGACGGGTCCGTTGTGAGCGTGGAAGGACACCATGCCCCGACCTACGGACCAGGGTTATTATAGTTATGGATTTTTCATTTTAGTTTAACTTAGTTTTTACTCTCTTTTTTATTTAGTTAGTTTTGATTAGTTTTTAGGGTGCATTTGCTAGTTTTTATTTAAGTTTTTATTTTTGTAAAAAGTTTTAGTTTTATTCATACCGTATTTTTATTCTACTTTGTTTGGTATCATGTCGTACCATATGGTGCTGAAAACTGCCATGAAAAAGGTAATAAAAAGTATATATTATAAATGTCTGAAAGTCATATACATGCAAAGTCATATACAAAGTCATATGATAAAAATACAAAAACTAAGGCTATTTTGAGTATTTCCGTTTGGTTTAGTTAGTTTTGTGAACACACAATGCAGTTATAGTTTAGTTATAGTTATTCTTAATTTATTTGTAGTTTTTATTTAGTTTCAGTAAACGTAGATATTTTTTAAATTTTAGTTATCGTTTTTTCGTTAGTTTTAGTTAACTATAAAAACCCTCTTACGGACGAACGGATCATAAAACACCACCTTGATTTTTGGTGGTCTTTATTTTGACGTGGACCGCAGACCTCTATGTTTGTATGTTTTGTCATTGTCATTCATTTACTTTATTCGTTGTCATCGGTATACTGTACATTATGACGGCTGGATGTGTGGCCAAAGGCGTGTGGTTTGCAGACTACATAAAGCTTCCATCCTGACCACACAACGGCTGGGAAAGCGCATGAAGGTTTTCAGACAATGCGCTATAGAGCACAAATAAAATAACCTAACTGGTACAGTAGCTGGTGAATCAGTGGGTCTCCTTCTGGCACACTGATTTGGTTTTATTAATGCAATGCCCTAAACCACACCTATGTGTAATGCGACGGTTAGCAAATTCATCTTAGCAATAGAGGGTATGCATGTGAAACTATCGTACCCACAAGTAATGTGAAAACACCCACTAAGTGGATGTGGATGCAGACCTACCGCCAAGTGTTTGAAAATTGTTAAACAATGTTAAGCTCATCTACATTGCAGCTGTACGGAAAACATGAATAAATTCAAGTTTTTGTTTTCTAAAAATCCACAATAAAAACATTAAGAGCTACTTTCTGTCAAGGCATGCCCTGCATTTGAATATTTTTCTAAGTGTCAGATTTTGGAAGTGCTAGTTCTCAAAAACGCAACATCCTTCTGCCTCATGCATTGTGGGACATTTAGAAACACGTGGTACACAGGGCTGTTGAGTGAGCAGCATGGAGCGTTGGATTTTGGAAGCGCTTGTTGGAAGTCATGTGTTTGCCACTCATTCTAGATAGGGTAGGTGTCCTGGTTACAAAATCATGCTTGTGCATACCCTATAAGGGCAGCTGGTGTTGAAAGACACCGCCTTGCACGATGATGAATTCCCAAATTGTGGGTTGTGCAACTTTGGTGCAAACCTACGGTTTATGTCTGAGGGTATGTTCCGGTCTCACCTGTGACCTTCGGGATTCCCTGCAGTCTGGGGACAGAGAGAGCCACTGTCACTCCCAGGTTGGTCCCAACCAGCAGCAGACCATGACACACCAGTAGACTGCTAACCGACACCCTCTGGTTCCCTGTGGACAGGCCATGACAATGGCAGTTCAGGTTAGGGTTTTGGACAAAAAAAAGGAGGTGTAACACAGAAACCTGTTCCCTGTAAAAGGATGTTATCATAGGTGAACATCGCTGTTTGATGGCTTTGCATAGATTGGTCCCTTTGCATAGATTGGTGCATGTGTTTCTTTACACAGGCACCACACATTTTTCATAATTATACACCTTTCCCAGCAGCCTCCTTACTACCCTATACACCACTTTGGAAGTCTGTAGTTTAGGCTGAACTGACAGTTTCACATTTTAAACTCCACGCATCTTACACTTGTGTCTTACAACCTGCATTTCCAATCTCTATTTCCAATAGGAGAAACGGTTTGAGGCACAAACTTGTGTCATGGTAGGGAGGAGGGCAGAAGCGAACACTCTTCCAACAAGTTTGTCTCTTCAAACCATGTGAATTTCATTGGAAATGCATTGGGTACTGTGTGACACACAGCAATGCTAAGATGTTAGTTTTATCGAAACTTCAACGTTTTTGCAGGCTTTTTACAGGCTTTGACTGTCCTGAGTTTGATCCAGTGCCTTCCTTCCAGCCCTCTCCTAGGATGCACCGTTATCAGGCTAGAGGCGCCTGAGGTGGAAACGCCTTGTGTTGTAGTCTAGGAATGTCTGTGTGCAGAGCAGTTCACTCTTCATTGTACCTGTACAACAAAGCTGAGTTGAACTGAATTTCACCCCAAGATAGTAAAAAGGACTAGAAACGAAAGAAAGTCCTCCTAAATAGCAAGATAAAAAAGAAAAGTGGCCTATTTAACGTTTCATGTTCTACATGCACTCCCGCAGCTAAAACGGCTCCAACGGTCAGGAGCGGACAGTTGGACCTCCCCACACAGATGCATTGTGATCAAGTACCTTCATCTGTGCTAGATTAGAACAGCGCAGAGTGCAAACGGCTGGAGTCCAACGCACGCACGCACGCTGGGGGCGGGGGGGTGCTTAACGGCTACTTGTCTCCAGGGCAACTTAAACGGAGGAGCTGACCATAATAGCAGCCCTTTTCAAAATGTGTCATTCATCACATGAAAAGCACCATTACAGTCATGCAGTGCGCTCGCTTGGACTCAAACAAACAAACACAAGTGTCGTGGAATAGGAGGAGCGAAGCGTGATGCCGTGATTAGGGCAGGCAGATCTGCCTCCATTCACCGCGCTGTTCTTTCCTCTCCTGGTTGCACATTGGACAAGAGCATCTGTCTGCTAAATGCCTTTGCCGTAAATTGTCAGAGGTGCCACTCTGCCCCATGGAACCAATGGTCCTGAGACCTCTTTGTGTGCCAAATTATCCTGCCAGAACACCTTCTGAAAACTTGAACGATGAAATGGTGCCACTATGATGCACAGTGTTCATACAAAAGACATCGCTAGGCTATGCATATGGCATAAAAACAAACATCAATACACAGCCGCCCACACGTTAGAATGCAACAGAAGACATGCTTGTTCAAGCAGGCACATCATCAGTATATGATCCATTTATTTGATTTTGATGATATATTAACCCCCCCCACTACCTTAAAGGACCCTTAGGGTCTCCCTGGAGCCCACTTCGAAATCGCAGCGATTGTTTAACTGTTAACATAGACACCTTTAAATTCGATGATGAAAATAAATCCAAGCCTCGCTGACGGGTGCGTTGTTTCGTAACTTATTATGCAGAACTTGGAAGTCGTTTCCGGAGCCGTCCCCTGGCATTAGCGTCGCCATGGCAACATGCTGACAATGTCTATGAGGAAGGATGAGTTCGATGATCACCACAAGTTTGCAACAGTTCACCCACCCCCAGCCAGAAGGCAAGGCCGAAGACGCTCATGAATCAGAGCACAGGGAGGTAACTTCCTCAATATAATCTCCTTCTTTTACTAAGAATAATGTTCGAAATGAGTTCAGGGTTAGGCATAGTTTTACTGAGGTTACGTTTATGGTTTAGCACCGTTTCACTGCAGGTTAAGTTTAAGAATAAGGTTAGGCTTAACATAGTTTACGTTTAGCAGCAGGCAGAGCAGTTATGCCGGCCGTGTGCTACTCCAGGCGTCGGTGTTTTGAGGGCGAGCATTTTGGCATGGGTGCTCACATGTGTGTGTAATGAAGGCCCCGGGTTCGACCGCTGGCTGGGGGCCTTGCTCAACTTCCTCCTTTCATAATATTTGGAGTTCCCCACCCAGAGGGTGAACTAAAATAAACCCGGGGAGAACGTCAACACGGCCCGGCTCTGGCCCTCGTCCCAGATCAGACGACCACTTTGATCTGCACTTAGTCCCGACAAGCACCATCTCAGCCTTTCTCCCTCTCTCTACCCGACACACACACACAGCCATTCCACCCCATTACAGAACTCATATCAGCACAATGTGAGCAGTTATGGGTCCCTGTGTGCGTTTAATTCAATTCCTCTCTTTCTGTAAAACCCTCTCGGCTCTGTAAACCTACAATATCATAATCCCTAATGCTTCCAAACACAGATTAGATTAAGACAAAATCACAGCTGGAGTGGTCTGCTCCATCATGTAGGGGTGGATGTAGGATTCTGCTTTGACACGTTGACCAATATCGTGTTGGGCAGAAAACTCTCATCTTTGTATTTTTTAGAGGATATCTGTGTAATTTAACACCATACTAAAGCAATATCACACAAGAGGATATGCTTTACCATGATTATTGGCGTGACAGTGATGCAGTTAGGAACCAGGCAGAGTTTACCTTGTAGATCACCAGTTTTTTTCCCTATATGGCATAACACAGAATCGCAGATCACCAGGGATGAGGGTTCAAGTGATTAACAGACTCTAATGGTCTGGTCCACCGTCTTAATAATGCAGGGGTGGATTCCAGGACACTGCATGTATGACATTTGGGATGCTGGAGGCTGGGGGAAGTGTTTACTTCCCCCTCCCCGCATGTTTGTCCCCATTAGGTCACACATGGCTGCTTATGTGGGTCAGACCGCTGAGCAGACAAAGGCTGACAGCGCAGACCAGAGACCCCCACCCACCCCATCCTCTGGGGAACATCAGTACAGTAGAGCCACCAGATAGAGAAAGGAAGATTTTCAGGTTTAGATCAATTGATATAACAGTATACGTTTGTGGTAATTTTATTACCATTAAAAAAAAAATCAGTTGTGTCAATTATTTGGAGGGTGAGTGCAGAGTAAGGCACTCTTGTAGAAAAATAAAGAGATTTGTTTTTGTTTTGTTTTTTGCCTTTGACAGAATTAAGTGAAGAGGGAGGGAGAGAAGGGGAAAGACATGCAGCAAAGACTTGAAAACGCAACGTGCTGTCAGGGCAAAGCCGATTATTGTGAATGAGCCTGGACCACTTGGACAGCGTGCGCCTAAAGGCTTGTTATTTTTCTACAAGCGTGCCTTGGTCTCATCTTTTGTTTGTGTCAATTCAGTCGCCAAGTTGTACCAAAGAGCACCTTGTTGGGGATTTTTACTCTGGCCAAATGGATGCAAGTGTGGATTTTTAGGCCAATAGATTTGTCTAAAAATGGGTTAAAAATGAAAGTGAAATGAATGAAAGTGTTTTACTTTTAGTGGTCTAAGGATAGATTACTGTAGACAATGTTGTTTCAAGTTCAACATCTATATTCTATAATGACTGTATGGCGTTTAAAAGCCTGCTAATTAATGTCTAGACTAAGAAAAGAACTAATAGACTATACATGACTATTGCTCAGTGCAATGCACTCTTCTTATTTTCTATTTTGGGGGGCACTTGCAATATTCCCCCACCCGCCCACAGGTTGATATCCACTGTTCTAGTGCACAGCGTACATTTTATTTCTAACCATTTAAACCCACGCAATGAGCTGTAATAGATTGTTGTTTTTGGCAAGCGGTCCACACAAGTTGTGCAACGGCTCTAGTATAGCTAGATGAGCACGTGTCTGGGTGAGGTAGTCCTCTGTGCGATGAAGAGGGGGATTTCAAATGATCCAACAACATGCTCCAACAGGAGGAGATCAACTCCACCATTCATAGTGGTATTCAAGACACAGTGAACCAACGCCCTGCCCGGTCGCTTCCTCTGTGCCGATATCATTTACTCCATCAGCCTCCCTCCCTGTCTCAACGTGCGTTGTGTGGAGACCTTAGATTCTGTATTACTGTACAATACGGCTGCGGAACAATGTGTTGAAAGGCCGTGCAAAGCCAACGATAAAGGACTCAGCGTTCACACCCCGACAGATCAAATAGTGGTATTGTGTCTGAGCATCCTAGTACTTGGCAGCACAAAACAGATGTTCGGCCTACCCATATTGGAGTCAGCTCTGGAGACGCATATCTGAACACATCAAATAACCACTTGGTCAAAACGGAGTTGCTTAGCCAAAATAACAGATCAATTTGTAGATGTTTGAAACTCTGAATAACTCTGAATAATCTCTCATTAACTTGCAAATAACACGGTGGAAGTCATTCCTAAAGATCACATTTGCTTGCCGTCTGGACTCTGAAGTCTGAACCAAGCCTTGGACTCATTTTCGGCTAAATAAACAAGCGTTGATGGGCGTAGATAACGTTGCTCATATCGATTGCAGGCCGCCTCTCGCAGGCCATGCAGACACTTTAATTGGCAATTCCCTTCACGTCACTTTGTGCAGCTGACAGCACATTCCCGGCGCAGCTGCCAGCTTGCCGAGGCTCCGCGGTGGCACGTTGTAGCAAAGAACGCAGATCACAACAACAAGCCAAAGACAGAACGCACACAGCAGCGATAAAAGATATTCCCCCATGAAGCAAAAGTGCAGTTTAATGCTCCGAACACTGAACTCTGGGGTGGACAACGGTCCACCCCCGGACTGCGGTTGAGCCTGCAGGGAGGTTGACGTTGTGTTGAATGTTGGGGACTGGTTTCGTCTGGGACACGTTACGCTGTAGTGTATATACAGACTTCCTTTGCCACAGACTGACTGCCGATGCCTGTAATGTTGTCCCGTACTCGCTATCAGAGGAAGTGAGCTCTTAGTGGTGAAGGCTTTCATGTGCGGTGGGTCTCTACCCAGAACCAACTTCCCCTGTGGGTTGCATGGATCCTATTAGTTAATACAGGCAGCGGAGCAGTTTTATCATTCACATCTGTCTGGGACCTCCCACTGCTGACTCGAACCACTGGCTTTTTTTACAGAGGGACTTTCCACCGAGGTCAAGAGAATGTACAAACTAAAAACGCATTCACTACCACTCCTGTGGTAACTAGCAACCATAAGGCCATTTGTCTTTGCATTAATACTGCCCGTACAAGCGAAAGAAAGCTGTTAGTAAGCAGTGCGCCAACGTAAAACGGGAGTTTAATCCGATACCTCTTAAAGAGCCATTCACATATAATACAAGGTCATCCTTCATTTACAGACGTGATGACCCAATGCCATAATAATACTATAATGGTGAATAGCTTCACAGCGATTTCGGCTGAAGTTAGAACCCTGTACCGTCATGTTGCATAAGATCTGATATTCATTTAATTCATCAAATGTGTTCTTTTTTAATATCACTCAGTGAGTGACACACGTCACATGAATATATGCGCATAAGGACCTCCCTGTTAATCAATGCGACAGAATGACTGCAGGCAAGTCATTATTGAGTAGTTAAGATGAATAACAGTTCACACTAATGATCCATAATGTATAAATGATGGATGGTCAGGAGGACATCTAGACCCCTGTAAAATATGGACTTAGTTTTATCCGTCTTAACTGCTCAATTACTGACCTCGCCCTGCCACCCCCCACACACACACAAATGCAAAGGACATGCATTTTTATCTCATCGGCCCATAGAGTTGACCGTAACCCACATCTAAACCCTCAGCTGTGAGTGTACTGTCTCAGGCTATTTAACATTTCATGATGGTGTACCAAACCAAAAGCACACATGAAGCCGCATGACACTACAGAAACTGAATGAGATATGGAAGACAGCAGCTGTCAGTCAGGCAGGCAGGGCCCAAGTCTGACAAATGGTGAATTACATACAGTATAATCTCCGTGCTCCTTGAATAGTTGTTCAGAACTGTAGAAACATAGGTTTCTCATAAAGACATGTGTAGAATCTGGTCTCAGTGGGTTCAACTCAGTCAGAGCACAGCTCTGATCAGTCAGGGTCCGAGCTGACCATGTACTGTAACAGCAGATACATGTTCCATATCCCAGCTGACCGCAGTGTGATGTCCATGCTGAGACAACAGGCATTTTAGTAGTTCCAGCAGCAGCAACCAAAAGCCATGTTGCACGTCAATGGAATAAGTCCAGGCAATTATAATGAGTTCACGCAATAAAAATCAATTTGCTCGTACCACGGACGCACACAGGCACACACAGATCAATCAATAAGTCACTGTGCAGAAGACAGTGAATGCAGAAGGCTGCATAATACTGATCACAATAAATCAATGCATTTCCTTTAAAGAGTGACCTTTTATTATTATTCTTTGCTATCTGTCCCTCTTATCTGACCATCTCTCAAGCACTTATATTCAGTGATGTACGTAAATCTGTTTGGCACAATGTCTTTCAAAGTTGTACCAACATCATCACTAAGACAACATTTTTTTAAATCCCTTAATTACGACTGACTGTGGCAAAGTGACAAAGTTGTTATTCTGAAAGAAATGGAGACAACTTCCCATTTATATCCCCCAATTCTTGCCTCCTCTCTCTACAGTTCCTTTTCTAATGTTTCTACATTCCATGGCAACTCAGCAGATGCAAAGAGAGACACGAAATGAGATGTTCCAGTGTCAAGTTTGTTTGAAAAGAGGGTGACACACATGACCGACCTGCCACAACAAACGCACCACGCCAGATGAGAGCGAGCACCTAGCTGGATGTCACCTAATTACAGACAGGCAGACACTGCGCTGAGAAAGACTGAGGCCCTTTGAAGAAAACATGAGGTCATCACAGGTTCAGAGTGGCGGGTTACAGAGTAGGACTCCGTGTCCTAACCGTTAGGTCCTTGTGGGGGCTCAGACCACATGGATCACATTACCTACCGAGTGACACTGAAGGGACGTAACCCTGGGATGAGTATTGCTGAGGTGGAGCGCAATGCCTACCTTCAGCTACCAGTACTTCCTGAAACAAGCCCGGGCCACTCATTCCCCGAGTTGACGGTAACCGGGATCGAACCCAGAAGATAACGAAGCCAAAAGACAACGATACATCAGAACGTGCCACCGTAATCATAACACTGTATTGGTGTGGCGTCTCACCGGCCAAGATGTTGTGCACGGGGGTAGCGATGTTGATGTCCTGCAGGTGCTCCAGGGTCTCGGTGTGGAACAGCCGCAGCGTGGAGCCCGAGCTGAAGGCGATCCAGATGCCAACGCCCGACACCGCCATGACGGACACCACCATGCCCTCCTCCTGGTGCGCCTCCAGATGCCTCTGCACAGAGAAACGTCACAACATACATTGTTATCGTCACCGTGAAGCCCATAGCAATTTAGTACATGGCCTAAACACAATTATTTAAGTTAATTATTTTCCATATAATAGCCATACTAGTTTCCAGGTTGAAAAATGTTCATACATTCACCTGGTGTGGCTACAAGCCACAGGAACCAGTGTCTCCCATTATGATCATCTCATAGCAGAGGCACAAGGTAAATTTCTATGTCTATAACGCCTTTATCCGAAGCACTTTACATTCATACACCGACTGTTATTATAATTGTCGTCAATTTAAAACAGCCTCTATAAACACAACAGTAACTTGGGTGCTCGTCTAAGTGCATACTGTACGACTAATTATAGGTTAGTCAGATGCGCACACCCCGCATTGGCTCTCAGCCCACCACTGGCTCAACCTGTGGCTGTCCATTCAATGGCTGTTATGTCTGGGGACCCAGTTTTGTGTTGTAGCCCACAAAAACAGTGAGCGACACTAACACAACAGTCGTCCTGGTTCAAGACGTGTCCGTGCTGCTGGCCAGAGGCAACAAGGACGATGTTTGTTCAGGGATGATTTGAATAGCGCTCAACACAATGAGACTATCAGGTGTCGTCCAGGACGGGAAAACTAGCACCGTTTATTTACAGGTTTGGTTTGAAATGAGAAAGTTGTGCAAAAGACTTTTGGACTAAACCCATAGCCAAAAATGTAACGTTGTGAGCTCGTAGATCTGCTATTTTCACCATACATCTGAGCATAAATAAGGCATTTTGTCGCCATCCAATCTTTACAGTTTTAGGTGACTAAACTTTTATGGTGTATACTAGTAAACAAGCTAGAGTAAAACTAAAACATTTCAGGTGACTAAAATATGACTTCAATTAAAAGAATTTATTCCAAAGACTAGAACTGAATACAAATGCTGCGAGTCTGAGCACACAGGTGTCCCCTGTTTGCACTGGACGTGTCTCAGAATAGCACATGTGGGTTTCAGAAAGCTGTGCTGCTCCACTGTTCCACTTCCATGCCTTGGCAGAGTTCCCTCTGCCTCCACACACGCTCTTTTAAACAGTAGGTGAGCTTGCATGTAATCCTTTCAAAGTAGGCAGAGTTAAGTGTGTAATCCATAGAAAAGTAGGAGGAGTTGTACGGGTGTAATCCTTAAAACAGTATAGTTGGAGTTCTGCTGTATTTTTTGCCAGTGAGAGCGATCTTCTAAAAGCGGCACTTACAAGACTGAGTGCCACTCTCTTTCGTTTCTCACTTTTTTCATATTTTATTAAATCTTGGCCCTTTTTCAAAGACCTACACACAACCACATTATCTCATTATTTAGGCAGATGCACTCATCCAGAGAAATGTACAAAGATTCTCTCACTCGTTCATGACCCACCCAGGGCCTATAGTAAACCACAGTGGGAGGGGAGTGTGAGGGAGAGAGAGAGGGAGGACAACAGGGCGGGGGCAGAGCCAGGTGGTCTATAATGAGCTGAATGAGTCTAACCAGATTAAGAGGTATAGTGGCAAGTCAGAGAGCAGGGTGTGTTTAGGGTGTGTTTCCATATTTAGACCCAGGCAGGTCGTTGTCAGGTTCATTCAGGCCAAACAGGCACAGGGAGATACCATGACAGCGTGATGGAGGCCTTCCATCTAATGGTATTAGTGGTCACTATCATAACGGCCAGAGATAGCCAGCCAGTGATTAGTAGAGCAGAAGGTCAGAGTGATAGAGGTAAACACAACCTCGCCTGGCAATGTATAGCCTTGGCATGGCCTTGTATAGTATAGGGACCCATGTTAGTCATGTTTCATGAAAAATACTACCACCAAGGAAGATATAGCACCCCCAAATGTTTCAAATCAGCCTCATGGTGCTCTGTAACAGGTCACACACACACAGGCCTGGTTAGAGCACTCCGGTCTGACGGCGATCAGAATTTTCGTTTGATCACTAACAATGACATGACAAGAAATATAATAAGGCAGAATAAAGCCATTAGGTTGAAAATGGCAGCATAACTGCATAAAAAGTCAGGGTGATATATCTGCCAAGCTGATAAATCATTGGGCTCTAATTTCTCCTAATGTTAGGAGTATAATGTCTTCCAAAAGCTACAGTATGCCCCCCCAACACACACACACACACACACTTTCACCCTGCCAGTGAACCAACAAAATGCTTTTTACAGATGAGCTCCGGTGGTATTGTAACGGATGTTCACATTTTCCCCACAGGCCTCGGAAGCAAGATAAAGGATGCTTATCATTATTATTATCGCCTTTCGATCACTCCACCCTCCGGGGCTATATCACCCACCATTAACAGACTACATATTAAGTGCCAACTTGTATGTAACACAACACCCGTATGTTGAATTCACAGAATATTCATCATCTTGTAAAATGTGTTTGTGGGGGTTTGTTTACACAGACATTCTGGGTCAGATACATGGATAACTTTTTTTTTTAAAGGTCCCCTGCTCTCCAAGCTGACTTGTTAGTACCAACAGCCCCTGCAGTTGCCACGATCAGATGACATCTCATGTTTAAAGGTTGATCTAAACACACCCCATGTGCCTACAGTACAATATGTGAGAGAAAATTACTTCATCCCACACAGAATGCATGGACAAATAATGTTGCATGCAATTTCTACCTACATTTGAGCACATTTGACATTTTTTGGAGATGGAAAACCATCAACAAAAAAACTAGGTTATTGACTTGCTAGCCCACTACCCATAGACAAGGATGTCCCTGTGATTTTGTCTCTGCCGTGTCACGTTGATCATTGCAGGGCGTAATTACAAATAATATCACACCAAAGATGTCAGTAATTGCAGTGTTCATCACAAGAGCGTGTGTTACATAACTATGAATTGCTCATCAGCACTAGTGCACTCCCACTGTGTGGGTGTGCGTGCGTGCGTGCATGTTGAAGACAGGCCACCGTACCTCCACATCATGCGTGTGCGTGTTGATGATGAAGACCTGTCCGCCCGAAGAGGCCCAGACATGCTCCTCCACCGCCAGCAGGGCTTTGACGGGCAGCACCCCCAGCTTAAGCACCTCGGGGCTGTCGGAGCTCCACGAGCCATCTGAAACAGCAACAGACACAATGACAACACATCAGTACCATCTGAACAGCAACAGACACAATGACAACACAGCAGTACCATCTGAACAGCAACAGACACAATGACAACACAGCAGTACCATCTGAACAGCAACAGACACAATGACAACACAGCAGTACCATCTGAACAGCAACAGACACAATGACAACACAGCAGTACCATCTGAACAGCAACAGACACAATGACAACACAGCAGTACCATCTGAACAGCAACAGACACAATGACAACACAGCAGTACCATCTGAACAGCAACAGACACAATGACAACACAGCAGTACCATCTGAACAGCAACAGACACAATGACAACACATCAGTACCATCTGAACAGCAACAGATACAATGACAACACATCAGTAGAATCTGCAAAGCAACAATGACAACAATCAACACTCCATATTCGAGCTCCATCAGCTGGTCTGTTCCCATATTTTGCCAATCCCCATATTTTGGGGATTGGCTGAGACAGAACCCCATATACCACTTCTTATTAGCCAGTGCCCACAGCTGTACAGGCACCTTTCTAGTATTGTCAATAAATTGCGGAAACTATCCGTCTGTTATAGATTGAATGTGTAGACACGTACAGATATGCTTCATTGCTTGGAGATTAATGATTTCCTTAACCCGTAAAGTACACTGTTAGAAAATAAACAAATGAGAACAGTGATAAGGCAGCATCAGAACGTTTGTCTCCCACTGCCATTCAAGCACGTTCTGCCAATACTTTTTCAGGAAACATTCTGGCACAGTAGTGAAAGCGTGGCTTATGTCCTCAAGCAAAATGCCCCAGTGGTGACAGCCCTACACGTGTCAAGTTCCTTCTGGTGAGCTCAGTGTGAGCACTGTTATTCGTTGCTGCCTTTAGTAATTCAGCTTCTGTACCTGTTCCAACCCCACAAGGTTGATATACAGTCATCACCCTCTTGTGTCACTTTATCACCCTGCACCTTGCCCAGGGCAAATAAAGGCTGGGTATAATGGTTATTTCATAGAATGTAATATTGCAGTAGACAACACCCACCAGTGAGCCACGTTTTACAGCAAATACTATCAATGTAAATATAGCGCTGCTAGCTAAAAAAAAAAAAAAAAAAAAAAAAAAAAAACTTCATCTGTTAAGATTGACTAACTGGCCGTTGATAGCTTTACAGCCCTCAGTATGAATATGAATAATCATGGCTGTGCTACATCCATCCCACACACCTCCTACACACTGTGTTCAGCATGAGCCTGGTGTTTCCACAGAGATACATCTCCACTGGATGACTGGAACACGTACACACAGTTCTCTCTCTCTGCAACATGTGAACTCTGTGATAAAAATGACATGACGTGTGTGTGTGGGCCTGGTTGGCCCGACGGAAAAACACTCAGGAGCTGACAGAATTTCACAGAATAGGGAATCGTTTCGACATGACTGCGAGTAGGTGGACAGAAACATTTATTCACCGATTTTGGCAAAACAATCCAAGTTGAGATACTAATAAAATCTTTTGCTCGTCTCTGGTGGGAGGGACCCAGCAGAGACGCTGGATAACTGTAGCGTTGAGTTGGACCACTAAAATGGCTCCTTACAGTTGGAACAAAAGTGGAGTACACACATCTCTAATAAAAACTTACAGGTGCTGAACTAAAAAAGTGGAATGTGAAAAAGAAAGGAAAATAGCACACCGTATAGTAGCTCAAACAGTGTTTCGACCCCATCTGGGTCTTCGTCAGGTATGATACCTGACGAAGACCCATTGAATGAAGATACTATAAATACACTCTGCTCAAGCCTGTTCCATCCATTAAAAAAAATAACAGATTATTAACAGAGATTGCGGCGATTGCACAGCTTATGGTGTCTTTTTAATATCGACAAGAGTTAATGCTGCAGAAGAGTGACACCCTGGAAACCAGAGACGCCAGTGAAAGGGGTGGTCCCTGTCGCCACCACCTGTTTTCTCAACTTTTTTGGGCTTCTATTGTGACTGTAATGGAGCAGCCCTGCTTTGGTGTCACACGCTAACATGTCCTCCATGCGGACATGGTAGCCAACTAAAAATCATATCGTTACACCTCACGCTAGGTTCATGTGCATGGGGGTGGCCGATGGGAATTTTTGTCTAGGGCGCCATCGAGCGGCTTTCTGGCACCGGTACCGTGGATCCATTTGCTTCAGTGTTTTCCTGTTACCTTAATATTATAGGTTCAGGTTAAATTCATTGTTGGAAGTGGAGAACAAATTGTAGAATATAATACGCCATGGGGAAAAATGAATGTACAATTTTCAGATGTAGCCAGAAAGAAGAAAGTCAAACTCTAAACCCAACCCCAGTACTCTCTGAACTACCCCAGGTGAAAACAGCAACGCTAGGTTGAGCTGAACCAGGCCAGCCCAGTTTAAAATAAGTAGCTCATTTCCTCCAGAACCTCCACATTCCTACAGAGTCTAATCTAGACCAGGAAGTGGACGAGGCCTCGCCAATAGTGTTTGTTTAAGAGACGGCACAAAGGCAGCTATTGAAGGCAGAGGTGCCACGCAGTGAGGCTCTCCCTCCGTGTGCATGCATGAGTGTGTGTGTGTGTGTGTGTGCATGCGTGTTGAAGGCAGTCGCTGCCACACAGGGAGGCTGGAGAGGTACAGTAATAGGGACTTTAAGCTCCCCCGTTTTCACTACGGCAACCCGTACAGGAACTACGTCGCCTATGACGCAATCGCCGTAGCAGCCCAAATCGTTAAGCACACTCCCGTCGGCGACGGGTCCCCACCCCGTTTTGGTTCCCATGGTGACACGATGAAGCGTCTATTCAGCACGTGTCAAACATAAACACGTTAGCTAACGTGCCTGTCACTTGGGGGCAGTAGTGGGAAGAGCTGCTGAAACTATTTGTGTTATCCTAACAGTATGTTTAATAAACATCATGACAAATGGTATCAATGTTGTTATTGCTTGCCAAACAACACACACTGCATGTGGAAAGAGAAAGGTGATTGAGCAATCATTGTAAATGTATGTGAGTTGTTCTTGCACATTACACAGATGTGTATGTGTTCAAGAAAGAAAGAATGAATGAATGATTCGAAATGGAGAATTAGCCTACAGTACGTATCAAGTACACACACTACAACGCAACTGAAAACAGCCTGGACATTTACAGTATAGGTCAAGTACAAGTACAACAAATCTGAAAAAACTGAAGGGACACACTATTCAAAAATATATTTGTCTACAATAATGATCATCTCTCATTTTATCGAGGCATCCAGAGGCATACAAAATAATTACTGCTGTAAAGCCAGAAGTAACATCATAACAATCATAGGTAAAGAGTGAAAAGAGAAATATACTAAGAGGGGAAAGGGGTGGGCCTGAAGCCAACCATTTGGCTGATACAATACAGGTGGTCAAATGACTTGCATGCATTGCATCCATCAATCAATCAAGCCCATGGCATATATAAATGACCTACCCAACAAACACAATCAGGCAACAAGATGTCGTTCAGGAATGCGAGAGAGCACTTGCTTTATGCATTTGATGACGGTACCATTTCTGAAGAGGAATTCCTACTGCTGAATGAACTAAACACCTCAGCAAATTTAGATTTGCCCTGTGCTGCACCCAGGTTTTGTCTGGATGACATGGAAGATGATGAATGCTTGTCTGAATTCCGTGTCCGAAAGGCTGACCTACCGGTGCTGGCCAGTGCGCTAAATATACCTGACCAATTCACATTACCTCAGCGAAGTGTTGTGGGGGGGATGGAGGGCTTGTGCATGCTCCTCAAAAGGCTTGCATATCCTTGTAGGTACAGTGACTTGATGCTCAGGTTTGGGGGGCGTCAAGTCCCTGTACTGAGCATGGCCACCAACACTGTGATGGACTTCATATACGAAAACCATCACAGTAAAATCACCGAGTGGAACCCCACAATACTCAACCCAGCTGCACTTCAATCCTATGCTGACAGGGTCCACGCAAAGGGGGCCCCACTAGACAACTGTTTTGGGTTCATAGATGGCACTGTGAGGGCCATCTCAAGACCAGGCCAGTATCAGCGCATACTCTACAATGGACACAAACGTGTTCATAGCCTGAAATTCCAGGCAACTGTTATCCCAAACGGGCTGATAGCCAACCTGTATGGTCCAGTTGGTAAGTCTGCATACATAACATTTTGTATTCACAGAATATATACATATTCCTACAATATTCTCACATATTTACACATTTACAGCTGAGAATAGGCCAGCATAGCCTTGCCTACCAGGTCGGGGACCTAAGCTGGCCAGGTATGTCCATTATGATCATTACTATACTTTGGTAATGTTATTACTTTGCATCCTTTCAGAGGGAAAGAAACATGACGCAGGAATGCTGGCTGATTCTGGCTGGCTACCTGTCCTGGAGCAGCATGCAATCTCACCTAGTAAGAATCAAACAAAAGCCTACTACAATGACTCATAGCTGAATCTCATCAACAGTAACATATCAGCATTCACACCGTTCATATGTAAGTCACTGAATAGGTCACTATAAGGATATTACGTTTTCATGAAAGAAAGGCTAACTGTAACCTTTCTGTTCCATTCAGCAGGCCAGAGGATGTGCATATACGGGGACCCAGCATACCCCCTGCGCACCCATCTCCAGGCTCCTTTCCGCTCTCCACGGCTGACCCCTGATATGATGCATTTCAACAGGGCCATGAGCGAAGTCAGGGTGTCCGTGGAGTGGATCTTTGGTGACATTGCCAACTATTTCAAGTTCATGGACTTCAAAAAAGGCCTGAAAATCGGCTTGAGCAATGTTGGAAAACAGTATGTGGTGTCTGCACTACTGAGAAATGGCCTTACTTGTCTGTATGGCAACCAGACAGCCCAGTTCTTTGGCCTAGACCCACCCAACATTGTGGACTATTTTGCATAGGCTTTTCTTTTTTTTCTTTCCTTTTTTTGTTTTTTTGCTAGCCTGTTTTTCTTTTGCACCATGTCTTCCTTTGTTTTCGGTGTGCCACAATAAATATTGAATGTGAGCATCAATCTGTTGTCATGAACCTCTGACAGGAATGACGAAACATAGTCTATATAGCAGCAATGTTTATTAAACATAACGTAATATGAAAAAAGGTTAAAGAATGTGCCATTATGCAGTGAGAAAAATACATTGCTTACGAAACAAAGGCCAACAATGGGCGCTAGATTTATAAACTAAATGAACAACACAAAAAAGGCCTACAATGGGCGCTGATTTATAAACTAAATGATTGGAACAAAAAAGGCCTACAATGGGCGCTAATGAATGAAACAAGAATTTCTCAACTACCTGTAACTAAGGTCAGGCCATGTTTAACCTCATGAGCAACAACTTGAGAAAAAGCCTTTTATTTTTTTAAGATGTTACTCATGAGGTTAAGCATGGCCTGACCTTGTTGCTGCTGTTGCTGCAACAGCATGCCCAGCATCTGTTGTTGCTGTTGCTGCTGCTGCTGCATAGCCTTTAGTAGGGCAGAATTTTGCGCTTGCTCATCCCTCCTGAGCCCAACCTCTGCCCTTCTGATTTCCACCTCAGCCCTTCTTATTTCCATTTCCTCCCTCTTCAGTTCAAATTCCTTCTCTTTCAGTGCCATCTCCTTCTCAGCTTTCTCCCTTAAATAGTCAATCGTTTCAGTTCCAGTTCTTCTTTTTCTTTTGCCCTCACTCGTCCCCTCCTCTCCTCCATCTTCAGTCCTTTTCCGTGTCTCCCCCAACCTCTCCATAGCCCTCTTCCTCACTTCCTCTGCTGTGGAATGATTCATGAAAAAGGAACATTGAAAACATAATTTAGATATTGTACGTGCATGCGCTCGCGCGTCATGTTATGCACGTGGGTTGAGCTAGATGTAGTACCTGCTGCTCTGGTCCACCAGGGTCTTTTTAAGTTCTGGACCCTGTGGTCGACTCTCCTCCACATCCTGCTCCTTTTCAGTGATGTCCTCCAGCAGTATGTCCGTTTCAGACATCACAGAGGAGGTCCCACTGCTCCGCTCATCTGCACTGTTCTTCTTTTTGAATTTTGCCTGGATGAGGGCAAACCTTTCTCTCACACCCCTCTGGGTCACTTTGAATGGCGTTTCCTCATTAGAGTTTAGAGAGTCTGCAATTTCAGACCAGGCCTTTCCTCGCTCATTACTCCCTTTTTTGTGCAGGTATGGCTCCTTGAAGCGCACCTCTCTGCAGAGCAGCACATCATGGGCCTGAGTCCACTCCATTAGGTTTCTGAAGAAAGATTGAGTGATTTTAACATAATGATCATAGTGGCCCACTACAATCATGTGTCCTAATGGTGATAACAGTGCAAACAGCTAACAGACCAAATATCAGGTTGTAAGGTTTATAAGTTCAGTATGTATGCTACTCACACACACAATATATATATATATATATATATATATATATATATATATATATATATATATATATATATACACACACACAGTAAATGCACTTGTTAGTATTGCATTAGACAGATCATTGGTCTGAGAGCATTGTGAGATCTTACTTTTGGGCAGTTTGTGTGTTTGAGTGTTTTTTTTTAGGCAAGAGTGTGATTGGTAAAGTTCATACATTCACACAACGCATCCAGAGTATGCTGACATCACTCACCTACTCGTGCGGTGCTGGCGTTGTAGACACGACGTGAGAGCGTACCTTCTGCCGTAGTAGGAACGGCTGCGACGGCAGGCAGGTTTATATATCGAGCACTGATCCATTTCCGGTTACCGTAGCGCTACGACGTAGCGGTCCGTGCTTAAAGTCCCTATTGACACCAAGGGGGCTACACTGGATTAGCATTCCAGCAATGTCCTGTGTATATTATTGTAATAATCATAGTTTATGTGTGTGTGTCTGCATTAACTGCATGCATGTGTGTGCATGTATGGTAAAAAAGAAAAGAAAAAAGAAATGCCAGTAGAGTTCACATTGGGGCGCCAAGTGAGAAGAAGAGTGCTCCAATGAGTCTTTACCATAGAAAGGTTGATCCCAACATTGGCCCAGGACCCAAAACTAGTGAAAATGGAACAACTAAAAGCTTACAACATGCGGCTCTGTGTTGATTAGCTTGTAGATCTACGGATTTCTTATGGATGGAATTTCTTACATTTTACTTTGGATTATTCACTGGGGTGGGAGTGGAGGTGTAATGGTAATGTTTTTTGGAAATGTTTTGAAAGAATATTATTTTTTTTTTAAAGTGTTGGAAACAAAATGTACAAGGACTCATAAAAATGTTGTCTGCAAACCAGAGATAGGTCCCAAGTGGTCCCCAGCTAAATGATGGACAGTTGGTAACCACATGGACCCTTATAGATCTGTAACTCCTGAGATCATAAAATGATGGACCCGTAAGGGTCCATTTGGGATCATGCTATGCTCTCAAGAGTTAAATTATAAATAAACATCTGTATTGCTTAATTTTCAAGAATCTACACATTTAGAAAATGTAGAAGAATTGTTATTTTGACCAGTTTTGCCAGCTATCTCTCCTAAATTGTGGACACAAACTTGAAAATCCTTAGTTTTGGAACCTAGAACATCAAATGGTGGTCCGTGGCTATGCAGAATAGTGGGACCTGGTATGAAAAAGGTTGAAACCATTGCATAAATAGACGCTGCGCTGCTTGGCAGGCTGCTGGCGCTGCCAGCTCTCAGTGGACACAGTCAGCCTCTTATGTAACCCAAACCAGTTCACTTCTTGCCATGGAACATTCCTCTGTGACGTGGCTGTCACAAAAAACGTGTTCAATGTTGTGTCACTGTTCATTCATTCTAACAGGAGGTATGGATCAAGCATGGCAGCACCAATGAGAATGTCACAGCATCTGCCAAATGCCCTAAACGTCACTAAATGCCTGTCACTTGTTACATAATCGCAATTATAATAATTATTCAAACAATTACCGTATTTTCCGCACTATAAGGCGCACCGGATTATAAGGCGCACCTTGTAAAACTGTTTTCATATATAAGGCGCACTGGATTATAAGGCGCAGAGAATAGAAGCTACTACAGTTAACATAGAATAAAAGCACCTGCAGTCAAACAATCCATATATAAGGCGCACTGGATTATAAGGCGCACTGTGGATTTTTGAGAAAATTAAAGGCTTTTAAGTGCGCCTTATAGTCCGGAAAATACGGTATTTGAGTGAATAAGTGATATAATTGTTTCTGCTTGGTCTTGCACCTTCCTACCTACATGACTGCCTGCCTAAGTATGTCCCAGGCCGTCCCCTCAGGTCTTCCACTGCTGGCCTGCTTGCGGTGCCCAAAATGGCAACTAAAAAACACGGTGAAGCAGCCTTTTGCTTCTATGGACCGACGGCGTGGAACAAACTCCCATTATACATTCGACAGGCAGCCTCTGTAGACATTTTTAAAGCACAACTCAAGACGTACTTCTATGCACTTGCTTTTAACTGATTCTCTGTGATTTTATATTTTATGATTTTATATTTTATGCCTTATTTCAGGTCATCACTGTACTGCTTCTTTGATGTATTTTAATGATCTCTTTAATTTATACCCACTATTTTTGTCTTCTTCTCTATTGCAATGTAAAGCACTTTGAGCTGCATTTTATGTCATGAAAGGTGCTATACAAATAAAGATTATTATTTGAATAATGTCCATATATCTTCAAACGTCTTCCAGAAATAGCCATCAAGAAGCTGCAACACACTTGACTGTGCGCAGTGTCACAGATTTCTAACAGATGGTTCATCAAAGAACCCGTTCCATTCAGCTCACAAACCTTTCAAGGCTGAATTATCCTAATATAATGTGGTGGTGAGATGGAGAGAGACCAGGAGAATTTCTGTAGCTCCAAGGGGGGAAAATAAGTTGGAATGACTCAGTATTCTTTCAGGAAAAGGTGGAGCATTCCTGAACAGTTGCTCAAAGTCTCTTCCAGGCAAAAATGAAGCTGGCTGAAGGTGCAGGACATATTTTCCAGTCTCTTTCTCTGCAGCCTTTCAAACCCAAAACTATGAATATTTTTGAATAGTTTTGTCCACAAGTATTGATGTGGTGCCAAATAATTAAAATAAAAATGATTTCACATTTGTCAATTGTACAGCTGTAAATTAAGTAATCTAACACTTGAGAGCATGACACCAAACCAAAAGGAGCTGTGAGGATCAATTTGGTTTCATTTTTACACTCAAGAGTTAAAGATACAATATAAATAAGGGCCAACTTGGTTACAAGCTCTTCATCAGCTGGAACCTCAAGGACCGTAGTCTAAGAGCCCTTTCAAACACGGAGCGATGATCGTACACGTTGTTGCCTGGACGACAGGTCGGCTACAGATCTGTTCAAGAGGGATGTCACAACACAAGCATAAAAAGAAAAGCTCAACAAAATCCAGGTCTGGTTGAGTGGCTGGAGTTTGCACAAAAAGAGCATGCATGCAATCAATTTACAGAAACAGATTTCTCACAAAACCAAAACAAAAACGCACGTCTCATTGAAAATGAACTATAGGTGTGTCATATTGCTTCCCATTTGAAAGGCCCTTAATGATGCATTGAAAAGAATCCAAACAGCGTTAACGGTGACATTGCAACAACACATCCGATTGCCTCAAACCGCAGAGTTCCCCTTTTCCTTGGTTCTCTGAAGGACTGCAGAGAAACGGCCGGCCCATCAAAAGACAAACAGACAAAACCTCTCCGTCTGCTCCTCTGGGAGCAGGAGAAGACGAGAAATAGGTCAGTGCTGCTAACAGAATGGATTCTCCTAGACAACCCAACCAGGCTTGGTACCACAGAGAATGCCCCAGAAATACTGACTCGCACAACGGATAGTCAGTCTCCCCATGGGGGGACTAGCATGATCACAAAAAGGTCAGGGGTTGAGCAGACAAAACATGTCTCGCTGAGACCCAGGTTCCCCAGACTACCTTCTAAACAACATGGCTCTATATTCCGTCTGTTAGAGCAGCACTGTGTTGCTTAATGTAGGTCATTTACTCTGCAATTGGCCCAATTATACGTACAACCCTGACAGGAGTAGCAACACATCTTACAAAGACGGATTTCAGAGAAAATGGTCAATAGAGATGCCACCAAACTCCTCATACATATAAAACACAGACACAATATACCTTCATGATACCCATAACTTATTTTTTGTCGATACCAAGTAGCTAGCCAATCTATTATTATATAGCTTTTCTTCCAGGGGTGAGGTCCAGGGACTCTCAAGGTTCCTTGGGGGGTTATAAACACATACACACACACACACGTCTTACCTGGTGTTCTGGAGTATATGACCACTGCACCGCTGACCAGGCCCACATAGAGACAGTGTCGTCGGTAGACCAGGCTGGTGACCGTGACCTTGTCGGGAGTGAAGAACTGTTGCAGTCGGACCTTCTTGGATCGCTGGCTGCTCTTATACACGATGATGCTGAGCAACGGGATGAGAAGAACCACAACAAGGGTCATTCTATCTGCCTCTGACACAACCGTAGCTTCATGGTAGACAGTGATGAACAATGCAGGCGGAGCGAGTGCACTTTTCGGCATCTTGTGTTAAATGCAGCTTTAAAAAAAAAAAAAAAATGTTTGTAATCCACTTTTCATCTGGTGCCAATTGTCTAAGCTGTATTTGGGGGCGATACTGTCCCTCTTCCAAAATGGGGAGAGCCCCAAATTGAACGCATGCTTCCTTCAATCCATGAGCAGTGAGCAGGTACTGTATCTTAACTCTTTAAGAGCTGAGTGGGTATATATACGTCGTTGTAGAACAGCGCCACCTGGAGGCTAAGCTCATACATATACGTCGTTCAGACATTTATCATTCAATCATATTTTTTTCAATTAAAACCCAAGCTGTATGCATTAAATCCCTAATGGGGCTGTAGTATACTGTTGCTTTAAGGCCCTGACGACGTCACAACCAATACTCCGCCCCCCTACCCATTTTTTTCCCTGCTTTGAGGAAGTAAACACAAGGAGAGACAGCTGGACGTAGCAGAGCCTTAGCACTCGTCAGTCCCCTGCACTCTCTCTCTCTCTCTCTCTCTGCTCTTAGCAAAACAGCATTGTGAAGCGATCGCTTGTTTTTTTTTTCATCAAATGCAAGAGGCTATTTTACTTTAGTCATCTGGACACAGTGTGACTGCACTCGCATGGGGATTGCATTCTTTCTTTCTCTATTTCTCTCTCTCTCTCTCTCTCTCTGTCGGAGGCAGAGGGGCGTTATGGAAGAGCAGTCAGGCAGGCACCTGCAGCTCGCTAATGATCGTTAGGAAAATCTGGGTCGTTCGCGCGTGTGTGTTGGGTGTGTGTGTGTGTGTGTGTGTGTGTGTGTGTGTGTGTGTGTGTGTGTGCGTGTGCGTGTGTGTGGTCTTCAAGTTATGCTACGCTAAACGTCTTTGCAAAGAAAGCACAACAGCCCCCCCCCCCTCCCACACACACACACACACACACACACACACACACACACACACACACACACGCGCGCGCACACACACACGTGCGCACACACACACGTGCGCACACGCAACAGATCTGAGGCATTTCTCTGACTATTGCAGGGATTCTGACATAAAATCCCCAATAATTGGTGAACTATAGATGGCATATTTTTTTTTCTTTTTTCTTATTGGAGCAGAGGGTGTGCCCTTTCATATGGTATATGGTTTTTTATATATTACTGTCAACATAATTATATTATATAGACCTGAAAAATATTATTCCATAAATGATATGGTGTTGGCCCACAACGCAAGTTGAATTCAAATGACAATTACAGACGAACGGAAGATGGGAGGAATGTAAATTTTTTTTCCCCTAAAAATGGACAAATAGGGCTGTCAATCGGTGTATAGCATGTACAATATCTTTATTTGGTTCATATATATATTTGTCTGTCAATGTCTCTATACAATGTATTTTTACAAGACTGCTCATGTCTCTATAGCATTCAAATGGCAATAAGTCCTGAACGATAGGTGGTATAAATGATTTTTTTTTTTCTTGTGAAAGCAGCGAGTGTGCTCTTTCAGACGGTATATGGCATGTAAATGTCGCTATAGGACTTTGTTTTTTATTGGCCTTGTTTTAAATTAGTGACATCCCTAGTGACATCACTCAAAATGCTTAGCACAGTACTTCCACCTGTTTTCCCAGAATGGTTAGCTCTCAAAGAGTTAATGTGCCACCACACCAGTTATTATCTCCATACACCATATGATAATGCCCTGTGACATATCATTAGATGTTGTGCACCTCATCTAACCCTGGATAACCATACATGGAGAAGACTGGGTCATCAAGATATATTGAGCCGACCACACCTCTACATTTGACCTCAAACCCATAGATCTCCATACGTTTGCAACCCAGTTTTTACACCCAATGCCAATTGTCAAAAGAAATCTGGTGCTATTTAGTCTGCCCACCTGTGGTAATCTGACCTGTTCTGACTTTCCAGTTGTGCATGATACTTAGCGTGATCAGATCAAATGGGCTACAGCTGTTATGATGCTTCCTGCATAGCACACATGGAACAGTAAAGGATTGGATATCACTGTTACTGTACAAAACACATTAGTAACACAAACTCTAAGCCGTTTAGAAATCAGTTGCTGATGTGCCCTCTGACAAATCCTTGATATTTCATTATAATGGACAGAGATAACCTTTCTACGCCGTTTGGAAAATCCTTTTGGACTTTGTGGAGGTAGGGAAATAGTTTCCAGGCAAGATGCACCCCCCCCCCCCCTTCCCCACACAATCAGAAGTACAGTAAGCACTAAAGGTTTTCAAAGACGTAACTGCTAGACGAGTAGGATACAAAGGCAGCCTGAAAATCATCATTTGCATTCCGATGGGTGATTTTGGATCGTGCTGCTTGCATACAATGGCCAGTTTGTCCTCTCTTTATTTTCCAGTGTTTAAGAGGATTTTTATATGATAGGAAAACAGAGGATCCCCCTTCTCGTAGCCCACTAGTCCCTTCCTAACATTTTTGTCTAGATTACATTTGTTGATGAAATTGTAAATATATCACGTCTTAGTTTTCATTTCGTTTCATTCAATGCAAAAAGGTAGTCAAACATTTTTCATCTTAGGATTAGTCGACGAAGACAACACGTGACGCGGCGTACCTTCCATCCTCCATGCCCAGGCACACGGTGGGCATGTCTGCGGGCGTGGAGGCCTTCACGTGGTTGGCCGCTTCTCCAGAAGAGGCGGCGGCATCTCCGTTGTGCAGGGCATCGTGCTCCGTGGGGACATAGACCATGCATAGGATTCGCGACTCCACATTGAAACACTCTGTCACCTTGGGGCTGGAGTTCTGCATGGCCACGATGGAGATCTGGCCCATCTGGTTGGTGCAACTCGCCACCTGAACACCAACGGACAGCAGTTAGCTTAAAGGGCTGGATTTACATTTTGAACACTAATGGACAGTGGTTAGCTTAAAAGTTTTACCTGCGCTTTAACTCATTTAGACTTGAATCTTAGACTTGATTTGTAGAATGATTCTACAAATTTCTTCTAAATCCTGACAGTTTTCTGAAAAATGTTTCAGTGTCAGTGTTGCTCAAAATATTTAATGTCAAGAACCCCCAGAAATATCTAGATTTGGCAACAGAAGCCCCATGTGAAAATATGTTGTTCCAAGGATCCTCCAGAACCAATGGAGTTAGAAACATTTGCTCGAAAGGATACACAGTATATACTGTATATTCAATATGCATGTTCGCGCCTCACATGCTGCTCCAAAGCACAAATGTTCTATTTCCAGTTTTACTACACCTACACAAAGTTGGCAGCCTCGTGGCAGAGGGCTGTGTCTCGGTGTTGACAAGGTGGCCGTTGACGCATCGTTTCTTTGCTGCTATGTGTGTTGGGCTACCAAATTAATACTCACCCAGACACAGCCATGGCCCAGAACAGGCGAGTCTGCTGTGCTCTCTGTGTTGATGTGAGGTTCTGGGTTGTGGACAGCACACTCCACCTGTGACACAACATGGCAACGTGAAGGAGGAGCGCAGAGAGGGGATCATCATCAGAAATTATTCAGTAGAAAACCACTATGGCAAAGAATTGAAAGTGTCAACTATCCACAACTTTCCCACAACCCATAAGTCTTTGCGTTTGTGTCTGCAGAAGTTCCTCTTTCTCGCGCTGTGTTACCAGGTTTGCGACAGAAACAAGTGGACTGCTTAGACAATTGGCAAGACCGGCACAAATGAACATAGCTGATCTCCAACCTCACAGCGACAAATTGCGAGGTTGTACATCTCATTTAAAAACACATTGAGAATAAAACAAAATATTTTTAGTAAAATTTAATACATTTGAATAATAAAGGCACACTGATTTAAGGTTTAGAATGTAAGCTCAAATAAACAACTAATGTACACTTTAGAAACAAGCCCAAAAACTTCAACCAACAACTATAATTTATTTGGAAGTGATTTCCTACATCAAAAGAAAAAGTGGCTCAGGGGTAGAGTCACGAGATGGTAACCACATGGTTGCCGGTTTGATCCCGGGCTCCCACAGAGTTAGTTGTCGATGTGTCCTTGAGCAAGACACTGAACCCCTAATTGCTCCTGATGTGCTAGTAGGTACCTTGCATGGTTTCCACTGCCATCAGTGTATGAATGTGTGTGTGAATGGGTGAATTTGATGCATAAGCTATGTAAAGTGCCTTGGATAAAGGCGCTATATAAATGCACCATTTACCATTTTTACCATTAAAATGCTGCTTATAATAAGCAACCATGGCAACACTGCATAAACGTGTGTGCGCTCTGGTTTCGGTGCCTTGGCGGGGAAAATTGTGGATAAATGCCAGGAAACGATTCAGTCTACAAACCTGATATCTTTAGTATCAATATAATTATTGTCAAATCTGATTGATTTGTACAATTGTACTCTTCCAAACTTTTGTTACTCCCCAAACAAGAATTGGAACACACACACAAAAAAAGACTTGCTACAATACATAATTTCCTTGACTCCTTCAAATCCACTATCAAAGGTAGGTTGTTTCTAAGTAGGTTGTTTCTTGCAAAATTGCACAGGGAGCTGAGGCTGTTAAATATTTTTAATATTTTTTTTTAAAGTCCACAAATGTCTGTCTAACGTGAGCATGGATTTGCTCTCGGCTTGAGTACACGGTGACATAGAGAGCGCACTATGGCTGGCCAGTTTCTGTGAAAGCGGCTAGTGGGCCCTATTGTAAAGTAGAAATGGTTATGGTGTCCAGTTTGTCAACCCACTCACAGTTAACTTTTTTTTTTCTTACAAAACTGTTAATACAAAAGGAAATCAATCGAAACAAGACATACTATAAAATGTTTAAAAAAATAAGTAAACAATAAAAACATATCATGAAAATAGCCAAGAGTTTGAACCACTTTAAATATGGTTGTATTGTATTCTGATCAGGGAAAAAGTTGTGTGTTTAATATATGATCAAATTATTCTTCTTCATGCACACATCAGACTGATTGGTGAAGAGTGATTTGTGCATGAATATTCATATCACATGAATCAACAGCAGCTAATTAAAGAAATAATTAAGAAAGACTTATCTGCTCACCAGGGTGAAGTGATTAAAAACAGATTCAACTGAAATGTCTCTTTATTCTGAGCAAACATACCACCACCATCTAATCACAGGCATTGTTCAATCCACCTGTGGACAGACTGCTGGCTGAAACTCCACCCCTTGGGAAATGTAGTTTTTTTGTTCTTCCTTTTTTGGTGTTTTGATGGGAGCATTGTAGGCAAATAATTGAGACATAATGGACAAAGAAAGAACAATATACCACACTTAACAACTAGCTGAATGTCCATATTAGATCTCTGTAAATAGACTGATAAGAGAACGGGCAATGTGAGTGTGGGTAGTACAAACATTGAGTCACACGTCAGCTACTCCCACTTAGCAGTGTGATGACTGAGGATTCATTTTCTTAAACAGGACAGATGAATTTAATTAGGTCTCCTATTGATGCAATCAATGCAAAACAGAAACTACAATACAGTATGTTTACTCCTAATGTAGACAACAAAGCTACATCCTACATCACAGCCTCTGAACTGGACAGAAAACATCAGCCTGTATACAAACAAGTAGGCAGCAGAGTATATAGGCATACTTTTAGAGGTGTGTTTTCATAACGTTTCACTTATTAACCATATTGATCGTCACAGAGATTCAATCTATTAATATTTACAACCTGAAAATTAATAAAAAGCTATATTTTTGTTTTCAGTGATTGTATCTCTCTCTCTTGGCCTAGGCCAAGAGAGAGAGAAACCTCATCAATTCTCTAGTAGAGAAACCTCATCAATTCTCACCGCTCCTTCATGTAAATTGACAAGGTCTTGGTCGTTCACACATCTGGGCTGATGTGTGTAAGCCACTTATCATTACAATGGCAGCTGAACTCACCAGAAGGTAGCTGGCTAGCAGTTGAAAGGCCAAAGACGCAACCCCCCCAAAAAATCCCTGGCCAGTACGGGGATCGAACCCGCGACCTTGGCGTTATTAGCACCACGCTCTAACCAACTGAGCTAACCGGCCCTACTGAGAGACCACTGTTTGCTGACACAAATGGAATGCAGCTCCTCTGACATTTGTTTAAAGGCTGGCTGGGGTTAGGATGACATTTTGTCGCTGTCAGGCTGAAACCTTGTATGTCCAAAATAACCTAATGGATTCATTTTCGTTATAGGCAAAGTTAAAGGTAGGGTAAGTGATTTGAAATTCATGGTGTAGTACCAGCCTGGTGCACTAGGGGCCCCCAAGAGTAGCTACACTATGTGAACCTGCTGCTCGATCCTGATTGGAGGAGAATTCACCCTCCACCTGGGGGACTTTTATTAGCTCCTCTGCTAACGTGGGGGAGGGGGAAACTCCATATATGGTCTGCACACCTCATAATAGAGCATTTTAACAGAAAAATATTTTTTTGGGATGATATCTGACAAAAGTGAAATCACTTCCCCTACCTTTAAATGGTTTAAAAATGTACCTAAGTACTGGAGGAACTTGTAGATTGGTTACTTTTAAAATAAAATAGAGCATTAATTTATTAAACACATAAAAAGATGAAATATGGACATACAGTATGTGCATAATGTGCAAGGATCAAGCTGATGAAGTTGAGCTCATCTGGCATGCTATAACAATACTAAATAGTTCTAACATTGTGTAATGCTATAGATGACATTCCTATCTTTCTCTGTATCTCTGTTCCTGTCCTGCCATGTCTAGCTCGGCTCTATATGGCTCACATAATATATGACTCATAACTCCCAGCCACCTCTACAAATATATATCATCTGTCCGAAACCTTGTATCTCCATATTTCTAACTATTCTCATGCGATAACTAGGGTTCCTACACATTTGGAATTTCAAATGCACTTTTTGTATAGGTAAGAGATCATTTTTTAAATACATTTCCATAACGGCTACCAGCAATTTCACCATTACGGCCTGACAGCTATTAATTAAGGGCTATTTTCCAAATGGCAACTCCTAGTCTGCAAACATAGATATTTTTCCATACATTATTTTACATTATTCTCCATACTTTTCCAGACCTGGAAATTCTAAAATGAAATCCCATACTTCCATACTACTTACACAGGAACCCTACACTATAGCAGAATCGTTAAAGAAATAGTATAAAGTACTTCCAGTCATTTTGTGGGGGGCACTGGGGCCAGGTATTAAATGTAAGTTAATTCACAAAACTAATGTAATTATTTTGGTGACTTGTGTTGAGTATTCCTAAAATATTAAATGGGCTGGTGTGTACCATTTATTTAATATATTCCCTGTATGTGCTGTGTGATGCTGCCTGGTGTCTGTCAGCTTGTTGCCCCAGCCTGCTGCTTGTTGCCCCAGCCTGCTGCTTCGCCTCACAGACAAGTAATTCAACTGACTCACCAGTCACCACGCCTAACAATAGGGAGCTCTATATGTGGAACACAACAAAGGATTATGTCATTCACAACTACTACTTGTGGTGACAGATACACAGTCAGATCAAAGGCCACAATGACTCGGCATCAGCACAGAGCAAGAACCGACTGAGTGGGTCTCACAAAAGCTCTGTGGCCAGTACGGGGATCGAACCCGCGACCTTGGCGTTATTAGCACCACGCTCTAACCAACTGAGCTAACCGGCCTCATGCCATTACATTCATATTATACAATGCAGAGACATATTGGGTATATATTCTGGGACAACTCAGCTGAACTGAGATTACCTTCCATTTCTGTAAGCATATTCAGGGGTTAAAGGGCATCAGGGCCGGTTAGCTCAGTTGGTTAGAGCGTGGTGCTAATAACGCCAAGGTCGCGGGTTCGATCCCCGTACTGGCCATAGTTTTAGATGTGCTTGCTTGTGGCATTGTATTGTTTATAGTTTCAATTCTACAGTCAGACAAAATAGCTTAACATGTTTGTTTAGTGTTATTATTTGTTTTAGGGAGTCAAGTGTTGTTCTTTCTATATTTATTATGCCTCTGTCCGTTTTTTTGTTGTTGAATACAGTCATTGTTGAGTGGGAACTGGGTATATCGTTATTTAGGTCACTGCTATTTTAACTACTTTTGTGGGACACCATTTAAGTAGGCCATCTATTTACCAAAACACATACAAGGTTAAAGCAATTTATGGCTTTCGGCCATAAAAATCTGGCATAAGACGCAGTATATAAAAGCGAGAAAGATGAGGTGTGTGCGAGTGTGCGTGCATGTGTGTGTGTGTGTGTGAGAGAGAGAAAGACAGTGAGAGAAAGAGAGACAGAGAGAGAAGATAGATATTATCTAGACCCACCTTGAACTCCTGTAGTTTAGACATGACCACAGGCATCTGCCTCAACAGGAGAGGGTGTTTCTGTTTCTTGATCTGATTGCAATCCTCCTCCGCAAAGAACCAGCCTTGCATGTTGTCCTCCTCTGTTACACACACCAGACGCATGCACACACACACACACACACACACACGCACGCGCACACACACACGCACGCACGCGCACACACACACACACACACACACACACACACACACACACACACACACACACACACACACACACACACACACACACACACACACACACACACACACACACACACACACAGAATGTACAGGTTTGACAGTGCGTGATCTTGAAACTATTCTGTTGCTGTGTTCACAATACAATGATACACAGTAATGCTCAATTCTGGCAATTGCTAATTTTTGGCTTTCACAGTAGAGATCAGCTGATCATCAGTTACAAATCATTTTTGTCATTTTGTCTGAACTATGAGTGTTCTTATGTTCTTCCAGCGTCAATGCCTGCATCAATTTGGTTTGTTGCTGTGAAGTAGTCAGATCACCCCCATGTTACTATCAGATCTACATGATGGAAACCCTTCGTTGACCACATACAGTAGTATATACAGTCATATCAGGACACGTCATTATCTCCCGACACAACAAATGTCAGGCTGTTTTATGCTGGATGTTTAACCCAGATTAGGGACGCTGTGGCTTAATGTGGTTAAATCTTTCATTGCTCCAGTGCCGGTGCTGAGTGAACTATCTCACCATTTACAGCAGTAGATTTACAGTACACATACAGTAAACGTATAGCAGACGTACCTAATGCCAGCTTGGCCATCTGCAGGTTGCTGATCCACGACTGTTTGACAGCGGGACTGAAGGTGTTGAACACGGCACTGAAGAACGTAGGCCTGCCGGACCTACAATAGCACACAATGACACGCTCAAGAACAAAACACTACATCATATACTGATATGACATGACCATATTAGATCATATCAGTGAAAATGTCTCTGATGTGAACACACCTCAAAAAAACAAAAACAAAAAACTAGGGCATCTAGCATTTGGGGGATAGGTGTTCCCACATTAATGTTGCTATTTTGGTAATTCCCTTACATTATGCATAGGTGTGGTTTGGGTGTTTTTATCTTTCATCCAATCCATGTTGGTCTTCCCAAAACTCGCCTTTTCAAAAGACCACAGCTTGGTCAATTCTGTACCATTCCTCACGATCCAAAGTGCTATATTTGCTCACCAAATATTGATGTTTCCTTTGCTGTATGGTGCCCAAGTCTGCAAACAGTTATAAAGCAAATTGCAAACTCGTCTTTTTGATAACTCATAGCTCCATCACTTCGTAAAATATCACTCTCTCATTTGCTGCATAGAATATACTTTGTTTCTATAGAGATCTTCTCTATGAAACAAGATCAAACGAGACGTATTTGTTAGGAAATCAGCAATAAACCAATCTCATGGTGAGACTGAATCATCAGCAGCAATTTGTCACAAGTCAATTAATGTCTTTGACTATAGACAACTATATGTCCTACGTAAAGACAACAGCAGGCAATCACTTGTGATGTTTATAGGTCAATCAATAAATAAAGAGATGGAGTGAACTAATGCAGCAGCTGTTCCATTTCGCCAGCTCCAAGGCACACGCAAGTGCTGTGAGGTGTCTATTTGGAACCACCATTAGCAACATAAAGGCGGGTCCTGCCTGGGTCCAACTTCAAGAACTGTCACTGTTCTATGGAGCGCATCTTCTCTTTTCGCATAAGGAGGAGGAGGAGGAAGAGAAGAGCAAGTGTTTTGGAATGGAGGCATTAGGGGAGGAATGACAGACACGCAGTTGTGTTCCTAAACATACCAGTGGATAATCTGACTGGCTAAATACAGCCGGGATGGAGGGATGAAAGGGAAAGAAGATATTTAGAAGGAGGTGGTGTGTGTGTGTGTGTGTGTGTGTGTGTGTGTGTGTGTGTGTGTGTGTGTGTGTGTGTGTGTGTGTGTGTGTGTGTGTGTGTGTGTGTGTGTGTGCATGCGCGCACGCATGTGTGTGTGTGTGTGTGTGTGTGTGTGTGTGTGTGTGTGTGTGTGTGTGTGTGTGTGTGTGTGTGTGTGCGCAACAGCTGTCATGGTGTGAGATCAGATTAGATTTGGTGGATGGACATACTGATATAAATGCACTGGAGTCAGTGTGTGTGTGTGTGGAGGGGGAGTAATGTGGGTAGTGTTTTAAACAGATATTTTTGTAAGCCTCTGAGAGAGACAGATTAAAGCAGGAGTGTAAATGTGTGAGTGTGTGTACATGCACGTGTCTGGCCAATATTCAAAAACATATCGATGTTAAATGCTGTACATATAAATGAATGTAACAGACTTGTCATGTTTTCCGGGTAGCTGCAGTTGGATTCTACAGCGGTCTGCTGCTCGTATCTCCTCCTCTTTCTTCAGGATGAGTCTCTGCAGTCCTGATACCCAGTCCTGAGCCACCACCGGATTCACATTCTGACATAGACAGAGAGAGAGGAGGAGGAGGAGGGGAAGAGAGAGGAGGGGAAAAGAGAGGGGGTTCAGTCAAATCCTGACTCCTGAATCTAGAATTAGATCATTGTTGCTTTCGAGCAGAAAACAACCTTTTAGCAAGCTAAAAAGGGCCATCCCTGTTCCAAGAAATTCCAAAAAAAGTTCCAATCAGCATCACTGGATAATCAGCAAAGAGCTGTGAATATTGTGCATTTATCTAGAGTTATTCAGCTTTTTATCAGCCTATATATAATAGGAGATGAATGGCAGTGTGTGCTGTGCTTGGTGTGGTCTAGGTTTACTAAAGGAGAAATATGTCATTAATAAAGCGTATATGAAGGAATGTTACAGCAAAGCATAACTTTCTTGGATTTTAAATAGCCGACTGTTCCATCATTTTTAGATTTTGTTAAGCACCGGTAGTAGTGAAACTACGATTTACAAGCTAACAACGCAGCACAAATCTGTTGTTTTCACTATTTCAATTATGGGATACAGGCTAAATGTTTGGGAATCACTGCTCTGCTCTTACACCTCTAGGCAGATGTATTGAATAACCCGTAGTTTATGTTGGTAGCGACAAACACACTACAACTCTTCATCGTGCCAAATCTCATCTTTAAGATCCTTTCTTTAGTTCTATCCAATGTTCTCTCCCTCTATCAGTCCCTCTCCATCTCCATCCATCCTGACCGGATCGCAGTGAGACACATGGCTCTCTGTTTCCTCGCACTGGGGCTCTGACAGGCAGAGCGGGCAGTGCAAACACAAGCTGTGCACTTCCACAGACACAACTGTGTCTGTGTGTGTGCTCATATTACTGCGCAGCAGTACTTCAAGCCAGTCTGCACAAGCACCGCAGAATAAAGATTTTAGAGCTATGTCTGACTTATCCACCCATCTTCAACTGCTTATCCGTAGGAGCAACAGCTCCATCAGAGAGCTCCAGATTTCCCTCTCCCCTGACTTACTACTAGGGGATTGATAGTGAGTCGATAGCCACCTTAGTTTTCCCCTGGGGTCTCATCCCAGTGGGACATGCCTTCAGGACATTTCTAGAGACGCTCGAGGGGCATTCTAACCAGATGTCCATACCACTTATGCTGGCTCCTTTCCAGGCAAATGGGCAGTGGCTCTACTTTGGGTTTCACTCGAGTGAATCCCTTCGGAGAAAACTCATTTCGGCCACTTGTATTCATAACATTATTCTTTCGGTCATGGTCCACACTTCATGACCATAGGTGAGAGTATAGGAACGAAGATTGCTTGGTAGACAGAGAGCTTTGCCTTCTGGCTCATCTCTTCTTTCATCACAACAGTGCGTTACCACTGGAGACAGGTTTGCGAAAGTTCCCTGCATGCGAAAACGACAGAGGACAGTCTGTCTGCTCCATCCCCCGCCGCCTGCCTGTGTGTCTGTCTGGGTTCTAGCCCAGACAGAGGTCTGTTTGCTCTGTATTTCCCAAATGGAAAACAAACAAGACTGAGCTGTGAAACCACACTATGAGAAATACTCAATTTCTCTTAGTGAAATCTAAGAATTTCAACAAACTTAGAAGAACTGTGCAGTCAGTGTTGCAAATATTTACTATGCCTCTCAATGGAGGGTGTTTTTATGCGAGCCGCACGACATCTTTATCTAAGATAGTGGATTTCAATCAGTGGTCTGAGGTCCAGGTGGTCACCAGCTAAATGACGAAGAGATGATAACCAACTGCACCCTTATAGATCTTGAACTCTTGAGAGTGTAAAATGAACGCACATGGACCTGTGTGGGCTATTATTGTTAAACATAATGCATTATTAAGTTACAAGAAGTCTACACAATTAAAGAATGTAGAATAATGAATATTTTGTCTTATCTAATGACTAAAAAATTACAGTATTTGTTGATGAAATTGTCCATATACAGTATATACGGTATTTAGTCTTAGTTTTATTCTTCGCTTAGGTTAGTTTTTATTCGCTTGTTGTCACTGAAAACAGGTAGCAGCACGTTGAATAAATCTTTCAGATGGAATTAGCCGAAAGAAGACAAAATAGAATTAGCTTGTATCTTCACTGTCACCTGGGGACCCTCCCAAAAATATGTGGGTAGTGGGTACCCCGCCAGAACCGCTAAGAACCCGGTTAAGAACTGCTAATCTAGTTGACGTACCTGGTAGTTCCCCTTCAGGCTGCTGATCATGGTGGAGATCTGGTTGACCAGGTTGAGGTCATGGATCAGGTTCTGGAGGTCTTGGTACAGCTGTCCCGGACCCATGTACAGCTTACCTGCACATGAACACATAGGCACACAGACAGAGAGACAAGTTAACACACATTATATTCACATGACGTGGTTCCCAAAGTGGGTTCCAGGGGGTTAATGATAGTTTGGAACCAAATGAAGCCTTATGGGTCTGCAACTCTGAGAGTGTACAAATGGAACCCAATGGAGGGCATCCACGTCGCTCTGTTCCCTGTTGTTGTTGTTGTTGTTGTTGTTGTAGTAGATCGGGATCAGGGAATATTTTTGGACACTATGAGGATCCATCACACAATTTTAAGGGAACTACAGTATGTTGGAGGCCGGGTGATTCTTCAAAGGTTAGTGGAAAAACATCAGCAGTGAACCTCGTGTGACAATGGTGAACTTAAAGCACTGTAAGTGCTAATGCATAAACCGTCCTTAATGATTACATGGCGGGCCGGGGTCTCGAAACAACAGTTCTCTCAACATTTCTAACATAGAAAATAGAAAAATATGAGCTGTGACGGGACATCCTGCAATAAACTGGATTTGTACTTTCTGACAATGACAAAGGCTGACAAAGATCCCCGAATAACCCAACGCGTGGTCAGTGACGCATGGACACTGCCGTGGCTGTGTGTGTGTGTTATGTAATGGAAGCTAGTAATGGAGGCTATCCTCATTTATGAAATACTGTTTAGTGTCCATACGTGACCCTGTCTCTTTCCCTCTCTCTCACTGGCTCCCTCCCTCTCTAGTCTACGATGCATTCATGTTTGCTCTACAGGAGAGGTCTTTGCCAAGCCTGTTCTTCTTATCAGTGTGTTAATGTAGCAAACCTAATGCGATGAATGACTGATTTACCCATTTGTTACACATTAACATCAGCGCGACGAGAACAAAGAAAACACGGAAGAAAAACAGGGCTCATGCAGAGGTCTCCTGACCTAGAGTCAGAACACACGAACGCAAAAGAGCACACATACAAACACACATGCACACGCATGTACGCACCCACACACAGCGGCCAACTACAGTATGCTTGAGTGTTAGTTAAACTCAAGAGTTTAAACTGGTTTGTTGTAGAGCCCTGCAGTGCGTGGGTGGAGACAGCTACTAAACATTTATTCTCTCTGTGTAATGACCAGTTGAGTAACTAAACACAGCACTATCGTCATGGCACTGAGTGAAAACCACATTTTCAACACTGCAGCGTTTCCCCATAAACTAGTTAAAAACACCTTTACATTTTTGAGTTGGCTCTAAATATGAATGTGCCACTGCCACGTCCCTGTGCGTGTGTACGGTCAAAATGGGCACATGGGTTCCACACCCCTGCAGGGAGTGCAGTGACTGGCCTCGAGTCTGTGGGACACATCGTTGTCCAGAAGCACCACAAAAGGCTCTGGTCAGGCTCTGCCATTGAGCCTAATCAGCCATCAGTCTCCTCGCATGTGACATTATTAGCCTCGACACCCAGGCTTTCATTTTCGTTCGCCTTGCGCGAAAACGGAAAGCCTGGACTAACGCGCGTTGGAAAGTGGCCTTGAGGGGCGTGTCAACCTTCCGGGGTGGGCGTCGCTCTAAATGATGTGACATAGAACAGCAGTGGACGGGCGTGGGAGGGGCCGGAGATGACGACACGTTAGTGAGATCAAATCAGAGCGCAGCACTTCCGCCGTGTGGATCCCACGACACCCCCGCCCCCCAAGGCCAAAATCATTGAGGGCTAATCAGCGACCAGGCTCCTCGCATGTGACATTATTATCCTCTGCTTCAGCTAATTCATTACCGTGGCAACCCAACACCTGCCAATTGATTTCTTAACCAGCCCACATTTCACAGTCAGTTTGCAGCACTCTTCAGACAAATACAGACATCTCCATATACGGGTGCTATGCCAAAGTAGGAGTTTCCCCAAGTAGGCTGATGGCCAAAAAAGCAGATATACAAGCGCACAACATGTCAATTTGTACCTCCGCCATATTTGAACACGTTTAACAAAAATCTTGGAATCATTTTTAATTAGAAAAAGTCTCAATGGGTTAAACAGGAGTGGTTCTGGTACGAGAATGCCTTGAGCTCCCTCTAACTTTGTCGTCTCTCTTTCTCCGTTAAGAGAATCCCCCCTCCTCTCTCCTCCTACTCTCTTCCACAATGGCCATTGAGTGCGCCTCGGTGATCCATCTCTATGGTAACCCAGTGCAGTCATCTCCAGAGGGCTGGCTGATGGGTGGGGGGGGGGGGGGGGGCTCTGCAGCCTGCCTGCGCCCCCGGTTGGCCCGGACGCTCGTCCGTCTGATAACACAACATGTGTAGGTGGTCCTCTGTGCTTAACAAAGGCTCTTACTCTCAAAACGCTGTTGAGAGAGAGATTGCTCCGAGATCCCTCCACAGTGTTTGTGTACACGAGGCAAATGAATGACAGGATTCCTCCTCTGAGCGTGCGCGCACACGCACACGCACACACACACACACACACACACACACACACACACACACACACACACACACACACACACACACACTAGACAGTAGACAGTAAATAGTACTTAATTTTAATTAAATTCAAGAACTCATGAAGGATGATGTCCATTTAACTGAACTTTTCAAATCATTGCAATGTAAAGTAAATATTTGCCTCTCAGATGTACAGTATTGAAGTACATGTAAAAGTACCAAAATTTGGAAATACAAAAAAGCAAAATTACCTCAAACTTCTACTTAAGTACTTTTACTTAAGTACAGTACTTAAGTACATGTACTAATTACTAATTACTACAGTTTTGTTGGACAGATTTTCAGGGTCAACAGGCTTCCATTGAAGTCAAGGCAAAGCCATCCCATTCTGTTCTTACTTACATTAAGATGTATGTTTAGTGAAGCAAACAAGACACATATTGAATCAAACGGGGACAATTACTCTCTGGAACAGATCAGTTCTTCTTCTACAACCGTTTTGGATCATTTGAGCTAATGGCCATGTGTAATGGTGCCTTTTTGTGTCATTTTCATGGTTCATCTGTCATTGGGGGCAGCATGGCTCTCTGGTCCACCACATTAGAAGGAGTTGTTCTCATTACCTTAAGGCATTTAGGACTACACTAGATTCTCCAAAATGTCTTCAGCCAGTCTCTAGTCTTTTATTTAAACATACACATTTGCTACTAAGCAAACCACGCAGTGTTGAAAGTTGATAGCTTTTCCCTAGTAGGAAAGTAGTCTTCTAAAAATGCTTCTATGTTTGTAGATGTACAAATCCATTCGATACTAATGGGCCCATCCCTCCATACTGTGAAAAAACACAAAGATGAAAAGTAGACTAACACAAGGCAGTCCAATTCAACAATGTGTTTTCCAGACTCGTTAGAGACACTTGGCCCAAGCTAAACTGACCATTCCATCATCCATTCCCTGGCTGGAGAAGACAGGGCACAGCACACTGAGCTCAGAACAAAACTCCTCCTTGTTGGTGAGAGTGCCAAGTGTCTAATATAACAAAACAAACTCTTATCTCTCCATAGTCCATGGAGTCCATGGTGTTTCCTCTATTTTTTGTAAATAAATATGCTAGTGCAGTGGTTTTCTACCATTTTGACACCAGGGCCCGCTATGTATTAAACATTTGAGCCACAGACAATCTTTTGATGAGGTTTAGTATCTCGGACCCAAAACTAAATATATATATACTGCGATATATAGTTTTTCTCCACAATTCTATGGTGTATTTCGGAGGGATAACACTTTCTTTCTGCATTTTTTGTTTGTGTATACTTGTAAATAAAGCAATTCAGGTGTTTTTTAAGTTTTTTAAAATGGTAATCCTGAAAGGTATGAGTAAAACCTTCACAGTCTGTGACTGCTGCTGTGCCGTGGAATAAAAGACATATGACGTAAGGAGGCAGACATCCAGAGAGGTGACATCATGTCCTGGAGAGAGTCCGTAGCCTCTTAGCAGGCTGGTCACCAACACACTGGGCTGCTAGGAACTGTTCCCTCTTATTAAGAAGGAGCCTCGACCGTGATGCACACATGCAAGCATGCATGGCAACGTGTAGCTTTCCAGTGGTAGTGTGTGCACACACACACACACTCCCACACATAACAAATATGTCACAATTATTACATAATCAACTAATCGCAGTGATTGAGATAAGTGCAATGGTGTTTTCAGGGGGCAAAATTGTCATAATCAGTTCAATACTTAGCTGAGCTTGTATGGTAGATCTAGATTATATGATGCAAAATATCTGCCTTGTGCAGCCTGGTTTTATGAATACCAAAAGGCCAAAACAAGTGTTATTTCATTACACACACACTCACACTGTGTGTGTGTGTGTGTGTGTGTGTGTGTGTGTGTGTGTGTGTGTGTGTGTGTGTGTGCGTGCGCGCGCGTGTGTGTGACAGGGCGCTAGCCCTGTCTATATATATATATATATATATATATATATATATATATATATATATATATATATATATATATATATATATATATATATATATATATTACTTGGCAAGTAAAATTTCATAATCATGAATATAGGCATGTGTGAAGCCAGTTGGTACATCTGCACACGCATGCGCACACACAGAGCCTACAGTAAATTTCTGTTTCCGCAACTAGTAGTTACACTGTGTACCAACAGACAAACAGTGGGGTGTCACTACAGGTTAGGATATAATATATAATATGGGTCAGACCCACCCCCCTGGCCCTGCGGTCACACCAGATGTTACCAGATGTTACTCTGTCTGCCACATCTGCTAAAGCTCTGACGCACCACAGGAGGTCCAGCAGAGGTGACGACCAGATGGTTTTACATAGGGGGCAGGTGTGTGTGTGTGTGTGTGTGTGTGTGTGTGTGTGTGTGTGTGTGTGTGTGTGTGTGTGTTAATGTAAATCACTTTCTGGTGGTTTGGGGGCAAAAACTAGCCCTGTCTATCCATAGCTTTGTGTGTTTGTACCACAGAATGTGATGTTTAGATTGGCTGATGTACGATGATGTATAAGACATCATAAGACTTAACACAGGTGTGATTTTTTTCTTTCTACTTGGGCCTCAATGTGACCCAATGCCCCCAGACACCAATTTTAATGAGAAGCGAAGCAGTGATCTCTATCTCTTACTGTAATACTACTACACAGTTCTCCCAAATGTGCAAAATTATATGGACTTACATCACATGTTTGTAGCATGGAGCAGCTAATGAACTGTATCTCCACAGTGTATAGGGTTTTATAGGTGGGATACGTCATGTCACATTAAAGCAATATATGATCAAAAAACTTGGCTGGAGATGAATGTATGCTGGAGACAGAGAGAGAGAGAGACAGAGAGAGACAGAGAGAGAGAGAGAGAGACAGAGAGAGACAGAGAGAGAGAGAGAGACAGAGAGAGACAGAGAGAGAGAGAGAGAGAGAGAGAGAGAGAGAGAGAGAGAGAGAGAGAGAGAGAAAGAAAGAGAGAGAGAGAGAGAGAGAGAGAGAGAGAGAGAGAGAGAGAGAGAGAGAGAGGGAGAGAGAGAGAAAGAGAGTTGTGGTATTTGTATCTCACGGTCATGGCCAATAGAGACGCTAATCTTTGACCTCAGCTCAAACACGCGTAACCTCCAGCAACACACACACACACACACACACACACACACACACACACACACACACACACACACACACACACACACACACACACACACACACACACACACACACACACACACACAGTAAAAACAGCAGGACTTTGACCACAAATCATACAGTCCAGTTCTGGCCCTGCATGGTTTTCCATCCAACGGCTCAGCAGCTGTCCTGAAGGCACAATGGAAACGCTGAAGTCACTTGTGAAGTCAAGTGTGTGTGTGTGTGTGTGTGTGTGTGTGCGCGCGCGCGTGCGTCCATGCATGCCTGTCTACAGCCAGTGGCACCACCACAGTCAAACTGTCCCACACACACTCTGGGCAAGCTGGTACTGGAGGCCCAGGTTAAGAGGGTACAGCAATAGGAGCCTAACAAAGCTCAAGGACTACTACCCAAAGTTGTTGGGTTGTTCTCCCAGTTGCCTGTAGCTTCCGGTGGCCACCTTAGCACCTAATATTATGAATATGCTTTAAAGGCACTAGTAGCTAGCTATTCATGGGTCTTATCTGTAGTCCTCCACCAGCCATTTATAGTGTGCAATGTATGCCAGAAAGTAGAGCCTTCATCATCACCACCATTTCAATATGATACTTCACAAAGTTTTTTTTAGTTGAGAACTCATCACACAGACAAAGAAAACACACTGTGGCCAGTACGGGGATCGAACCCGCGACCTTGGCGTTATTAGCACCACGCTCTAACCAACTGAGCTAACCGGCCTGCCTGAAGCTTGTCTATATTTAACACTTTGTCGCCCACTGTTGACAGAACACCCCTGGATGGATTGAATTACAGACAGACAGAGGCTTCATTCACACAACAAATAAACATGGTCTGTTCTGTCTGTGTTTCACAGCCGCCTCAGTGCTTTTGCCAAGGTAGAACAGACGGAAAAGATATTGGGTGCAATTCCCGATCGCTGTGGTGTAGCCAGGTATGGTGTAAGTCTTCTCATTGGCTGCATGGCAGCAAATCAGGTTTGGGGCTGTGCTCATTGGCTGTATGGCAGCGAATCAGGTCTGGGCCTTTGAGGTAGGCCCGAAAGCCTTTACCACCAGGCCTGGGCCTGGGCCTACCAAATAATTATCCATAATAATTAAAACCAGTCATCAAGAGCTTCAACTCATGATGAACAAAGCAGGGGAGTACAGTAACATTTTTAATTGGGGGGGTCAGGTGATTTCTGGACCTTTTGACTTGCAGGTTTTAATTATTCTGGGTAGTTATTTGGTAAGCTCAGGCCCAGGGCTGGTGGTATAGGCTTTCGGCCTACCCCAAGGCCCCAGACCTGATTTGCTGCCATGCAGCCAATGAGAAGACTTACATCATACCTGCTACACCACAGCGATTGAGAATTGCACCCAATGTTTGTTTGATATGTGTGTATATTAGGGCCAGACAGGACAGGACAGTACAGGACACATACTTGGCTTGGCGTTGATGACGACCTTATCCCCAGAGTGCGGTGCGGGTCGCGTGCTGTCGGCCAGGTCATCACTGGAGCCAAACTCCAACACCTCCACCAGGCTGAGGGGGACGCTCCACTTCAACAGGAACTTCTGACTCAAGGGGGCGCTGCTGCTCACACTGCCCTCCTGGCTCACCCTGCATGGGGGGGGCAACGACCAGGCGTCATCCTCAACAAATCATACACTCCATATTCAACCATATTCATATCATAAATTAGGGCTGCAATGATTAATCAAAAGCAAATAGATAATTTAATTAGTCATCAACTAATTTAGTCAGTCCTAATCGGTTAATCGGATGGGCAACTAATCATAGAGTTATCATGGGTGTTTTCCCACTAAACCATTTTCTTTTTTCAGTGGTAAGTGCAACTAAACTAAAGAAGAGTGTGTTCTCTTCTTTAGTTTAGTTGGGCTGTTATAACACATAATAGTAAAGGTTATTTTATCACTAACAAAACATATTGCTTGAATGTTTATTTTTTAATTACCTAATTGAGTTTCATTTTAATTTTGTTTGTCTTTTATTTGAATGTCAGCATATCAGCATGATAATTATCGGTTTTGTTGTTATGTCTAAAATAACCAACAATATATTTTTAAGGTTATAGCTAGAGAAGTGTCATAGTCCAGTGAATCAATTAATCGTTTAAATAGTCGGCTGATGAATTGATTATTTGCAGCTCTACCATACACAGACAAAATGTGTCCGACATGGCAAAGGCTTGGTCTTGTCCGTGGCAAATTGACATTTTCTGCTTTACACATCAGACCCAATTACTGAATGTCACACACTACACCCATGAAGGTGCTCTCAGACTTTGATGGTTAAAGTGGCACAATATGTGTTTCCAGTCGCTTGCGTTGCTTCATTTTGGTTGTGCATGTTGGTAGGACAAAAAACACCTTTTCTCATGCCAGTCACAGATTGGCTTTAGACATAGTAAGTTGACATTGAGAGTGTAACCAAATGGACCCGTTCGTTCACCCAAGACGGCTCGGTTCACCATGTTGTCAGCCCCTGCCTACTGTTGCCGTGCGCTCCTAACTTCTGTTGTTTGCTTAAATACACAATGCTACACAAAAAAATAAGGATAAGTCTGTGTTGGTGTTCTGCAGAGAATATAATTCCACCTGGTTCGATGTGTGGGAAGATTGACCTACAGAGGTGTGAAAATCCACATACAGTACGTAGGCAACGAAACAGATGAGCAGATGAACGATGACATAATAATAATAACCAGTAGATATCATCCTGAGTGACAATTCTTTAGCAGGAGAGGGACTGAGTACAACAAGGCATTACAGTGGCTAGTAGTGATCACTAAACTATCTCATGCCAAGGACCCCCCAAGTAGCCATTGGCTTTGGCTGTGTCCAATCTATTGCAAAATGGATGAAAAATAAAAATCCAAAGGAAAAGCTGCAGTCTGTGGATACATTATACTCTCTCATTATTCTCTATAACTACAACTGAACATATAAAACACATAGAATAAGCTCTTTAGTTTAAAAATAGTTCATGTTTTTATCCCAAGGGGGGTGCCATTTTACTGTGCCTGTCACATGGCCTGTCATAGGGATGACATCACAAGAGATCGCTCTGCAGTAGAAGTAATGGAATGCATCAAACAACTACATATTGTATCCACCTATGTTTCATCGGTTTTATAGTGCTTTATTTCACCAGTGGGGGTCGCCATTGTCATAACAAACAGAACAGTGTATATACATCGATGTTTTACGTTGCAATGCTGGGTAATCATGGAACGTTCTATTAGCTGTCCTATACTACAGATCTCCTGTGACGTCATCCTTATGACAGGCCATGTGACAGGCACAGTAAAATGATAAAAACATGAACTATGAATGTTTGTGTTAGCCGATACAGATACCAAATACTGATACCAGAGAAGAATATATATAATAACATAGAAAAGAAAAAATACCTTTAAAAAATACCTTTATATGAAGTCACCAACAGGGAATAACATACTCGGGAAACTCCAAAGCAAACTCCACATGACCCAACATTTTATTTAACTGCCATGGTGTCAACCCCTTACCCCTGTGTATGATCACTGGTTAGGCATATTTGCCAATATGTGACCCAATAATGACAAATAAGGGCCAATACCAATATTTTTCCAATACCCATACAGTATTTGCCAATGCCGATGATAAAAAAGGACAAAAAGAGCCGATCCGATACTTTGGTATCGGGACATCCCTACTCATTAGCCAGGGTTCCTTTTAACGGCACAAATCTTCTCCTGTGGAGATGAGATCCTTTCACATGTGGTTCCTTGGCCAAACATGCATGAATTTGGGGGTCGTTGACGCCCCCAAAAATGGGAAAATTATGATTGCTTACCGGATGTTAGCCGTGGCACACATAAGCACGTCGTTGAGCAGGAAGAGGCGTCTCTCCTTGGTCTTGATGATCTCGCCGTGCTCGTTGTAAACCGTCTCCACCATGTCGTCCGAGCGAATCAGGTAGCGGCTGCCGTTACTGAGAAGCTAAAGGGGTGAGCAGGGTTCAAAAAGGTACCGTTGTGTTATGCACATTCAAGCCCTGTATGCCATCAAAGCTCATGAAGGACCTCAAGTGCAGAGTGTTTGAGATTCTGTCATATAGGAGAACGGTTTCGCAGCCTCAAAGCCCTGGAAACGGGCTGTGAAAAAGCTTCTCTTGCCAAACAATCAGATACCTGATCAAACTGATTTGATCATGCGAAAACCGTAGAGAGGAAAACCCTAGCCTGAAAAGACGAGGAAAGATTATGCAAATAATGTTTGCAATTGTCTCAAAATAATTGCTATTAGGCAATTGTGAAATCATTTTGACAGGCCCACACACACACACACGCACCTTGTTGAGGTAGCGTTCGTTCATGGCCTTGGCGATGTGTCGGATCTCACAGCGCTGGTCAGCCTCTCTCTTCTTCTCGTTGAGCTTCTCGGCCAGCGTCTCCAGCTCTGTCAGAGCCATCTGCAGGGGCAGCCGGTCAGCATGGCCCACCGGAGTGTTCTTCAACATGTCCTGATGCAGAAGGACAGAACACACAATAACAAATTGAAGGAGAAAGCAATAGCAAGCACTCGGTTGGGTAATTCCAGATGATAGTGAATACCATAAGTTAGATGTGAGCTTATAGATAGGCTATTTACAACAATAAAAAAAGCCTTCTTCTAAATGTTCATATATTATTTTTCAGTGGGGTCCAGACCATAGACCGAAAAGGCAAAGCACTCATTTCCATGTCACTCCAGGTGGCATACCCACCCACCTCAGAAACACATCAGTAAACACATACGCACGGCACCCCACCATTTTGGTCGCACACTTTAACATATTGCACAACAGAGAAGAATATGAATGAATGGAATGGAAATAATTGAATAAAATAAAAATTAGGTCTGCATCACTTTGGCTAAAACACTGAATTATGAGCTGCTGGCTCCCATTTGTTGGAGAGAGACAGCCTTTCAAATTATATTGTTATTATGCTTAATTACATAGCTTTGGCTAAAATGCTGGATCCTGCTGATAAAGACATTAATATAGCCTACCTAGCGCATAGGATCTTACAATTATCTAGCCTACATTTAACAATCAAGTTCAATTGACATTGGTAAATAGGACAATACACAAACTGCTACGAGGATAAAACCAGAAAAAGTCTCTAAGACTCATTTATTTCAGATGTAAAGTAAAGGGAAATAAACGTGAACAACATTTGGAAAAAAGGGCAAAAGAACTGGCAGGCAGAGGCATGGGAAGGGGGACGAGGAGGTGTGTGTTCGCTCAGAAAAAGCAGGCTAACCAACATGTAGGGGCAGATAAAGAGACATTCCCCATCTATGATTGAACCAGAACACACATTAATGTGAAAGGAGCACCCTCTGCTGGCAAATGTGTGTGACAAAATGTATATCTGCTCCGTTTGTTAGTCCAGGATTTCCATTTTTCCGCAACGCAGACAGAAATTAAAGCCTGGGTGTCAATGCTAAATCTAGATTAACTCTTGAGAATGTAAAATTAAACCAAATGCACCCTCTAATTATTGTTAAACATCTGCATTACTTAAATTACAAAAAGACTCGTCACAAAGACTGTAGAAGAATTTAACATCTTAACAGACAATAATAAAATATACTTTAGTTTTTGGTGTGCGAGGCTAAATCAAATGCAGAATAAAATGATGGGACATTGGAAATGAAAAAAAGGTTGAGATTGTGAAGTAGTGATCAACAGTCTGTGTGAATGTGCTGGTACAACAGTCCAGAAAGTCCATATCCTACCTGCAGGAGCAGAATGAACTGTGGAAATCTCTGGATGGGTTTCATCATGAGTCCATACAGCGTCATGCGGTCCCCGCTGGTCTCCTGCCGTTGCTGAGGACATGGAAAAGGACGTCAACTCTTTAATCCTAGTAACTTAGGAAGAAATTTGGGTCATTACTTGCGCAAGCAGAGCGTGCAAGTACTGCGATTGGCTGGGTATGTATCTTTGTATGTACTTGTCTACCGGACAAATTTCATCATTGTTTTAAGTATCAGGTGACATGTGAAACTAGGGGGTTTTCATAATGCTGGCTCCACATACAAGTTCTAATTGCTCCTTATTGGCTACCACTGGCACTCTTTGGCCCCTGGAACATCCGGAAGCCATAGGCAAATCTAGAAATGATTGGCCACCCCCCCCAGCCCCTCTGCACATGCCTGCCAGGAGGATGTGGAGGAGGGGGTTCCAACTCCCTGGTCAACAGGAGCACTGAGCGACCTGTAGATGTCACGATAGTACAGCGACAGAGAAAACCCTGGCTGTAGACATGGCCAGTAGTGTTCACTGGATGAGTTCCCAAACTCTTTTAATGGCATGGCCCAAAAGTGTAATTCTGACGTTTTTCTAACATATAGCGGCTGCTGTGTGGGTTCTAGCACTGACCTTGAGGAAGTCCAGGAATGCAGGTTTGGCCGCGCAGGACTTCCTCACCATGGCCATGGCTGTGCTGAAGTTGTTCACATATTCACTGTATGCATCCAGAACCATGGACTTGGAGAACTGTGAAATCACAGACAGACAGACAGACAGACAGACAGACAGACAGACAGACAGACAGACAGACAGACAGACAGACAGACAGACAGACAGACAGACACAGGATGACAGAGGGCAGCATGCAGACGCACACACAGGTCACCGTACTGCACTGATGTCATGCCAAGGGCCAGAGACCTTATATGCTGGTACTGTACAATAACAAGTAAGGCAGGAAATTAAACCACAGGCATGACTGTCTGAGAGATGAGAGATGTTATGTTTAAAGGCAGCAGGAGACAGTAGGAGGGTGGAGTGCTTCCTATGAGAGCAGCCTCTCTTAACTTGCGTGTGTGTGTGTGTGTGTGTGTGTGTGTGTGTGTGTGTGTGTGTGTGTGTGTGTGTGTGTGTGTGCGTGCGTGCGTAGCAGTGAAAGTGAATGTCCTTGCACCACATGTTATCATCACAGAACACGAAACACTTGAAGAAACTGATGTATGTGATTGATACATAGCAACATGTTTTTTGTGAACTGCTGTGATAGGAGAAGGATTGTTGTGTGTACTCCTGCATCAAGTGATTTCAAATGTACAAAATGGCTTCTAAATCATGACAGCTTTCTAAAAAACCCTAAATTGTCGTCGTCCAGGTCCAGATCCAGGTGCAGGTGCCCGCCCACTCACCGATGCCACAAACACGTCCCCGATCATCTCCAGGTTGTCCCACTCGCCCACACGGCTGGCCAGGGCGATCTGGAACAGGAAGTGGCACTGCAGGATCTCGCGCACGCGGTGGAAGGTGATCTTCAGCTTCCTGTCGCTCAGCAGCCGCGGCTCGATCTGGGACAGCGGCTTCTCGTAATGCTGAACGGGGCGAGATGAGACGTGGTAACAGACCACGTGATGCAGAGGAACGTGTGGTGCGTGTGTGCATGATGGTTTCACAGCATTAATCAATGAACAGTGCTGATATCATTGACTTTTGGTTATGTTCGAGTGTTGTGCTTTAAAAGCATCAGATATATAAGCTCACAATGCTGCACTCTGTGGTTAGCTTGTGTTGGCTATTATTAAGCATGCAATCAAGCCTAAACTCAGCCATTATGCCGCCATCTATTCTTGTCAAAATATTCTTTGTTGATTAAATCAACTGTAGATTTAGTCAATCTGAATCATTTAGACAACTAAAACTAGACTAAACTAAAGTAACTGAAATCAAAAGACTACGGCTGAATGTACTTATACAGGTAGATTATATACTGTACCTCTAATATCCTCTTCAGGGCATCCAGGTAGTTCTTCTCGCTCTCCAGAATGGAGCCCAGGATGCATCTCCTCACCATCTGTCACAAAGCACAACTCCAGTAGTTACTAAGCTTTTTCAAGGACCTCCAAACCGACGGTAATCAGCCTGTGGTCCCGCCCATTTGAAAATGCATGCCAGGGAGAGAAGATTTTCACGGCTCCATTGCCCCCGGTTTGACATAATTTAGGGAATTTCTGTCTCTGGTACCCAATACAGTACATACTGTATTGTAAAATCAAACTTAATTTAACTCTGAGAGTGTACAAATGGAACAGTATTTGTAAACTTACAGAACCATAAGGATCCACTTGGTTCCTAACTAACCATGTAGACCCCTTGGGTCTGGGCACTAGGGGACCGCACTTTTTGAACATTTGGGAACAAACAAACAAACAACAACATGCCATGGTTTTACGCTTCATCACCAAACCTACTCTGAAATGTGTTGGTTCCCCATACTAAATCAGCTTAAAACTATGAGAACAGTCAATTAAATTACTTATACCGTAGACTTGTCCTACACTACCTTGGCCGGTGTGTCCACTTGTGTTTTCTGCTCAGATCTGATGTCACTTCCTGGTATTTAGATATCTGGTGGATGGAAATTAAGCTCCACCCACATGGGAGAATGCCACAAAGTAAAAATGGAAGCTGCGGCCGGCTTCATTTTCCATACATAAATAAAAAAAACAGATAGTGTTGTGAGATAACATAAGCGGACACAAGCTAAAGTGTGGATATACCTGTTGCTGTGACAGTCCCTCTGGCGCTGGCCCAAGCACCGGCTCCACGTTAAAGCAATCCACCTCGATGAAGAGCTCCGAGCCGTCATCCTCGAAGCAGTCCGATTTTCTCTCTGTAAAGGCAGAGTACAAAACAACACATAAACAACAAGTCTGGAGTGGCAACACAAAGTTCCATTTTTTACCCTCATCTAACAGCCTACATCCGAATCCTCTTGGATTCATGTATTATAAGTTCAGGATGCTACAATACATGATACATACATGCTCACGCTAACAACAACGACATTCTTTGGCATCAGTGACCATTTTTGCGTGCGACCATGCCCATGTCTTATTAGTGTTTTTTTTTTCTGATCAAAATGGGACAAAGTACCAGGTTTGGAAACCTGTGCTCACGCTAAGAACAACAATCCACTCAGCCATCGGCCACATGGCTGACTGCTTGGCACCCAGCATTAATGGGTTGGATTGGTTATACAACTAATAAAAATGATTCCCGAACACGCCGTGGTTGCAGCTCACCACTACAAACTGTACAACTTTGATTTATGGTGACGGGATGGAATGTGTTAAATTACAATAATAAACTACTAGGGATGACGTAAAGAGAGGTTGTTTATGGTCGACATTCATACCATGACAGAAGGACTTGGTCCTGATATACGATCGTCCCTTCTTCACCACAGCTTTGGTCTTCTCAAGTCCATCTTTGGTTCCCTCCTTAGCTGCTTTCACCAGCTTTTGCATCTTTCAAGACAACACGCAAACAATAATTAATCAATAAAAAACAAGGGTTTATTTTATTTGTTTCAGTTTTTTTTTTTCTTTTTGGAAAGGCAGAATTAGTTTAGTAGGGTTTGACTGAGCAATGTTAGAGATGGAGAAGGATGTCAGACCATGTAAAATACAGAACACCACAGCAGAATATTTATGGGGGAAAAATTACCTATTGTTGTTTTTAGAGTTATCAAATTCTTCCCAGACCCAAAATATAGATTTATACTGTTTTTATGTTGTTGTTGTTTTTTAAATACTAATAAAAAATAATAATTCTGTTGTGTCTGTCTGTTTTTTGTATCTATCATGAAGATGTTGATGACTGGCATTTCACATTTTACTCTGTGATAGAGTTCTCAAATGTAGCCCAACCCTACTCGACCAGACGTTTTAGGGCCAGATCTGTCTTAAAATGTATGGAAATTAGTTGGTACGGGCCTTGCGCCGACCCAGTTAGGGCTCATTTAGGGACAGGTTTTCATTTTCAGGCCTATTGAGAACTCTAGTTTAATTTGTGTGAGGAATGGATGTAGTACAATGCCATGTTAATGATGATGGCTGCCATGGTTGTCGGCAACTGTGAAGAGATCCAGAACTGTGAATGCGTTATCGATTTACCATAATAAAAGCACATGACTTGCTAGTATCTCACACAGTAAACATGTCTGTAACAGTGGTGGAAAGTACTAAGCATTATGTTCTATAGTACTGTGCTTAGTGTAGACTTGTACTTTACATTTCATTTTTTATTCCTATAGTTCACTACATCTCAAAGGCTGATATTGTGCTTTTTACTCAACTATAGTTAGTTTGTGAATTGAGATTAGTACAAAACATAAATTTGCATTTAAATAATAAATGGGTAAATGATTAATCTACCCAGGCCTGCAAAATGTTAAGTACAATCAATAATAATTCCAACACAATAATACGATTTTGAAAGTAATCATTCTGCATAATGACTAATTTTATGCCTGGTAATGTTATGCTGTGCTCACACAGGCAGATGCAAAGATACAGTTTACCATTCATTGTCGATCTGAAGTAGGATACATGATTAACATATGTGTGTTTGTACCTGTTTAAAGCTGAGCTGGGTCAAACTTCCAAATGCAAAGCTACGACTGTAGCTGCCACGACACATGATCAAATGCTTGGTGATGTCATGACAATGCAACATATTATGCTGTGATCTATGCCATCTTTTGCATCTGCCGTGGAGAATGCAGCTTACGGCCCCTTTTCCACCCAAAATAACATTGTTTTTAGAACTGGTTACCGATCTAAATTCTTGGAACCTTGTTTGCTTTCACAAAACTGGCGGCCATGTTTCTTGTGAAGGTTCTAAACCAACTTGTATAGTAATTTCAGTGGAAATACTGAGAATACAAGACTTTCACTTGTGAGTTGTGAGTGACAGGTCTTTGCATTGTGGTACAGCTACTTGTACTAAAGTAAACAACAGAATCAAGAGTACTTCTTCCACCACTGCACCGCCACAGTAGAACATAATCCAACAGTTCATGAACTCCATCCACCAAACGTTTAAAACAATAAATGACAAAGGAGGGAAAGCAGATGAATTATTATACACAAACCCGCCACCATCACCGCCACCAGCAGCAGCCAATCACATCACAGGAGGTACGACGCCCAGAGTGGGGTTAGCTAGGCTGACAGAAAAGGGCAGGGAGGGGTGGAGGACTACTTTGTCTAGCGCAGGGAGACGGAGGGACGGGTGGACGGGTGGGATGAGGGTGAGTCAGGGGTCTGAGCGGCAGGCGGGGTTTTACCTTCTGCTCGTGTTTCTGTTTAAGCTGCTGCAGTTCTACTGTTCCCACTGTATTTGCCATAAGATCTTTCATCTTTTTCTCATAGTGTTCTTTCAAGCGTGTCAGATCTTGGGAGAGCTAAACAGAAGCAGAGCATGTATATAATGTGTTACGTTGATGGGAGCTCGTCTGGCGTGTGCTCTCAACGAACCTATGAAACCTTGGGTTATGCTCGGTGGCGTGCCGGTGTCGTGCTGCTCTGTAAAATTGGCAGATCTACAAGATCATGATGCGTCGCGATTGTGACGCATTGTGGGCTTGTCGATCTGCCATTTTACGGCATGCAAGAACCAGTTTGCAACCATGTATAAATCAGGCTTTGCCCTGATGTCCTACTGCTCAATTTATACTTTGTTGTAAGTGGTGGTGCTGGTCTCCGAAAATAGCCGATCTACAAACTCAGTTATTTCTGGTGACACCATCACACTGCCACACAGTACAGGTATAAATCGGAGCTGAAGCAGTTTAGTGGCGTCACAAATTAATGTTTTGGACTAGATCTAACCTTATCAAGTTGAACTCCTTGTGGATCTTGATTTCTAGCGGTAACCACAATTGGTAACCACAGAGGCATACTGTAGGTATGAGCTCATTACAGGTAGAAAGTTGAACTATGCGACTGCAATGGTAGGCTGATAGATCAGTATGCTTGTGCAATAAAGTCAGAAGAGGGGTTCCAAATGGCTACTCCTCCCACACCTACAGAATAGATACAGTAATAAGGACACTTTTACCATACACCCCAAGTGATGTGTGGTGAGCGTGACCATCTGAAAGCCAGTCAATTCTTGCATGTATGCTTCTGTGAATATTAACCCATTTAGGACTTAGTGTGAATCTTGCTATATACAGTAGCTAGAAGCAACAACCCAAGGGGGTCCTCCAGAATGGCTTTACAGGATGGTGCCTAACCTATAGTGAGATGCTAGCTTGAACTCATGTTGAAAGAGAACTGGGATTTGCCACATTCTAAACTGGTCAGACCAGTTTGTTGTGTCCAAGCAACTGTATTGTAACAGTCCCTCTGGGCTATGACATATGAACACCAGAGGGACCTATCTCTGAAACTGGACAGGGACAGTTCAAGTGTGTGCCCGCTTTTGTGTGTGTATGCATGTAATTGCTTTGAATGTTTTGTCTTTGATGATACCCTTATTGTATACTTTGTAACATGGTTGTGTTGTACAAAAGTGGCAAAAGTAGCCAACCTACAAGCTCAAAACGAGCCACAGAGAGCAAGCTTACAGAAGACCTGAAAGGGTCCACTTGTACACTCTGAAGGGGTTAAATTAACTCTGGCTTTTACTGCTCTTGTTGTTTTATAACTATATACCAATATCCTGTCTCTCTTGTGTTTTATTTTTATTTTTTTTTTACCCCTGCCTTCTCCAGATTTGTACAGTACAGTGATATACTGTACAGTATGTAACTCCCTCCTTTCCAGATATGTACATCACAGTAATATACAGTGTGTATCCCCTCTTCTCAAGGGATATATTGCCCCATAGCTGGAGGGTGTTTGTTTTACATATTTGGATCTTTGTTTGGGGTTGCGACCACATTTCGACTACCATTTGGTGAGATTTAGCCCCTAAGCATAATCCTTTGTGGTTAGATAAGATTTGGTCCTCCATGCTGTATTGATGCAGTAACATAGGAGAGATAACAGACGTTGATGAAAATAAAAAAATATTACACATTATCTAATTGTAAAACATATTGTAAATTAAGTACCAATAGAGATGTTTAACAATAATTTACCTCAAGAGTTAACTCTCCAGAGTTACAGATCTATTATGGTCCTGTCCGCTTGGTTAAACACTGTCCTTCATTTAGCTGGGGACCACCTGGAACGCCTTCAAGGACCACTAGTTGAAAACCACTGCCCTGTACATATGTGGAGTTTCCCTCCTTATGAAGGCATGGTGAACATACAATTGGTTTGACTGTTATTAGACCTAATGCAAACACAACCAAACCTAACCATAACCGCAGGCATGGGCGCAGCGCATGTTAAACCACATGCATGACTGTGCCCGTCTGTCCAACCTTTGGTATGTCGGATCTGAATGTGCATCCCTTGGTTGGGACAATTTGCTCTAATACGTATATGAGGGTCTTCCTCTGGGGTTTCCTCTTGTCCGCTCTATACATATTGGGGTTTCCCCCTCGTGAATTCAGGGTGTTTGCTCTATTACATATGGGTAGGTGGGTCTTCCTCTGGGGTGTCCCCCTTGTGAAGGCATGGTTAGGGCATGGTACATACGTGGGTCTTCCTCTGGGGTTTCCCTCTCATGAAGGCGTGGGGCATGCCGTTCTCTGCGCGGCCCTCCCCGTCGCTGGCCTCGTCGTAGCTCTCAAACTCGCTGGAGCTCCAGCCACTCTCGCAGCCGCCCTCCTCGCCCAGCTCCACGTCGTCGTAGATCATCTCATCTGGCTCTGCAGAGAGAGAGTTATTAACGCGTGATTAGATCACTGCTCGCCAATGACCGGAAGAGATACAGTATCTTGTGTGTTTAGTATGCAATCAATAGTCATAGTCACTCTGATGGCTTGACCACGGGAGAGTCCCATGGTGGCAGTTCTGCTCTGGTTTTGGTGAAAAAGTAAGTAGTTCCAACCATTTTGAGGGGCATACTGGGGGCCATGCATTAAAAGTAAATTGATCCATTTGTACAAAGTAAAGTAAAATCAAATAAGATAAAACTAGCGACTTCTGATTGCCAAGTATATACTGTATATTGTACAAGTAGCACAAACCATTACCACACAAATTTGCACAGACCTTCTTATGTGCACACATTTATCACTTAACCGATTCCACAAGCATACATTCATTCATTATTCATTCATCCTGCACTTATCCTGTTAATCGCTAGCATTTTACAGTGAACCCCTTATTTTGAAGGACCCACCGGGACCCCCAGAAACTGAACCGGATGTTATTTTTGATGGGGGTTGTCACGGTGCAGAGGGTTTACCTTTGCTTTCGCTACTTTGGTTATGGGCTTTTCAAAAAAAGATTGTTTTGACCAAGGACACAATCTGGGAATGGAATCAGACATGAAAGCATCTGAAGCTTTCGAGTGTGCCCACATGGCCATGTTGCTTACCATACATTCGCCATGTGTATGGGAGTACATGCGTGCGGACCATGGAAATGATTCAATTGGCTATAAGTACAGAATGTGATGTGTTGATGTATGAGGAATAGTGCCCCTCACTTCACATGAGTGTAATAATTCCAAAGCCCAAACCACAAGAGACTTCTTTAGATGCCTGTTGTGTGGTCTTTGAGTGGTGCCAGCTGCTCCAACATTTGACCGTGTATGTGTCTACATCCAATCCAGCACAGTTACGGCATTTGGTAAATGGTAACCAAAAGTGAACCTACAGTATATGCCAGAACAGTGGCAAAGAGGAACTATAAGACACAATGGTTGAAGACATAGTTGAGGCAACGACTTGATTTAAGAGCAAAGGGAGAGAGAGACACTGACCTGTATTGGAGTCTGAGTTCTCTCTGGGAACGTCATCATAAATCACCTCATCTGGACCTGAACCACACAAAGCAGAGAGAACGGTCCCTTACATCATGAGACAGGATGCATGTGGAGGACTGAGAGAAACAGCACTTCCTCAAACAGGAGAAAAGGAGAGGAGGAAGGAAGTGTCTGGGATATTCACTTGTTTAAAACAGAGAGAGAGAGTGAGAGAGAGAGAGAGAGAGAGAGAGAGAGAGAACTGCAAAGTTTTGAATACAAACAAACAAAAAAAGATTTTGTGGGTGTAAACATAGGGACTAAACAAATGCGCATTATTGCACTTTTGCTCATCAGACCGAAAAGGTTATTGCCAGCTTTTTATTTCTGTCACCCTGGTTCTGCCCGATACTCGATGCCCAAATAAAAAGAATAATAATTATACTTATTGTGACTATAATAACAATATACTTAATAATCATGACTTACTCTCCATCCAAGCTGTGTTGGCAGGATCAGACACCCATTTGGTCAAGGCGTCCTCCTCCCTAATAGGTGGGTATTCTTCACTGAAAACACTGCAAACATAAAACAGCGCACCCTGATTAAATAATATAACAAATACAATACCATAATTTACTTTACCTACTCTTCATTATTAACCCACAATGAAAACAGCTGTTTTGTGTGTCTTGTAATTTGATATTGTAGCACAAGAGCTTTTATTTAGGTGAATAACAAGCAGGCTGACAGTGTCACTAAATACACTGCGAGAGGTGACTGTGAACCACCACTCCGAATGCTTGTGAAAATCAATAACAGTTAGCAGCTGTGCTGACAAGCAGGAGCATAGACTCTGGGGGTACAAGAGATCCATACAAAATTGAACAAAAGTTGGACCCACTGGAATTTCCCTTCCCCCGATCATGTCAATTATCGTAATGTATCTTAACAGCAGAGGTGTATGCAAATTACAAACTGGCCAGGCTAAAATCTAAATTTTATCCTGGCCAATTCGGGAAGTAACACCTCATTGAAAGGTTAAATCTTGAACACAAAGGTGCTGTATTTGCATGTGTATGGATCGCATTGTAATGGACATGCAGGCGATGAATGCCTGGGTGAGGTGCAAAAAAACGAGCAGGTCAGAGCAACATGCTCTCCCATGTTATTCTAATTTAAAGGAGAATTCCACACCTAAACACATCATCATCAAGGCATCAATCTGCCTTGATCCCGGTGACATCATATATAGTGTACTTGATTTTTGTCATAGATGCCCCTTTTTCTACATTTCACCCCTGAGGTCCCCCTCCCCTCCCACAGTTTGCATTGCCGCATGTTGTCTTTATTCTAATGCAGGTATTTTAGTAGCTCCAAAGTTTTTAGTTTTTTTTTCACATATCATATTTTATTAGTATACTGATACTCATGCATGCATTTTATGGCATTCTGGGGCAGACTTTACTTGTAACCCCAGAGGTAATCTATTCCTCCTCCTCTCCTCTCCTCCCCTCCCTTCTGCTCAGGTTGAAACTCCAATCACACGGGTGGCAACTGAGTTTTTTTTTTTTTAATCATGTAGTGGCCCAAATGTCGTGTGTGGTTTGATGCGATGTGTGAAAAAATAATAAGGTTGGAGCTAGTAAAATACCTGCATCAGAATAAAGACAACCTGCGGCAATACAAGTTGCATTGGAGGGAGGAGAACCTCACGGTGAAAGGTAGAAAAGGAGGTGACAAAAATCAAGAGCATTTTGTATCATGTCACAGGAATCAAGGTAGATGGATGCCTAATGTGTTTTGATGTGGAATTCTCCTTTAAGTTTGACAATGTTGTCTCTTTTTTCTCTTGAACCAGAGCAGACTAGATTGAGATTTAAACAGGCTACCGCCTTTCAGTAATGACAAGGCTGCGGGGATATCCTTGCGTCATGAGCCGTTAAATGATGTACTTACTGTGTGAACCAATATAGGCCTGGGCATAATGAGGAATGATAAGGGATGTTTTAAGGCAATGACGGTCTTGGGTCAGGGTGAAGACTGTTACGTCACCCTGTGGGTGACGTAACAGTCACTGGCGGTGACTATGTTTCACCCATGCAGGCAACTGTTACGTCACCCGCAGGGTGATGTAACAGTTGTCCGCACAGTAACGCGTACAGACGGACGCGTGTACAGATGGACGGACCTTACGGTGGAGACAAATATATATTCTTTGGCCCAGAAACATGGACACACATTTTAATTGGGTGAGCCAAGGCAGAGACACTTACTAGTGCCTTGTCATTGCCAGAATCTGTCCCCTTTAAAGGCACAGCTGGCTTTAAAAGCTATCCCGTTGTCGGCAGGATTCGAACCTGCGCGGGGAGACCCCAATGGATTTCTAGTCCATCGCCTTAACCACTCGGCCACGACAACCTGTGCCCCACTAGCCAGCTCAACTAAGACCGCACCACTGATGCTTTAGTGTTAGAGGACATTCAGGAATGTGTTGTTTACACACACCGGCAATCATTACTTCTTCTATAGTATGTATTAAGTGACAACTCTTCCAACACAGATAAAAGTTACTGTTGGTCAGTCTTATACTGTACTCTATTACACTTTATTACTGTGTACTGTGTGATGTCGTTACTGTGTTATTACACCAAAAGAAACTAAAACAACAGCTTTTTACATTATAGATCATAGAGTGGAGTGGCACAGCCACCACTGTGGCATCTAAATTATTTAAATCTATGTGGGGGCAACTGGGTTTAATTGTTGCACCAATAGTAACACCCAATATGTACAAAAAAAGTAAATTCGTTGTCGGCAGGATTCGAACCTGCGCGGGGAGACCCCAATGGATTTCTAGTCCATCGCCTTAACCACTCGGCCACGACAACTTGTGCCCCAGGGTCTCAATAACTGCCCTTAAGTACCCCCAAATACCCTGAAGGACCCCAAAATACCCCAAAGTACCCCAATAGCACTACAAAGTGCCCAGAACAACTCCATAAGCCTGCCTGAACTGACTGACCAATGGTTTAAACAAAACTAGGAAAAGATCACCAATAAGCACTTTAGGAAACAAGAATCGGGTTTGCAGGCGACATAGTGCAAACTTGTGCATTGTGCACAAGTAGGCCACGGCCTACTGGTACGCGAGCAGAGCAAGCGGCCAGAGATACTCATAGAGATCTCTTAATTACGCCACCATTACGCCATCACCCAACCGGAAAATCGGAGCACTTTTAAGGACAACCGAGGACCATGAACCGATCACTTAACTTGTGCTTGATCGCTCTGCTTTACAACAAGCAAATTCTGTTGTGTAGTCTGTCAGTTCTTTGGTGAAGATATTTGGTCTATTGGAAGAAAGGGAGGGGGCATGTATAGAGCCCAGTAAAGGTAACATATGGCTTTTAAGTGGTTCATAATATACTGTATATCCTGTTATTTGACAGTATCAAGATATTATTTATTTGTCCTTGTGCAAATTCCTTTTGATTTGAAAGGCAGACCTCAGCTTCACTACTGTATAACACACAATACAAGTGGTAATAATTCAACCACAATTTAAGATGTTCGCACACCTGTCAGCAGAGTTGTTTCCAGTCGTGACCACCGTTACTGTGGGGAGAAAAGAGAGAAAGTTTTAAGTCAACGCACTACACCTGTAGTTCACCTTGACCACCACCAGGTGTCAGTTCTCACAGCAACAGTAGTTGGTAGATAGTGAAATCTCTCCCTTGAACAGCGCAAACCCTTAATTTCATTTGACATGTGCTCAATTTAAATTCCAAAGACAGACAACCTTCCTGTATTCCTTGAGCCATAACTCAAACATCAAAAATGTCAAGGCTGTGCTCGGCTGGAAGCTAATAATAGAATCCATCAGCGATAGTTTGTAATGAGTTAGATGGATGTTTCTGTGATTTTCACATGCTCTGCATAAAACTGCAGCAGCAGCCGACCCCAAATGTCTCAACTGTGCAGTGACCCAGAGAGCATAATTACAGTGTATATACACAGCAGAGCTGTGCCAAGCCACGGCTACAGTAGGACGGAACTCAGGGAAAACAGGAAAGTCCTCACAGCCAACACTGAGCTTTTGGCGCACGACTATATTTAGTCCCCCGCTTCCTTGTGTGGCAATGCTTTAGGCAGGGGGTGAGAAAAAAAGGAAATGGGGAAAGAGAAAAGAAAGGAATCTGAGCATGCATTCATGCGTAATAGCAGGACATGAGCCCAGAGGAGAGTGAGAGGGTTTTTAAAGTATCTAAACATCATGACCTACAGGAAAGAGACCCCAGGAAAGAATGATCTGTTGTTCCATATATTTACTAAATAATCAACATCATTATATCAGTGGTTATCAACCAGTGGCCCTGTCGGAGGGTTCCAGGTTGTCCACAGCTAAATAATGTGGAGTAGTAGGTAACCAAATGCATGATGTACTGATGGATCTGAGAGGCTAAATATCATCAAATGGTGGTCTGTGGCTCAAATGCCTCTTGCCTAACTAGATCAGCACTTGGTAGAGTGAAAACTTGTACGCACAAGTGGGCCATGGCCTATTAGTGCGTGAGCAGAGTGAGCTAATACTTATGACATCAATTATGGAGGTCTTACGTCACCACTACGTCACCACCTAAACCAGCCAATCAGAGTACCCCGAGGGACCACCGACCTTCGCCCGCCCAAACACAGCGCAACCGATTGGCGATTAAGTTGCGCCTGCTCATGCAAGTAATATTGGACCATGATATGAAAAGGGATTGAAAACAAATGTCTAATGCAATGCATTAACACAAGTAAAAGCACAAATTGAGCTGTTTATCTTACCGTCCTCGTCCACGGACAAGTGTCGGATGATAACGGGCGTGGTGTAGGCCGGCGTGATGAGGGGCACACCAGACGGCGTGGCGTAGCCACAGGGAACGGGCACAGAGTAACCAGACGTGATGCCAGTGGCGGGGGCAGGGGCGGGGGCGCTGCCGGCCGGGGCAGGATGATCCTCCGCGGGACCGGAAGGGGAAGAGGGGGGCGAAGGGGGCGAGGCGGCGTGCTGCAGATCCAGCTGCTGCTGTTGGATGGAGGTGATGTCAATCACGGAGTAAGGGTTGACCTTGCCCTGCTGCTGGGAGGAGGTGGTCTTGCGGGCCGACGCCTGAGGAGGGGCAGCCCCGGAAACACGCTGGAGTTCACTTCCTGCTGGCATTACACATAGAAACGAGACACCGTGTACGTGTAAGCAGCACTTACTGTACATTCTGATAGGCTCGAGAATGGATGCAATATTTTGGTGAAAATTGAGAGACAATAGTGACACTGTCTAACTACAATAAATGCAATTTTGCAATTGCAAAGTGGGGTTGCCCTGATGATATTGTAATCTGCAACCGAGATGCTAGCCCCACTGATGTTGTAATGGTGATGTGATGCTGCACTGGCCTCAACACTTGTGGCATGACTGCTGCTCTGAGTCCTAAAGCTCTTCACCTGTCTAGGTTTTCTGGGTTCATTCAATGAACCCTGTGGAGTAGAGCAACATACACATTCTCAGCCGATACATACAGTACCCCTAATGACCTACCCATTTTGAATGGGTAGTAGAATGCTTTACTTATGTCATCTAGATCAGTGGTTTCTCATTGGCTGGAAGTTTACAAAATAAATATGGGAAAAAAGTTTATATAAATGAAGTTTACAGCCATCAATCACATTAACAGTAGTGGGGTTTCCCCTTGGTAACTGCACTAATAACGTAGATGTAGACTGGGTGTGTCTGGTTGGAGTGCGAACGAGTAATCAACTGACTATCAGACATTCTACCCAGTAAGCTACACCGCGTAAAAGCTGTTACGTTGTCGGCAGGATTCGAACCTGCGCGGGGAGACCCCAATGGATTTCTAGTCCATCGCCTTAACCACTCGGCCACGACAACCTGCGCCACATGAACTTTGATGATTTCGTGGCAGAGGATACTGAGGAATGTGTTGCTTACGAACAAACACCATCCTGACTGCCTCTACAATTAGCCCTTCACTAGGTCCCTCCCAAATCCGTCTTTGTGCTAGGCACACTAGCAGAGGAAAGCTTGACCAGGAAAGCTTGACCTGCATAGCAGCGGTTGCTAAACTATTTGCATTGGCATGGGACAGAGACTAAACCCCACCACAAAGGGTGGGGTTTTGAGAAGGGTTAATACAACATGACAGCTATTACTAAAAGTGGATAGTATGTGGATAACATGTTTTCACATACTGTACTACACTGCCCATTAATACTATGTTATTACATACTTACAAATAAATAGACAAAAACATGCTTTGCGTTGTCGGCAGGATTCGAACCTGCGCGGGGAGACCCCAATGGATTTCTAGTCCATCGCCTTAACCACTCGGCCACGACAACTCGTGCCACAGGGTCATATTAACTGCCCCAAAGTACCCCCAAATATCCCAAAGTACCCCAAAATAACCTAAAGTACCTAAAGCACCACAAAGTACCCAAAAGTATCCAGAACAAGGCCATAAGCCTGCTGGAAGTGACATCCCAACAATCCATATTTGGGTATGTATGGCACAGAACGGTTTTTATACCCCTGAGTACACAAAAGCATGGCCAAAAGTACTAATAGTAATAGTGTAATATTGTAGTACTGCCTCTACAATTAGCCCTTCACTAAGTCCCTCCCCAATCCGTCTTTGTCCTAATAGGCACACTAGCAGAGGAAAGCTTGACCAGGAAAGCTTGACCTGCATAGCAACAGTTGCTAAACTATTTGCATTGGCATGGGACAGACTAACCCCGCCCCAAAGGGTGAGGTTTTAAGAAGGGTTAATACACCATGACAGCTATTACTAAAAGTGGGTAGTATGTGGATAATGTGTTGGCGTTGTTTTGACATAGTGTTCTACACTGCCCATTAATACTATGTTATTACATACTTACAAATAAGTAGACAAAAACACTTTGCGTTGTCGGCAGGATTCGAACCTGCGCGGGGATACCCCAATGGATTTCTAGTCCATCGCCTTAACCACTCGGCCACGACAACTCATGCCATAGGGTCATATTACTGCTTTAGGTACCCCCAAATACCTAAAGCACAACAAAGTACCCAAAAGTAACCAGAACAAGTCCATAAGCCTGCTGTTGTGACATCACAGCATTCCATATTTGGGTATGTCTGACACAGAACGGTTTTATACCCCTAAGTACACAAAAGCATGGCCAAAAGTACTAATAGTAATAGTGTAATAGGGTAATTATAATATGACACTATGACAGTTATTACTCTTATTACACATTTTGGGAATTGGCAACTTTGGCCTACACTGTGTTAGGAACTGCATTAGGATGTGATATACGAAGGAACGAAATGTATGTATCAATCACCTAGGGCTGAGACATTGATCTTACCCATTACCATGACAATAGAAACCTGTCCATCTACAAGTTTATTGCTGGCATCGGAGCAGTGGCAGAGACAGGTTCTCTTTATATGATAGGTAAAGCCTATAAAAGGTAGGCAGAGCCTGCAGACTAGTCCTCAAACTCTGCCCGAACCCGACCAGGACCGGACCCAAAAAGGCCTGATATTTAGGGCCGGGTCGGGCCTAAAATATATGCTAATCAGACCTTTTGTCAAGCTAGGCAGGTAGCTTGACAAAAGGACATTTTCACTTTCAGTGGTAGTGTGGCACTACGGCAAATCAACTTAAAATAGCAGTGGGGCACATGAACATAAAATACTGTGGCGCACAACTACTAGTTAGTTATGAGAACTATGGTATCCATCTCATAATTTGCAGCGTTTACACATTCATATCTTTAATTCAGAAAATATATGCACCAGTCACACTATAAAGAGCCTGTAGCCAGCTACAGTACATAGCTTTTAGTGTAGTTTTTAAAGAGGAATTTTAGTGCAACTCAGTTACTTTTATTCAAGAGGGTGTGTGTCATGTTATATAGTCAGTCTGTCTGATTTACAGACAGCTGTGTGAGATTTGACGCCCTCTGCTTTAACTCAACTGGTGGGCTCTTTTGACTCAAACACAACTGTGTTTACGATTTCACATAAATCTCTAAACACACACACACACACACACACACACACACACACACACACAGGCTATGGCCTTTTTTACTGTTGTCTACTGTCACTTTAAGAAACAGTGAGGCCGGTTAGCTCAGTTGGTTAGAGCGTGGTGCTAATAACGCCACACACACACACACACACACACACACACACACACACACACACACACACACACACACACACACACACACACACACACACCTACAGAAACATACTGTAACTGTAAGCATTCTAAGCAACATACTGTAACTGTAAGCATTCCAGACTATGTTGTTGTTGGTGGCTTGAATGATAGTCCAAGTAGGCAACGGTTAGTGTGTGTGTGTGATGTATAGAGTTTTATTTAAGCTTGATTAAAACATGCTTAACGCAGGGTTGCCAAGTTGACTTGTTTCCAGACATTTTTTGTTTGTTTTTGTTTGTTTGTTTTTCCTTTCAGAGTCGTTGGTTGTTTTTTTAGGGATTGGTCTTGGTTTGTTTGTTTGTTTTTTAATGGTGGTTTTCTATGATTATCAAACATGTCAAACATATCTTTGATGTATATACCCTTAGGTTTGGGGAGTGTGAATCATATATCATCATGTAGTATACATGCAGTATATCATCAAGGTATATATATCATCAAGGTGATCGGGCTTGTTTTTCGAGGGAAGCTATTTCTCTCACCACGAGTTGGCTTGTTTTTTTAGGTGGGTTGGTGTATTGCCTCTCACAATAGTTTGGCAACACTGCTAAAATCCTGTGGCCAGTACGGGGATCGAACCCGCGACCTTGGCGTTATTAGCACCACGCTCTAACCAACTGAGCTAACCGGCCTGCCAATATTCCTTAAAGTGGCGGTATGCAAGAGTAAAAGTGGGACATGGCTACTGTAAAACCATAGGGTGCTTATAGACACACAAAGCTTGTGAACAACACGTTTTATGAACTGTTCTGTATCCAATGAGATAACCCTATCAAGACTGTCTGACATGGTGATTACCCTACTATTCTCTACCTCTACCAACTTTATAACTTTACCACATATAGCTAATCTGTAATCTCTCCCAAAGGATTGTCAACCAAACCTGATATAGTATAATTGTATTACCCAATAATGAGCTAATAATACTGTAATGACACTGTAATGACTTATTATATCATAGTCAAACTGGGAATCCATCCAATGACACTGTTATTACTTATTATATCATAGTCAAAATGGGAATCCACAAAGAGAAGTAGGGCCTGTTTCCTGACTGGGCCACATTATCAGGGCCACATAATCACATGGGATAGGATGACCCCTCCCCAACCAACAGCCGAAATAGCTCAGTTGGGAGAGCGTTAGACTGAAGATCTAAAGGTCCCTGGTTCGATCCCGGGTTTCGGCATTTTAACCCTTCCCTAATGGTAATTATACATAGTTAGTTCTGAATAACAAACAGTAGTACCTGGTTAATAGTGTTATGACACTGTTATAACAAGGTAACTACCTCCATAACAAAGTAGCTCAAGACACAGTTTACTGTTTGCTGAGTTTCTGTGTGGTTGTGTTGCATGTGTGATTTATGTGAACTTGTAAGCACAGTTCTGCTGGGCTATGAACATTAATACTTAATTACTAGACGGGCGCAGTTATGGTTTGACCCTAAAAATAAAATTGCAACAGAAGGTTTCTCAACTGTTTTTGGTACTATTAGGTGTCCTTAATAACATACTAAAAGTTTACCAAAGTTTGACCATGCGAAAGTCATTTTTCAACATGGCCGCCGCCAGTACTTTAAAATACCATTACTTCTTCATTATTCAGGGTAGACAGATACTTTTGGTGCCTAACTCCATATTTTGGTGCTCTAGGAACGTAATTAGCATATTACATATTACATATTATGTTTTCAACATTTTAAGGTGTAGTAAGTGATTTGGGTGATTTGGACCCCCCCCCCCAGGAGAATGATGTGCACATGCACAGACTCTACAGTGAGGGGACTATACTATACCTTTAATTTGATATCATACATTTGTAATTGATAGGATGGTAATATTTCTTGAAGAAATGTCTCACCGATAAATGTTTCACTATTTTGTATGTAAATGTTTCTTGCAATAATTACACGATTGAAGTCTAAATCCAAATAGCTCAAGATCTGTTTGCACCACCCATGACAAAATTAACACATCCCCACAGACAAAGCAGGGTGCGGTGTTGACTCTGTTAGACAGTGAGTTGTTCAGAACCAGCACAAAAGCATCTGCCCTATTCTGATCATCCATATACAGTATGTCTATACATTTAGCTGGCCTTTTCTGACATCACAATTATTGTTTTGATATCTGCATATATATGGGCATAATAGGGACACAAAAACAGGGTGCTGCTCCCCATAGAATACCATGCTCCAGAACGTTCCCCTCCCTGCTGCTATGTAACAAAAAAGAATTGATTTCTGCTGGGGATGACCCGATGCAGTATCTGGAAAAGTGTTGGATTGGCCCTTATTTGTCATATCGGTTCATCAGTACCAGCAGATACTGTATTGGCACTTGGCAGGCATTGGTAGGCAAATATGCAAGTATAACCAGTGATCAGACACAGGGGTAAGGGGTTGACACTATGGTGAATATGCCAGTGTAACCAGTGATCAGACACAGGGGTAAGGGGTTGACACTATGGTAAATATGTCAGTCTAACCAGTGATCAGACAAAGGGGTAAGGGGTTGACACTATGGTGAATATACCAATCTAACCAGTGATCAGACACAGGGGTAAGGGGTTGAAACTATGGTAAATATGTCAGTCCAGAGCCTTCTAGGGGAGAGTTGCGATATTCACGTTCACTCCTGTGCGTCAGGGCAATGGCGGTGCTGGAGGAGCAGCAGCGCTGATGTAAAAGCCGTTTGAGTGCACTCGGAAAACCGGAAGTCGATGAATATGAATGGGACTCTATGGATTTAATCAGGGACCAGCAAAGAAGGCACGAAAACAACATGTATTGTTGGCGGTGACCTCGTAAACAAACTATCGATGCAGGCAAATTAAAGAATGCCTTCTGGAGGTTGATTTCGAATACTTTGTCACATGATTTGCAAATAGTATATCATTATATTGACGTCTTGAAAGTATTAGTGCTGATTGAAACTGGTTTCAAAGCAGGCGATATCGCGAGAATTCACTGAAAAGCTAAGATTCTCGCGATAACAGCGGGGGGTAGGAGTATGCAGAAAGTTATTTAATCAGTTATTTAATCCAGCTTTAATGACTTTATTTTAGTTGTTCTTTAATAATACTACAACATAAACATTACAGAGACTCTAGCCGTGACTGAACAATACTTTAAAACAGTTGTCTTTTTGCATACGTACCTAAAATAGCTCTTATTGCGCCGTTTTCGTTGAAAACAATGTACTCCCAATGACAGTTAGGACTGGGACTGCACTCATAGACGAATCTCTGTAGTCTCGTGCACGGTGCTCTGCTCTGGTTTCTGACCCCTCAATATCGTAACTCTCCTACTAGAAGGCTCTGTGTCAGTCTAACCTGTGATCCGACACAAGGCCAGGGATTGGTCTTTGTTTGTTTGTTTGTTTTTTAATGGTGGTTTTCTATGATTATCAAACATGTCAAACATATCTTTGATGTATATACCCTTAGGTTTGGGGAGTGTGAATCATATATCATCAAGGTGATCGGGCTTGTTTTTCGAGGGAAGCTATTTCTCTCACCACGAGTTGGCTTGTTTTTTTAGGTGGGTTGGTGTATTGCCTCTCACAATAGTTTGGCAACACTGCTAAAATCCTGTGGCCAGTACGGGGATCGAACCCGCGACCTTGGCGTTATTAGCACCACGCTCTAACCAACTGAGCTAACCGGCCTGCCAATATTCCTTAAAGTGGCGGTATGCAAGAGTAAAAGTGGGACATGGCTACTGTAAAACCATAGGGTGCTTATAGACACACAAAGCTTGTGAACAACACGTTTTATGAACTGTTCTGTATCCAATGAGATAACCCTATCAAGACTGTCTGACATGGTGATTACCCTACTATTCTCTACCTCTACCAACTTTATAACTTTACCACATATAGCTAATCTGTAATCTCTCCCAAAGGATTGTCAACCAAACCTGATATAGTATAATTGTATTACCCAATAATGAGCTAATAATACTGTAATGACACTGTAATGACTTATTATATCATAAGTCAAACTGGGAATCCATCCAATGACACTGTTATTACTTACCGTAAAATACCAAATAACAGCCCTTACTCAAACAACCGCCCACTACCGAATAACGGCCCATGTACCCACACCATTTTGCTTAATAACCGCCTCCTCCAAATAACCGCCCACGTCCAAATAAGCGCCCATGAGCTGTTATTTGCAAACATATTAAATACTATTTGTATGGCGTTTGCAAACCTCCTCATTTGCCTGATGCGCACCATGCCAGCAGCATATCGCATGTCACAATGCGGCAGCAGTTCTCCACCTCCCCAAAATACATGTTTAATTCTGCCATACACAGCCACAATACAACGTTTTTTTTTAACTCAGACTGCGTATTCTGTCAAACGTTTAGGTCTACTGTCATTTTGTGCATGGATCTACGTTTGCGCACACGCACTCACCATACTGAATCCAAGCGTCAGCGCAGCGCATTGACTCGATGCGCTGTTGAGGTGAGATGAAAGTTGAGATTACAAATGTCCCTTCCTCACTCGGTTTTCAAGCGATTGCTGTAATTCCTACTCGTCAACACAGTGTATATTTTATATATTTTATATTTCCATTGGGTATAGCTATAGGTCACGTTTTATATGACTTCATCAAACAATATGAAGAGAGAATCGTCCTGTACGCAGTTTAGAGCGAGCACATGTATAAGGCCCTACTCTTGTCTTAGTTATTAGGTGCTTCCCCAGCGGTTCATTTGATTGATTTGATTGAAAAACTGGGCACCATGTATTCTGTAAGGTCAAACCTCATTTGAAAGAATATACTGAGGCTATACAATATTCTAAAATGTGAAAAGTTACACAGCTGTGCAGTGTGCAACCAATTAAGTAGCCTAATTACAGTCAATCATGCCAGTCTGAATCTGGGTCAGATCTATTAAGCAATGCTGCCTATAAGGTCTTCTATTCTAAATATTAAATCAAAAAGACAATAACTTTGCCTGCTATACATATGTTTATTATACCTTTTAATTTTGCACTAAAAACATGTTCAACAGAAACTGTAATGACATAATGGCCCTGTGCAGGACGGTGCAAAAATAAATAACAGCCTACTGCAAATAACAGCCCAGTACCTTATAAGCGCCCGGGGCCTGAATGGATTTTGCATAATAACAGCCCGGGCTACTATTTGGTATTTTACGGTATTATATCATAGTCAAAATGGGAATCCACAAAGAGAAGTAGGGCCTGTTTCCTGACTGGTCCACATTATCAGGGCCACATAATCACATGAGATAGGATGACCCCTCCCCAACCAACAGCCGAAATAGCTCAGTTGGGAGAGCGTTAGACTGAAGATCTAAAGGTCCCTGGTTCGATCCCGGGTTTCGGCATTTTAACCCTTCCCTAATGGTAATTTAGTTAGTTCTGAATAACAAACAGTAGTACCTGGTTAATAGTGTTATGACACTGTTATAACAAGGTAACTACCATTACCTCTCTCTGAAGAGTGCTAAAGAACAAACCCCCACAGACACAGACAACTCCATAACAAAGTAGCTCAAGACACAGTTTACTGTTTTCTGAGTTTCTGTGTGGTTGTGTTGCATGTGTGATTTAAGTGAACTTGTAAGCACAGTTCTGCTGGGCTATGAACATTAATACTTAATTACTATAGAAGAGTCAGAACAATACATGCCTACACTCACACAATTACAAATCGCACTGGTTGATTCAACATAACACTGACTGTTTTTCAACAATCGGCTAAAACCACTGTGGCCAGTACGGGGATCGAACCCGCGACCTTGGCGTTATTAGCACCACGCTCTAACCAACTGAGCTAACCGGCCATGCTTGAGCCAGCTCCTCCCTTCCCATGCTCTCCCTTAGTGTTGACAGGGAGGGGATGAGGGGGAGGGGTGGACTGCTGGCATGTGGGAGTGAAGCAGAGGAAAGAGGACAGACAGAAAAAGGTACAACCCCAATAACAAAATGGAGAGAGATTAATACAAATTAGTAAACATTTTTCTTTGCATATGACAAAATTAGCTATTTCCAAAATGTCAGCCGATATTGCAAGAGTGCGCTAAAGGGACAAGGAAAATACGCCCTTTTGAAATGATAAGGTTCTCTAAGGAGGTGACATGGGTCACATTGCAAGAATTCCTCTCGAGGAGAAACGTCCACAAAACATTTATCCTCAAGTCTATTCTATCCAAGTCTTCCTGTAAAAGCTTAACCACTTAAAAAACATACTTAGTCCAGTGGTTATTAATCACAAGCTTTTCAAGTCTTGACCCCCCAAATAATCACATTTGGACCAGTAAACTCCCATCCTGACAAGCACTACACATGTTTACTCTGACTAGATTCCACAGATTATTGTGTAAATAGAACATCTACAACCTTGGTGTCTAATCATGCATAATCCCTCATCCCTCATTCAATCCCTGGACTGGTCGCAGGTTGGCCACATGTCATATGTGATGATATTTGAAGTCAGGTCAACAGACTTGTGAGAGAGCAGGCAATGTTCATCACACAGAGATGGACACTAAGGCCTCAGCGCACTTGCTTATGACGCAAGCACAGGCCAGTATATGTTACCTACATAGCTATGAATATGGGTTCACACTTGTTATATTATAATTTTGACGGGTGCTCTGATGTCCAGCTTTGATATACCTTGATGATATACTGCATGTATACTACATGATGATATACTACATGAGACACCAGACTGATTATGAGTTTGTGTAAATGCAAAACTGCCTATTCAGGGCAGCTTTGAGTGCTTGTATAAACACCACTGTCATTTACCACAGTCTAACCAGCTGAGTTAAAGCAGCCATGAAGTGCAACACGTTGCTGCACACAAAAAAGAAAACGAAACAATAAATAATGAAGAGGCCACTGGAGTAATAAAGAAGATAAAACTGTGCATGTGTGATAGAGAGACTATGAGTAAACACAGTCATATTCATAATTCAACAGACAAACAGACAGAGACAGATGGAGGTCCAGGGTCAAGTTGGATGATAAGTGTAGGCAGTGAGTAATAAGTGGTGTCAATCTATTGAGTGATACAACCCAGAAACCTCTGGCAAACTGGCAGTCTAGACTTACTAGGTGTTAGGAGAGACTGGCAACCCCCCAACCCCCAAATTGACACTCCCAAACCTGGGGGGAAGGGGCCTCTTTTAAGTCAGGACAGCTTGACACAGAACAAAATGAAAATAATGTTTTTCACTGAAAGAACAAGACTACCATCGGGCCTCACTAGCATACACAAAACGTGTGTCTCGTGAAGAAACAGCTTCAATTCATTTTCAAAGGAAGCCACATGGTTTCGGAGACAGCCTTGTCATGGAGGGGGGTGCCCACAACAGCCATGAAACAAGGCCGTCTCTTCAGTTCAAATAAACCATGTGATTTCCACCGAAAATTAATAGAGGTAATTTCTACACTCAGCATTTGAGTCAACATAGGTGATTTTTGGAGGGTTCCAGGGGAGGATGTC